>CM017574.2:18929384-18997698 GCA_007844105.2 Rhamnella rubrinervis | reverse complement strand
TGTCCACACTATAAAAACCATCGATATATAACCAATACCTCATTACTTTGAATTAAAAAAATCCAAACCATTGTCTTTAAAAATTAAAACATAACCTAAGCTAAGAAAGACATTAATGAAATTAAATTTAAATTGGGATCTTGATGCATGAAAAGCGATGAAGAAGAGTAAAAAATACCACCAGCATGGCCCAACTTGTAGGTGCGCGTCTTTTTGACTTTTACTTTAGAATTGTTTCCCTATATCCATCTAGTTTTAGACCAGTCTGAGTCATAGGGCCAGATTGATTAATAAAAGCAAATTTGAAACAAAAGCTGTACTAAAATCAGTGGAGTTTGCAATTGGGTTGTACTTTTTATTTCGATTGTTCATGAAGCGAAATAATTGACTTAGCATATTTGTAGCATTTCATTACTCTTATCTTTCTTACACGTGTATTTGTCTACGCTTGCCTCAATGCCTTATTCTTTTTTTAGAATAACCGGATGATTTAGCTTTCCCTTTGTTCTTTACCTTTGTAATTTTAAAGCTTTGGTTTGAGCTAAAACCTTTGTTATAGCTAGATGCCATTCATAAGGCTCACTAGAGACTCAGGTGTTGCGAGCACTCTTCCTCTAGTTTTAGGTGGCGGCTATATCATCAAAAGTATTGATATTCTCATTGTGAGTTATATGAATCTTCATATATTTCTAACTATTAGAAAGATCTAATCCACAATCTGAACACTTTCTATTCATGCGTAAGAGTATGTCCAATGACTTGAGTTCTCTAACCATATTTGATATTTTCTAAGATATTGAGCCATAATATGATTAGGCTTATAAGTGTCAAACTTGAAAGTTAGTTTCCTAAACTTAGTAGGCGAGTGCCACCAAACTTATATTTGAGGTCATTCACATGCGTGAAGCAGGTTTTATCTTTTCAAATTCACTACATCCGCAACATCATCTATCTTTGCTTTCGACAGCGTGATCACGAATAATAGTGTTCTTTCTCTTTCGGGTCACATAGCCTCGAGTCCCTCTGTGTTGAGCAATATTGCCATGCTCGCTCGGGTTCTACCATCACATGGTTTAATGGTTCAATGACTTCTTGGTTTTCAAAGCGAGCTGAATTTCACGACTCATGTCATAATTATCACCATTGAGTTTCCGTCATCTTTATTCATTTAATACGATATTCTTCTGAGGATGTTATTATTTTAACAATTTATACATAGCGATACAAAGAATTGTCTTAAAACAAAACAAAACTAGCATTCATAAGTTTTGGAACGATAGTTAAATACAAAGATAAAATCAAAAAGTCGTTGAGTCTTACAATCATCTTTCAATACATTGTATCTCATGATTATAGAAATTAGTATAATTGTTCCAAAATAGTTCTAGCCAAGTTTATGGGCGAAAACAATATCGAGAACACCCACGTTGAAATTATATTATCATTTCATATAGAAACATGTAACTTTATACAAGTATGCTAATGTATACAAAAGATTAAAAATAAATATATTAAAATAATAAATTTATGTAATTAATCCTTTTACTCTCATATCATTTATCATACGACTTTACATGCTTATTATGAATAATTCATAGTTTTTGAAATAAGGAAGATGATTTTCATCTTTCTTGTAATGGCAACCAATTGTCTCCATTACATCCCATGATAATTAGAGTCACCGAGCGACTTTTCGAAAGAGAGGTCTCTTCGAACTTGCTACCCATTTGCCTTAAGCTGCGGGTTCAGGTGGAGTGACATTGGTACAAATCACCAAGTACCCTTCATGATACGACGCTCTTATGCTAACTCAACTTTACATACTACTTTTATAAAGATCATTTTCTTTATGGTGATTTTCAAATCACCATAATCTATCGAGAAGGAAATCAAGCAAGCTTTTATCTTTTCTTTTTTAACAATCTTATTACGTAAACTAGAAAAACCCTTGACATTGAAATCATTATGCCTACGTGGGTATTCATTGTGTGCTTAGGGTTTATGTTGTAATACATGTAATCCTCTTTGGTCAACATCTGTACAAATTTTAATTAATTTAGGACAATGAATTAACAAATTATTATATCCAACTAAAATAAAATTTATACAAAGTCAATGGTCAATGGTCAAATCAAGTTAATGGGTAAAACTCTAGATTAATTAGGTCAACCCAGTTAAACTTCTAAATTTTTTAAAATATATGTATTTTTATAAAAAATAATATCATATTGGCGTCGTCGATGATGTCACCCACCAATTTAAATTCAAAATTGATGACATCATTGTTGATATCACCCATATTCAACCTTCAGCCAAACCCATTTTCTCTATAAACTGGGTCTTTTGACCCAGTTTTTTGATCCGACTGTAAAATGGCCATCCGACCTTCATTTTCAAGCGAAATTGATGGTGTTTGTATCTTGTCTCGATGCGGCATTAATTTTTCAGCATCCAAACAACTAAAAATACATTTTTATACAGGTATTAAAACATGAAAACACCAAACGTTCCTTTGTAAGGCTAAAAATGCATGTTTTCTTTTCTTTGTTTCAATACCTATAGTTTGCATGATTTCTAACCCATAAATTATCCAGAAAAGCATCACACATTCAGGCTCGAATACCAATGACGAAAATTAAAATGTAAACTACACAGTAAATATAAAAATCAATCTAACCTTTTCTCGTAAGTCCATACAATATGAATAATGCAATGCAAATCTCTGAGCAGTCTTGGAAGAAAATCACAATCGAAAATCCTTCACTTTCTACAATGTAAATGCCTTATTGTAAAATATTAATGGAATTCTTACTCTCGGGTTGTTGGTTTTTTTCTTTCGTTCATAGGTTTTCAAACTTCTTTATTTTCAGACAAAATTTATTAACTCACATAAACTTCTCCATATATTATATTATATATAATATATAACTGTCAAATGGCAGTTTAAATGGTAATAGGTAACTCTCCTATCATGGGTGGACATCAGTCACTAACAATGGCGAATAGATCTAAATTTTGGAATATTTTATATGGATTTATAATGAGCATCTTACTAATAGGAATTCTAACATGATCAAGGATATGGATGTAATTACATAAGGTTGAGGTAGAAGATAAAGGAGAAGAAGATCTAAAAAGAGACATAGCAAACAAAAGATAAGATGGTATAGATAAGTTTGAGTCACTCATGATATAGTAGCCTTTTCTACTCCCCACATATCTAATATACTCCTATGCAAAGAGACATATGACTTTGATGTTCCAACTTGAATAAATTGATTAAAAATTAACCAAACCTTATAAGATTTAATAATAATAACGAGAGCAACTAGACATAATTTCATGTCTTTTTTGAATATGTAAAATAGAAAATACTTTTGTAAAAATATTATTATTATTTTCTTTTGTAATTACATTTGTAAAATGTTACAGCCCTAAATTGATGAGTATTTTTTTCGAGCAAACCAAAATCGATGAGTCTGCTCATTCCCTGAGGTGATCTACCAAATTTCACAAAAAAAGGACACGTGTTAGTCAGATCTATTACAACGTGTTATAAATACAATATAACAAAATAATTGTTCAAACTAATAACTTTTGGACTTTTTTTTTGGTAATTAATAACTTTTTGGACTTGGTTATTACCGTAAGATGTCAACATTAAAAGTCTAATACTGTACACTCAATATTCTTAACACAATCTTAGCCATTACAAATTCCATAATTTTTTTATTTTTATGTTTTACATTTTCTTCCTGTCACTTTATATTTTCTATTTGCAATCAGCTACGGGAGAACTTTCTTTACATATTTTCACAAAAAATAAAATAAATAAGAGAGTAAAATATATTGCAAATTATATTCTCATTTTATGTTATATTTTTATTTTGTTGAAAATCTTCCTTCTAAAAACAATGGAAACTAAAGACTTTTGTATGGATTCCAAACTCTAAATATAATCTAGATAAAAATAACTTTTCTAAATGGTAAAGTATAGTAAAAAATAAGATTATTTTAAATATTGATAGTTGTTATACATTTCGATTATAAACTAATAAAATTATGGCTATTAAATTGGTTAACTTATTTTTACTAGTTAATGACTATGTAATTTATAAATCTGAAATAAACTCATTGAATTGAATTAGTTTAATATTAATTAATAAAAAGCACTATTACTGTACTATTAATTAGTAAAATGCACCATTAAAATAGTGAAAAATATCTAAAAATTAAATAAAAAATCCTGCAGAGCGAGTGTCAATTAACGCTTTAAATACAGATTTCAATTCCTAATAAAGACGTCCAAAAATGGTGTCCACTAGCAGTTGCCAACACTCCTGTGGCTGGAAGAGCCACACACGTACACAAGTAGACTGGATACCCCACAGGTATTAGCTGCCTCCTTCCAATTTCATGTTTTTGATTCTGAAATCCAAATCCTTATCTTCATATCTTCATCTTCTTTAACCCTCCACCAATCACTCCGCTTAATCTCCTTCTTTTTCTTCCTGTATTTTCTCTAATTTTCTCTTTCCTTTTCCCTCCATTTTCAAGTCCTGTTCTTTCTACCATACTTGGCTTAGGTTGTGGTTAAATCTAACAATTTGTCAAGAAGGTGCAAGAGATTTTCCAGAAGCAGGTTTTCGGAATACTAATCTACTCCATTGGCTTTAGTCTGATTGGAAATCTTGTGGGTGTGTCATATTAGCTGTGTTGTTGGCCTTATAACGGCTTATTTCCATGTGGGTATTTCCTCAATCTTGAAACAAAGATCTCACTGTTCCACCGGTCTCTACTTTTCCATTTCTTTGGATCCAAAAGAAGATTGCAAAGATTGTAAGGGGAAGATGAAGATTCAGTGTGATGTGCGAGAAAGCTCCGGCGGCTGTGATTTGTTGTGCCGACGAAGCAGCACTTTGCGCGAAATGCGATGTAGAAGTTCATGGGCAAACAAGCTTGCGAGCAAGCACCAGAGACTTCTTCTTCAGTGCCTCTCAACAAGCTACCTAGATGTGACATATGCCAAGTAATTTAATTTTCTCTCTTCCTCTGTGAATTTGCTGTTGAACGGTTGAGCCTCAATCGTAGATTTTTTCCTTTTGCTTTCTGTTATTTGTGTTTTCTTCTCCTTTTTGAATTTAGGTTATTAGTTTCCTTATGTTTCGAAACTCTCATGTTTATCAAGTTTGTTTATTTCTTTGCTTGGTGTTCTAATTTTCTTTGTGGTGTGGCCATGGGGCTCTAAATATTTGGGGGCCTAAGGTGGGTGGAGTTGGATAGGACTTGAATTCAAATCATAAACAAGGATAAAATATGTCTGTGATTGTCTGTGTATGAATGTATATGTATATGTTTATGCATGTATGTGTGTTATTGCGTGGATATGTATGAACATGTCTATATCACATATGTGTGTATATTATCGACTCTAAATTGGTGGTCTTGCATTGTGAGGTAAATTAGCTATGTTGAATAAGCTGTGAAAGCACTGCTGCTTGCAAAACCAAAACAATTATGAATTATTTGGTTGATCTGTTAATATAGAACAGTATTCTTTGGGTTGGAAATAGTATGGCTTGCGGCCTATCGAGGAAGACATTGAACAGGTTCATCAATGTTCTAGAACGAAAAGCAAGGCGATTATTATAAATAAGCATCTTTCTGGAAGTAAAGAAAATTTCTTAAGGTTTTATTGTAAGTCAGGAATTATTTATTATAAACCTAGTGATAAATAGTTAAACATGATTCAGACTGTTTCTCATACTACAGAATTAAACATGATTCGGAGTAGTTGCTTGCCTTCGTTAATAGATAGTGAAGCTTCCACGACCTCCTCAAAAGACAAAGCCTGGGGAAGGAAAAGTGGGTCTCTCAAACTAGTGATCTCTTCTTGTAACTAGCTGTGCCTTTGTGAGAATACTTGATGAGAGGGATTCAGTAGACTTGATGAGCTTGTTAACCATTTTGCCTTGAGCTCAACTTTGCAGTCTTAAATACCTAGCTACTTGAGCTAGATTTGGACCTGCTCAATGAAATAGTTTTCGAATTTTGTGAAAAGTAGACAACTTCAGCCTGAGCAGTCTGAAAATTGGCTTAGTTTTAGTACTAATTAGAATCGATCTCTTTCTTTATTTTTTGTGAGTAGTTTATGAAGTACTCTACATCATTGCTCAAATCCTTATCTCTCGTTCTCTCATCTTTTGATATACAGGATAAGCCAGCTTTTATTTTCTGTGTTGAAGACAGAGCCCTCTTCTGTCAAGACTGTGATGAACCAATTCACTCAGCAAATAGCCTCTCTGCAAACCATCAGCGCTTCTTGGCCACTGGAATCCAGTGGCTTTGAGCTCTAGTTGTAACAAGGACAATGAAACGAGCTGCCCAGAGCCACCAAATCAAAACTCGCAACAGATCTCAACAAAAATACCAGTACAACAGCCTTCTAGCTTCACATCATCTTGGGCTGTTGATGACTTGCTACATTTATCTGATTTTGACTCGCCTGAGAAGGTAAGAAATATGTCTATGTATATGGATTTCATCACACTCGATTACAAATATTAACATATAATTGGTTTGTAAATAATGGTAGGATTTGACTCGGGATTATTTGCCAAACTTGTGAAATGAGGAGAATAGTTTATGATATATGATCATAGAACCTTTTTCATCGTTGTTCTTCACAATGGAAAGAAGACCATTTAGGAATTTAGATAGTTGAAACTTTGATACATCTTAGGCAATGTGAAATTCATATTTTATCTGGAATAGTGTAATGCAATAATTGGGCTCCATAAATGTAAAGTGAATTTAAAACTAGAAAGAAGAATGTGCAGTATCTAAAGGAAGTATTTGTTGTTTCTTGATAGTGTATTGGGTATGCTAGTATATATGAAGACAAATTGTCTTTGATCTTTAGAAATTTAGGTTCTTAGAATTTCAATATATATTAATTCAGATGACATATTTGAATTCTCATTCAAAATTTAGGTTCTTATATTTTATTTCTATCCAAAATGACATAATTGTTAACTTGTAGGAAAGTACATAAGCAATTTTCTCTTTTTGATGATTTGAAATTTTAATTGCTAAGAATTCTCTGCTAAGGATAGAACCTTGCCTCTTGTCTTGGCTGAAGTAGTAAAGGATGGGGCGGAATTGGCATAGGTCCTTGATTAAAGTGTTGCTCAAAAAGAATTGGTACATTTGATGCCACCATCCATTTCATTCTTAATATTTGAGTTTGTTCTTTGTCCAGAAGGAGGCACTTGAGTTTGGAGAGCTGGAATGGCTAGCAGACGAGGTCTCTTCGCGACCAAATTACTGAGGAAGCATTGGCACCTGCTGAAGTTCCTCAGCTTCCAATGTCACAGTCAAGCAATATTGCCTCATACAAACCTTCCAAATACAATGCACCCTACAAGAAGCCGAGGATTGAAGTGTCAATAGACAATGATGATGAGTATTTTACTGTTCCTGATCTCGGCTGAAGTTAGACATATATGGATTCTGCGGTACCAGTTCATAGTTATATGAATCGTAAACGTCCATGCCTAGGTATATTGTTTTTGCATTTGTATATGTATGCAAGCGTTGATAATGCATGTAGGACTATACTGATCATGGGTTAGCAGAATTGTGTGTACCTTAGGGATTTTGCTTTCTGCTTTTTAATTTTATTTGTTGCAGCGACAATTTCTTTTCATCTGCTTATACTTTATTAGTAATATGACCATATAGTATACAAGTATGCCTGTACTGCCAGATCTGAGTTCATTATGAATATTTCTTTTTGGTATTTTTATAAAGTTATGCAATCTACCGCATTTTGATTTTGTAAAATGGAGGTGTTTCTCTCAATGCCATGCAACGTGAAAATGGGCTAATTTATTTAGAAGTGTCCCATATCTTAGAGATCTCAAGTTCTGGCATTGATTAAAAACAAAGCACCATCTTCTCAGCCAAACATTTGAAGGTTTTACTCTCAACATCTCTAGTTTTGTGTTTCTCATGTTGATAGGTCGGAAGATATTCACCTTTGTAGGATATCTTTGCCACTTGGTGACTATTATGAAAGTAGGGAAAATAATAACAGCTGCAACAACATCATTAACAATAATAATAACATCGAAAGTTTATTGGTATGTAAGTGTAAAATAGACATTTGAATGCCAATTTAGCAAGAAACTAATTTATTTTAAACTATGTTTTGCTTGAATGTAGCCGTATAGTGATGAATTTTAATGTGGTCTAGATGAATCTTTGTCAAACTACAGGAGAAATTGATAAAAACTTTTTCCCCATTTTAGTGTTAGGGAAAATGCCAAAGGTGTTATAGTTTAGAACGATGAAAATGTAAATTTTTTCTGGTGTTTGGTCTTAGTTTATATTTATCGAGCCCAAATAATAGTGGAAGATATACACAGTTTTATTGTCTGACTAAGCTACCGTGTGAATGATGAAAATGTAATTACACTTGCAAAAAGTTTGCTATAAAACAGTAAATTGATTTATTATATATAAAAAAAAAAAAAAGAAGGAAAAGAAAGAAAAGGTGAATTGTTTGTCTATTACTTCAACATGCTCAATCCGACTAATGAAAGATTTGATTTTTAACTGATTTATTTCTTGAGGAGGACAAGGTAAAATAAGTGTTGATGAAATTTTTTGTCACTTCCATCATCACAATGATCTAGATCTAGATCTTTTGAGTTCAATTTGAAGGTTTTTGAAAGGTTGATTTGTAAGCTTTCTCATCCATTTAGAAATTACAGCACACAAGGATGAGTAAATGAGTTAGAGGACAAGCTGTGTGGTCACCGGTGTGCACTTTCAAATGCTAAATCACTGTGTATAGGTAAAGTTGCATAAATTTTGATAGGAAGAAGATTGTTTTAGAAACAGAGAGAGTAGGTCTTGTGTATTCTCCTTTTTGCTCCCTTCATCTTTTAGAAATAGATATTCTTTACCTTTAATGATGTCATAAAGTCTTTTGGATGGGGTATTAAGGATTGGTACTCTCATTTATCAAAAAAAAAAAAAATAAGCTTCATGCTCGGGTGGGAGTAAAACATTACTTTTGGCTGATACAAAGGATTTTATCGTCCATGGCCGCAGCTTCCATGAGCTTGAACCACTCCCTTTTGATTCATGGGGTAATGATCTTGCCCTATCCCTAACAATAACAATTGGAGAAAAAAAAAAAAGATTGAGTGTGGCGCCTTACTATACATCAAAATAGATATAATAAATGTTATTTTAAATATCACATTACAACGAAGTAAATGATAAATTCTTACATGTCGTTACAACGAAGTATCAACTACTGCTGTGTTAAAATTATATTATATAATATTTTATTAATATTTATATCTCCGAAACCACCAGAGTTTTTTTCTTAGTTGAGGTGGCAACAGGGTTTCGGTGGCTTGATCTAGGCCTGACGATCATACCAAACCACGCTGCTCGCCTCTCTTAGAGTGTCAGATGGCGGATAGGTGTTACTTTTCAGCATGTCAGGACTGAACCACCAGACTAGGCTGATCAAATTATTGTCTCCTTAAAGAAGAGGAAATTCATTGGAGAATTGGTTAGGCCTAAGTATCATGTGAGGCAAGGGACGTCTCCTTCGGGCAAAACCTCTTTTGTCTCCTCCATGAGCCCATGTGGATTCATTTAATGCACGATTGACGTTAGTCCCCGAGATTGATTCTTCTTGGGGTAATTAAAGTTTATAATTATATAGAATTTCAGAGTAATAAATTTATATTTTTAATATTCTTCCATAGAGTTTTGATACTATTTTAATTTTATAATTATATAAGAGTTCAGGATATTAAATTCACTTTTTTAATATTTCCTTTCTATTTAGTATTTAATAAGACTGAATATATTTAAAATTTTAACATGATTTATTATTTAGTATTTAATAAGACTAAATATATTTAAAATTTTAACGGGATTTATTAAGATTTGAACCGCAACTTTTACAAATAAATATAAGAATTCAGTTGGCTTCTTTACCACTAGACTACACCCCTTAGTTGCATTTGAAGATAAGATATAGTCGCACATATAAAGTATATATTATTATTTTAATATATAGTTAAATAGTGACAATAATTTAATAAATTTTATTGAAGTATATGTACAAAATATATATACACACGCCACTTTTATCTTAATGTCTCAATCGAATAATATAGTAATTCTTAAAAAAAAAAAAAAAATTAAACATTAGAGTAATATCTTACCTGGTCACTTCCTTGAGTATAGGGCTATAATAATTTGATCTTTCATTGGTGTAAACACACATCATATCTTAATTAAATCAAATAAAAAATTCTTAGGAGTAAACTGTCGTATATACAATAATTTCAAAAGAAGTTTGTAACTTTAGCTTCACCATAAATATATGAATAATGATTAAAAATACAAAAAAAATATGCATAAAAAATTAGGTGGATTGAAAGATCTAATATAAAAAAGGATAAACTGAAAAGTATTAGCGTTTGTCAAATCTTACACTGCAGTGCTATTGTTAATTATATGGCAATACTGTTGAAGATAGGGTTTACAAAATAAATAGGAACAATGAAAATAAAACAAAAAGGTGAACAGGAAGTATAGAAAGAGAGAAAAAAAAAAATCAAGAAGATAATTTTGTAGTCTTCAACCAAAAAAAAAAAATGACGAATATTTATTAAATAATAAAATGGGCCATACTTTTTATTAAATCCATTACTTATTTTAAATATATTATTTTATTATTTTTATAAATGTATTTTACAAATTTATATATAATATAATATTTTTTTAGAGGCCCTGATTATAAACCGGGGCCTTACACTCAAGACCGGCCGTGACCTCCAACAATATGTAAGGGTACCAATTGGCCCGTGATCATATGCAGTTTACGTACATGATTCCCAACTTATGCTTGCAAATAATATCCAATCAATTTAACAATGTTTATAATTAAATATTGATAAATAATGAGAATAAACAAATCCTCTTTCTTCTTCCATCTCCCCCATCCCCCTCCACTCCCATCCGTCAACCTTTGTATTTTAAGACAATTTGTTAAATGTCTTAAAATAATTAAGAGATTATTAAAAATGTCTAAATTTCTTTTTTGTAAAATTTATGAAATTGTCCTTGTTTGCATTGTAAAAATTTTGTATCACCTGTGTCAATGATGTGAATGATTGCAGCATTTTTAAAAAATGTTAGAAATAAAAAACGACATTAGCTTTTTAATATCTTTAAAAAATGGAATAAAAACTGCCACAAAATTTTTTGTGGCCTTAATTTATCAATGGATGACATTTATTTTCAACCACAAAAGGCTATTTTTTTGGTTGAACTTCATTTTTTTCCTTTTTTTTTTCTTTTTAATTTTGGATGGAAATGAAACGGAAAAATGTTTATTATTAATCCTTGTTTTTCCTTTTTCTTCTCTTTTCTTTTCTTTTGCACTCATTTTTAACAATCCAAGCAAGAAATCAAACCCATTCCTTTCAAATCATTTCCTTTCCATTTCATCCAAACACAGTGTGATAAATTTTACTACTTCCCTATTTTGATTCCCAATAAAAATTTAGCAGTTACAATATTAAACCTCTAATTAATTTATAACATGCATGTGCCATCAATTAAAAAAAGGGTCTTACATGGGGACAAAAGTATGTTAAAAAAAAGCACGGTACAATTTTATTTACCCAATATTGTTTTTAGTATATTTTCATATTTAATTATGTCTGGGTTTCTGCCCTTGCTAATAAATAATCACAGACCAATATAAAGTGCGCCATACACTTTTTAGGTCCTGCTTCTTGCTAAATATTTTATATAACCTTGCATGTGTACACATGAATAGCGTTGGAGAATGCAATTGTTGACTGGTTATGGAGTCCTATAATAATATTATTTCTTCTTGTTATATCTCCTGGACATGAGAGAGCACATATTTCCATTACAGTACTATTCCTGAAGCATATAGAAAAACAAAATGGTGATCACAAACGCAGCAGAAGTTTATGACAGACAAAGTGAATTGAAAGCTTTGGATGAATCAAAGACTGGCGTGAAGGGGCTGGTAGATGCTGGTTTGGTGAAGATCCCTAGAATTTTCATTCATGAACAGCACAGGCTCAACAAATACAGTCGTGCAGAGGCCAAGTCCAGCATCCCGCTTGTAGATTTACGAGGCATAGACGAAGATGCAAATGTTCGTAGTCGGGTGATCGATCAAGTTCGAAGTGCTTGTGAAAAGTGGGGGTTTTTCCAGGTGGTCAACCATGGGATTCCAGTGAATGTTTTGGACGAAATGCTTGATGGAGTACGTGGATTTCACGAGCAAGATCCTGAATTAAAGAAACAGTTTTATACGAGAGACTTTACAAATAGGAAGGTGATATATAATACTAATTTCGATCTCTATCAAGCACCATCCACTCAATGGAGAGATACAGTGACTTGTGTTGTGGCTCCTCAACGTCCAGATCCAAAAGAGTTGCCTGCTATATGTAGGTATGTGATATAATTTATTGTTCTTGTAGGTTACTGTTTTCAATAACTTTTATTTCATATTGAAGAATTTTATAACATGAACAAATAATTGGAATATAATACATTATATAAGTATAGAACTTCAGTGATTCAAGTACAACCGCAATAGAGTTACCAAAAAAGGTTACCAAAAAGTACAACCGCAATAACTCTATTTTAACCGGAAGCCTTGATGAATACCATAGATAGAGACCGTAGAATTGACTTCATTTGAAAACTTGGTTATAGGGATTGAATTTTTTGATTATTAAGCATGTTCCAAATTTATTCCCTTAAAACATATATCCTAAGAAAAAATATATAATTTTAAGTACTTGATTAAAAATAATATTTAGAAAGAAAAAACAAGAAAAAACTGCATGTTAATTAGTACTTAATTAACTACGACAAGTTAATAATTGAGCTAAATTGAGAATATTGGTGATGCCACTATTGGTTGACCTCAAAAAAAGAAGAAAAAGAAAAAAAGCCTTGTTGGGGTGAAGAAGGAAATGAGCTTAAAATGAAACAATTTAGATATGGAAAACGCTAAACAGAGGATGTTGGTGTACACCAAAAAGGTGTCGTGTTGTATTGTTGTTATTATTATCACTATTTATAAATTAGTGTGCACCAGGCATACCGATCTTGTTATGCTGGAAATACGAATAAAGTTTGGAGGTAGGCACTAACAAATAAATTAATATATACCTGAGTATGAAGTCCTTAGAGATGGTTGGGCACTATGGGGAAATGGGGACAACTAACCCATCAAGACTTCTCAATATCTTGATTATTCTTCTTATAGTCTATATATATGTTTATATTTATGTATTATTTATTCTTCTTATAGTCTATATATATGTGTTGTTTTCTGTTATTTTAATTACCCCCCGCCCCCTATTAATTTATTCAAATCGAGATCGCATCTGGATTTATTATGCAAAAACTTCTTTTTCTTCTTCTTTCTGTCTTTTTTCTTTTTTTTCTTTTTTCAATTTATTATTATTATCAATCACGCACGTCAATTAAATGACAACATCTACAGGTCGAACTCTTGCAACTATGTTACATCTGTACTCATTATCAGCCAACTGGCATTTTCAAAATATTTTTACCCTCAGCTTGATTTACTACTTTTGTTTCAAATGTCAGAGTTCGTTTCCACTAAACAACCTTGAGTTTGTGAATTGATATAATAGATTTTGTCTACAATTCTTTATTCTAAGGTTTGGATTAAACATATATATACATTTAAGACATGGTAATACACATTTGTGATCGGCATGCGAGCATGCCACTCTTTTAATCAGAGAAAATTAAAAGAGAAAATACAAATAACTTTATAATGAATATGACAAAATTAGGTGAAACAAATTTAATATTTTAAGAGACACATCTTTCATATTGCTAAAGAAAATCATCTAAAACTAAGAACTACAGAAAGCTATGCTTAACTGAAGCTAAGATAATGACTAATTTCTGGGTATTGTGTGTCTAATTCCTTCGGACTCAAAGTTGTATATATAGGCTCGTATCAGAAATATTATTCTACTCCTATCTCTCTTAGAATTCCTACACCAATTAAACTAGGTTCTTCTAGGACTAAGAGTAATTTTTAGACTCTGAGATTGTTGTGGTTCTCTGATCACGATTGGATCAAAACAAAGGAGAAAAATAATTCTTTTCACAAGAATAGAATTATATGGTGAAAGAATACAAAAAAACTCTCACTCTTTGATGATTACCAACACTCTTTGGTGTATGTTACAAAAATTCTCTGATAGGTTCCTATTTATAAACATATATAAGTCGATTAATACAAAACTTACATAAACCGACTTAATTACCAGCTAGCATACAACTAACCAAGCTACTTGCATCCATATGAGAGATAAGCTTCAACCATTTTAAAGACCATGCAATACATCTTTAGCCATTTTTGACTATGTTTTGCGGCAAGTTGGTGGCAGCTAACTACAACTGATATGCAGCTAGACTTCTAAAAATTCTCCCCTCCAGTCGCATTCAAAATTAATGGTTATATGCCATCCATTTCAGCTATGTCTTTGCATAACTCTAATATGTCTACCAGATTCCTCTTCGTGAGAATCTTCAACTTGTAAGAGAGGTTCTTTTTCCCTGAAACCTTAAAAAACTTTTGGCTGCTCCACATCCATTTGTTTTTCAGTGCTTTCTTTCTTGGAAACTCTTTGGCTCCCCCTCTTCAGTAAGTAGAATATACTTCGACTCCGAATATCTAGTTGACAAAATCCTGCCTTGTTTAAATCTTCGTAATTGGCTAGTTATTGGAGATGTGCTATCACTTAACAGTTGTGATGGTCATACACCCTCTGATGGAGAGGATTAAGTCTCTTTCTGCTCAACATCCTCTTCTTCTTCTCCCTGTTCTGCTTTTGGTACTTTCTCATGCACCTCATTATCATCTGTGGTCTGCTGTGCAGGTGTTGTGTTAGGAACAAAGTCCTGGACACTGACTTTCGAATCAGAAGACATTATGGGCTTTTCAATGTCTTTATTATCTGACTTTCATGGAACATTACATCCCTGCTTCTGATTATCTTCTTTGTCTTTGGATCTTATAATCTATATCTGTATTCTTCATCTCTGTATCCTATAAAGATACGTGAAGTTGACCTTACATCGAGCTTCTGCCTGAGCTCCTTGAATACATGTACAAAAGCTAAAGAGCCAAATACTCTTTAGATGATAGTAGGAGGGATTCTTACCCAACCGCACTTTTTTCGAAATTCCAAAATTCAATGGTACTAATGGTGATCTATTAATTAGATAACAGGAGCACGAACATCTTCTCCTCATAATAGCTTTGACAGCTTAGCCATACTGATTATACTTTTGACTTTCTCCATGATTATCCAATTTATTCTCTCGGCTACTCTATTATATTGTGGGGTTTGTGGGACCATTTTCTCATATCGAATGTCGTGTTTACTGCAGTAGGCATCGAACTCTCTAAAAGAGTACTCGCCTCCATTATATGATGTTAGACACTTCAACTTCTTTCCACTTTCACGTTCTACCATGGCATGAAACAACTTAAAGTATTCCATTACTTAGTCCTTAGTCCTTAGAAAATACACCCACACCTTCCAAGAAGTATCATCAATGAAGATAAGGAAATATCTGTTGCCACCTAATGATTCCACCTCCATGAGATCACAAATATCATAGTGCACCAGACTGAGCAATATTGATCTCTTTGATAAAGAGGTCTAAATGAAACTCTTTGTTGCTTACCAAACAAATAGTATTTACAAGGATCTTGTAGAGCATCCTAGGAAACAGTGACAAGCTTCCTCTTTGTCAAGATTGCTAAATCTTTTTCACTCATGTGACCGAGTCTCTGGCGCCACAGATTTTGAGATACCCTTCTTCATCGATATTAAGGCTATCTGCATAAATACTCACATGAATTTTATATATATTTTCACATATATGTCCTCAAGTGACAACTATGGCATCTTTCGTCAATTTTCATGTGTCATTGCTAAAATGATTGTCATAACTCTCCTTATCAAAGACTGTTCCTAAAAGCAAATTAAGCCCAAGTTCTGGAACATGGTGAACATCCTTCAATGTAACCATGCACTCGGCGTTTGTTTTAATTTGAATATCACCAATTCCAACAATTTTGCTAAACGGTATCTCCCATCTTCAAGGTTTTAAAGTCTCCACTTTGTACATCATGAAGAAGTCTACATCTTGGTGACATGGTAGGATGCTCTTGTGTGACTACCCATTCGATATCTTGACTGAAAATGTAAAGGCATGTCTCTTCTTAGGTAGAGCAATATGCTACCTCTTCGGTAACAATAACTAATGTTTCTTCATCCATCTTCGACTGACTTCTTTTATGACTTTGTTCTTATAACAACTTCCTACAGTTCTTCTTCAAATGCCCCTAAACCATAATGGTAGCACATATACGCTATCTTCTTTCCATCTATGGATCTACCTCTGCTTTTGCTTATGCTCCTTCCCCTACTTTGAGTCCTTTCTAGAAGTCTTCCTTTATTTTCTGTGACAAAGGCACATGACTGGTCAACCCTTGCATCTTTTCTCCTAGCCTCCTCGTTGAATGAGACATTTTTCACCATAGACATCGTAAGTTTGCCACTAGGGGCTGAATTGCTGAGAGACACTACCAGTGTTTCCTAGTTATCTGGAAGGGAGCTAAGTAGTAGTATGACCTGCTTTTCATCTCCTGACATTAAATCCACTGCAGATAGTTGATTTGCTAGGCTCTGGAATTCACTGGTATGCTCGGCTATAGAAGTTCCACTTCGTAACTTCAAAATCACTAATCGCCTCATCAATAGGGCTTTTATTCCAAGCTATCTTAACTTGGTCCATGTCCTTCAACTTTCTTCAGAGGACATATGCATCTGTTTCTTGTGCAACATGGTGGAAGACACTATGATTGATCCATTGATGAATTTGCCCGATCATCTTTCTATTCAGTTTCTTCCACTCTCCTTCTTTGGTGGGGTCAGGATTCACCCCTTTCAACTCTAGGGGATCAAATAAATCCTTACAACCTAGGGGATATTCCATCCAAGGTCTTCATAATGTATAGTTGGTAGCAGTGAGCTTGATCATAGCTCCCGGAGTTGACTCCTCCATTGCTGTCTCTGCTTTACAATGGCTAGATTAGAAAATTAGAGCTGAACTAGGCCAAACGGAGCTCTCCGTTACGTTCGCAATGATCGAAAATGATGGATTTGACTTTTTCGGGTTAAAAATCCAAATTTTAAAAAATTTGGGACAAAATTACAATTTCAAAAACTTTTATGATTAAATTACAATTTCTAAAACTTTTAGGATCAAAGTGTAATTTTCTAAACTTTTAGGGTCGAATTGCAAATATAAAAAATTATAGGGACCAAATTATAATTTTTTTAAATTTCAAACTTATGGTGGCGTGTAGATGACGTGTCAATGACGTGGCATTATTGCAAATGTGTCACATGGTGTGTGGATGACGAGTTTGATGATACAACAGGTTATTACGTGATGACATGTATGAACACGTGGTAGGTGATATGGGGATGACTCATTAGATTACGATGATGTGATTGATGATGTGGCACGTCTTCAACCTCCAGCAGCGCGTGCATTGTACACATTTACCACGATTGGATTGAAATAAGAGAAAAATAATTCTATTTTATAAGAAAAGAATTGCACGTGAAAAAACTACGGCCTCATACATATACAAAGCTCTCACTCTTTCTAGAGATCTCTCACTTTCTGGTGATTACCAACACTCTTTGGTATAAACCGACTTAATTACCAGTCACATACAACTAACCAAGCTACTTGCATTCAGCTGAGAGATAAGCTTCAACCATTTTAAAGACCATGCAATCAGTGACGAATCCAGGATTTACAAGTTAGGTGGGCTATATTTACCTTACTAAAATTTTTTTAAAAGAAATAAAATTTGACAATATAAGTATATTTTATTATTAAAATAAAAAGTACACATAAAGAAAGAAACATAATAAATCTTATTCATAAAGTAAATATAAAAATTACTATTTAAGTTGTGCTCTACGTTTCTTTATTGAGTAAAACTCATCAATAATTGAATCATCATCTATACTTGTTGCAAAGTCTCTTTCTATGTAGATGATCATGCAATCGATAAGAAATTCATTTTCAATCTTGTTCGAAGCGATTTTAATGAATTTCATAGATGAAAAGCTATTTACATCGTTGATGTAGAAATGGAAGTGTTAATATCAAGCGAATCAATCTACTAATCAAGTAGAAATCTTCACAATACGTTTCAACTAATTGATGATATAATATAGAAATAGAATTAATATTAAAACTCCGGGTGATCCATTGATAACTTATAATACCCCATTGTATTATCAAAGGATATAATTGAGAATGAGTGAAGTCTTCGGATAAAATTTCTCACAAGTTTACAAATATCATCGATATTAAATGATCTCGAAGCCATGAGAAGGATCCAGGTGAGCTAAGACAAAGTAACTCCATGGTGTTTTCGAAAATCTATTATTCAACTCCATCAACTGAAAATCTATTACATTATTAAATATATCAACTCGATAATGATGCTCAATTGTAATAGAATCTCTTTGTTGACAAGAACGACACATACCATGCTTATATGGAGCACTCATATCGTATCTGATATCATATCGTTCACAAAGATATAATTTCTTCAAATAGCTCATCCCACCACCATCTCTTAAAGTTTGAAGTTGATATTTTGATTGTGAGACATAATTCAAAGCATTAACAATGTCTTGATTTTTTTGAAGTGCCTGACAAACAAAATCAGTAATTCCCATAACTTTCTTCATCAAAAGTAAGATAAATACAAATTCGAATGATGTTATGGCAACCAAATATTTATAAGCCTCAGAATGAAATTGTTGAGTTGGTCCATTTTCATCGATCTGAAGAAATGATTTAATTGTGCCAAATAACTCAATTAAGCTCCTCACGAGAATTATGATGAGAACCCCAACGACTTGTTCAGTCGTTGCAAATTACAAGTTTGATTTGCCCATACACCTGTTTCAAGTTCTCCATCCATTAACAACTCGTGAATTTCATATTTTCGTCTCAAGACCAACTCAGAATGACGCGGCGGACATGTAATTAACAATTTCATTCAACATTGAAAAAATAACCAAATATACTTCACTTCTTTAGCTGCACCATTTAAAGCCAATTGCAAGCGATAGCAAAACAATGTACATAATATGCATATGGACAATCTTGAAGAAACAATGCTTGTAATCCATTCCATGCACGCATATTCTTTGGCAGCATCATATCCTTGACCACGTAAATTTTCAACTAGAAGTTCATGATGACCAAGACAGCGGTGATCTCATTTTTAAAGTTAAAGCTCTTGTATGAAATATTCACCACATCAAAAATGGATTCTCGACAAATCCATAACAATCTACATATCTTAAGATAATAGCCATTTGCTCTTTTATTTGCTTCATCAATTGCTTCATCAACAAGAATGCAATATTTGTTATTTCCAATTTCTTGTGAATCAACTTTCTCACCTTGTTAGCATATATATGCAATATCTCTTTTGTATCGATGATGCAATATACTTGGCATTACCAGGAGCATTATCAAGAACAACATTTTTAATGCCAATGTTACATCTTGCCATTAAATTTATAACTTCAATGAAATTTCCCCGATTAAATGAATCATGAGATTCATCATTGCCTCTGAAAGCCAATCCTTGACTTGCTAAGAATCTAACACTATCAATTGTTGCTTTTAGCCTCAATCGATTTTGTGTTATTTGTTGAAAAGTGCATTCATAAGCGTATCAATTTGTTGAGATGGATTCCCCAAGCCACGCCAATCTATCATAGCACGTTGATGAGCCGAAGATACATTATGTCCAATAAAGGCACATTGTTGTCCACCAACCCTCTTCCAATTTCTAAACCCTTCGGTAGTAAAAGTCTTCTGCGAGTCATTATAAAAAATGAAGCAAGTAAAAAAAAAATGCCAAATTTTTGCAAAGAATACTCAAGCCAAAAATATTGCTTAAACCACTTAGATTGAAATCTTGAGCTTACCCCATCCACATGACTAGGATACACACTTAGTTGAGGTTGATATGCTCCATGATTAATATAAGCTCTCGAATATTATCGCGTTCATTAATCAGTATTCACATATTTGGCGGCGTAATCTGGATCACGTTCAAGAGTTGTGGTGTCAAATTCGAGGCATCATTTTTCACAAGTTGAAGGTTCTACATTTGAAGACTTCAAAGGTAACCCACTTGATGATCCTTCACTTATTTTCTTAAAAAGATCCAATACCTTTGAATTTCTTTGGTTTTCGATCACAATCCGACATTATAAGAATCCTAAATTATAATGCAAATTATATCTAAATTATAATTTGATAAAAATATCATAAAAATATGATAACCAACAAGCAATTTAATTTCCATCAAGCAATATAATTTCCACAAAAAATTAAATTTCCAACAATTAATTCAATTTTAAACAAACAACTCAATTTTCAAAATGTAATTTAATTTATAATAATCAATCCAAGCAATCCATTCTTCAAAAAAAATTATAAATACCTTAATTTGCTGCTATCCAAACCAATAACCAATCCAACAAGTTGTTTGAGTTGAAACTCTCAAATTAACAAGGGTCTAGAAAATTCAACCTTGTCTCCTTTATCCTGAAAACCCAGCATGACAACAAGAAGTCATCTATTTGTAATATGTCCATTGTCACACAAAAAATAAATTCATATAAATGTATAATGTATTTATAATATGTATCGGTCTTACAACAAGCAAGGAATTTCCTTTTCAAAAACATTACCACCTATATTAATAACTTTTGTTTTATTGGAGCCATTAGAGAAGATAAATTTATACATAAAATTTATTATTGATTATTAATTAAACTAGCCCAAACTCTTATCCTAAAGCTAATTAAAAACAACTATGAAAGGTAAATAGCTCACTCAATTTTTTATGAAATTAGACACTAAACTTACTTAAAGGTAAACAAGAGTTCAAAATTATATAAGAAAAAATTAAAAGTTTTCAATAAATAAATCTGAAAAATCTGTTCAATAACATAATCTATTATTTAAACAAAATACTAAAGAAATAAAACTAGAAAAGGTAAATTTATAATAGAATCAGTTCAAACTTTAAACTAGAGAAGACAAAGAGCTCACTCAATTCATCAAACTTGAAACCCTTGATTTGCTTCTCAACTGGCAGCCGCACATCCCATCTGTTCGAAACCCTTGAAGACAAGTCTGAGGAGAATTTTTTTTTAACGTGTTTAATTAGATTTAGGCTGTGGGTTTGGGTTGTGAGTTTAGATTGTGGGTTTGAGCTATGGGTTTGTTTTTTTGGGTGGGCTATTTACTTATGTGTAAAAAATTTTTTGAAAAAATCAATTGGGCTCCCTGGGCTATAGCCCAAAGAGTGGAATCGTCCCTGCATGCAATGCATCTGCAGCCATTTTTGACTATGTTTTGCGGCAAGTTGGTGGCAGCTAACTACAGTTGATATGCGGCTGGGATTGTATTTATAGGCTCATATGTGATGCAGAAACGTTTCTAATCCTATCGGTATTAGAATTCCTACTTCAATTTTCCAATTAAATTGGCTCTTCTAGGACTCTTCTTCAGTCTGATGTTTATCTTGAAAATTCTTCATGCACATCTAGCAGGAAATTCACCTTACAATAGAAACTATCTTCAATTAGGAGCTGATCTGACCTATCGGTTACAGTTTCATGGCCCCCATGAAGAAAAATCACCAAATTGCCCTTTTATGTTTCATATTTCAATCGGAAAATAACTTCCATAAAGCAACGATCTCAATCACTCATAAAAAATATGACAATAAATAAATAGGTATCAGTACTGATTAGTAAAGCTTAAGCGCCAAAATAAAGAACGTAGTACTTAGAGAAGAAGGAAGTCCCTAGTAAGGCAATATTTGGGCAAGATGGTAGTAACTTGGTAGAAAAAGGCAATAGGACAAAAAAGGATATGAATACTAGGTTCAAAGATTATCATATAACACAAACAACTTTACCAAGATCAAACATGTCGAACTTGGAGAAGGTAAGGAATAAACTTTGTGCCTAGTGTTAAATTGTATATTCCTTTACCAAATTTATTTAATGATTAATTAATTAAAATTAATAAAACTATAAATAATTTAAAAAACACAAGTTGTTTTATATGATTCTGAATTTCTATTCTATGGACCACACTCAACTACTGAACAATCCAGTAATTAAGTTATGCATATTATATATATCAATTGAACTTGAACAAATAAAGACTCCCTTTTAACTTTGTAGCCATCGAGTTAAATTAATATGTTAGATCTGTTAACATGCATTTACTTGTCTTCACTATTTGTAGATCTTAAGCTCCCATCAAATCAGCAAATACTCTTCTCTCTAATAACAAAATAATCTTCTCCCGAACAACTCACAAACACTGATCTAAAATAATAAAATAATATGAAAATATTTTTACTTTAAAACTAAGAACCATATATCATATACGGTTCTTCTCTAAGCTGCATAAGAAATTTCATATTTTAGCAAACTTATGTTTTTTTCAAAACCAAGACACAAAGAACTTTGAAACCCTCAAACAAAAACATACCTGTTTTTTTGTTTTCAAAGTGTCTACAAAACAAGTAGGAGAAGCTTTATTTAAATAGACAATTTCATTTAAAATTATAAAAAATTAACAAATAAATTTATAAGAATAAAATCTGTTTTAAGATTATTAATTAGTTCAAACAAGATAAACTTATTAAAACTACTAAATAATTATTAAACAGGATTAAATCAAATAAAAATCTATTTAAATTGAATTAGATAGAACCAAATTGAGATAAAGACATGCTTAAAAGAATTTTAATCATCTTTATCTCCAATTCTTGTCATCGACTCGCAAATATGATCTTCTCAGTCAACTCCTAATTTTTATCAAATTCTAGACTCTAAAAAAAATAAAAAAATACATGTTGAACAAACCTTAATACCCAATCAGGCAGGTTTTGTTGAAACACGTAACAACTATGTTGTTCATTCTAATGACTTATGGACTACATATACAAGCACTAATACCCAACACCTAGTAAGATAGTACCTAGTAACAAAAGAAACTAGGTACTCAGTAAAGAAGGAAACTTGGGTTAACGTAAGCAAGATAAACTTGGTTAATGTAAACTAATACAAAGAAAGCACTCGGTACGAAGTCAACACTTGGAAGTAAGATATCATTTCTTGGAACAAAAGATAGCACTTCTTACTTAGCGAAGAATATCAAACTTAACAATATATATATATATATATATACACTTTATTTAGCCATGGTATTTTTTGGCTCAAACAAATTCTCATAGGTTCTAAATGATCATTTATTCCTGTATATATATATGAACACCATCTAATAAACTTTTCATTCTTCTTAAATTTGTTTATGAGTATTATAATATTCATAAATGACAAATTACTTGCAGGGAAATTATATTGGACTATACTGTCAGAGTAATGAACCTAGGGCATATTTTATTCCAATTATTGTCGGAAGCGCTTGGTCTCAACCTTAACCATATCAAAGACATGGGTTGCACAGAGGGACTTTATTTACAAGGTCAATACTATCCAGCATGCCCTGAACCAGAATTGACATTAGGCACAAGTGACCATGCTGATAGTAGCTTTCTCACTGTGCTCCTACAAGATCAACTCGGTGGACTCCAAGTCCTCCATGAAAATCAGTGGGTGGATGTTGCACCCATTAACGGAGCTCTAGTCATAAATGTTGGAGATCTTTTACAGGTAAGTCCTAGTTCCCTTGAGTATTATAATTGAAAGGACCCTCAAACTATTTCACATTCTAAGTCGCCTAAACTACAAATACTATAACAGTGCCTCTAGGATATTGTTTTCGTGCCATTTAGTCCATTCATGAAATTCGTCTAATGAATTTGAAAAAATTAGTCATAAGCACTAAACTAGTTAAATAAAATGAAATAGATAAGTATTTAATTTTTGTTTCATGAGATATACGTAGCTAATTTCATCAAATTTATTATTCAAAATTGAAGATTATACTAATTAAGTGACACAAAAGCAATAGTTCTTGGTGTAGCATGATTACTTTTGTAGTTTGAGCACAAAGTGGCGTAATTAATAAAAACAAATAAAAATTTGAGGAGTTAAAGTAGTATTAACCCTAATTAATATTGTCTACCTACCTAATAATTCTTTCATGATTTCTTAATTCGTTTGTGTCTAAAAAATTAGAATAGTTTGGTTATTTATGTAGAAGTTTGTAGTGTGAAGAAAACCATTATCTTTATCGAAGTAACTTAGTTCACTTATATCAACTTTACTTGTAAAAACACATTAGCAATTATTTATTCAATAAAATGTGGAAAATTTTGGATAGATCATTCCTTTTAGCTGGAGAAATTACGTTAGCATACCTTGATAATTTACTATAGGGACATCAACTTATTGTCGCTTGTTTTGAAACTGTTTATTTTCTTTAATAATTTAAAACTTTACATTTGAAGTATTGTCTTGGTAATTTTTAAAATTTGGAACAAAAAGAGTTTATTGGCATGGGTACTTTTCATATATTTTCTTATCTCTAATAGTACATATCTCTATCATTGAACAGTTAATTTCCAATGACAAGTTTGTAAGTGTCATCCACAGAGTACTAGCCAACAATCTAGCTCCAAGAGTTTCAGCAGCTTGTTTTTTTAGAACACAGCTTCCACCAGAAAATAGTTCAAGAGTCTATGGACCTATCATGGAGTTGATATCAGAGGCAAATCCCCCAGTTTACAAAGAAACCACTGTGAAAGATTATGTTGCCCAATTCTTCAAAAAAGGGCTGGATGGTGTCTCTGCCCTTGAATATCTTAAGCTATAAAATCAACAATTTATGTGCAATTGCCTACTTGTTGCAAGAAATATCTTAATAATATTAGTACGATTTTCCTTTGGATTCAAAATAAATCTTAAGCTTATATGCAAATTATAAGATTAATTTTTTTGTGATGTTACAATGAAGTTAGTTTGCACGTACTCTAAAAATAGTGAATTTTTATGAACTTTATGTATGTATATATATTGTTTGTCGCCAAATTTTCATACTACACTAGGCCTGTGCTTGGGCTTGAAGAGATTTGGACCATTTGAGAGGACTATGGACTCGATGGGAGTGACTGTTGCTATCCATACATCTAACCTAAGTTAAGCTGACCGACCTAACCTCCTACCAGAGAGAAATAGTTAGTGGGGGCGCTAGCATGGTTACTAGTAGACCCTCTAATACCCAAGTTATTGCAGAGTTTTTTGATGCCATAGCAAGTGGTAGGGTGTCTTAATTTATTTCAGTTATTTTTTGTAATAATTAAAATTTTAGCCACCTTTTTTATTTATAATTTATATTTTTACCAAACTACCCCATTTTCATATTAAATGCAAGAAGTACATATGTACTTCTCTTTAGCTATTGCAATACACAAACAACTAACACACCTTCTCTTTCCCCATCGTTGTTGTTGTTGTCACCCTCTTGCTCCTCCTTCTCTTCTTCTTCTTCTTCTTTGTCATTGTAGCAATACCTTTTTGGTGGACTTCACTAGTTAGTCTAATTCATATATATTTTTGGAAGCCAAAATCAATGTAGAAAATTATAAAACAATATTCACATTAAAAATTATTCTCTTAACTTTCCAACTATGTATCATATGTATAAATCTGAATTCGAAAAGTTTCAAATCTAGTTTCTTACAACAGTGTGCAGATCGATTTGGTGTGCATATCATTTTGATTTGTACATTTTTTTAGAGGCATAAATCACCTAGAAAATTATGAAAAAAATATGTAAATTATAGCTTATCTTCTTAGCTTTCCAATAATATATTATATATTTGAATCCGAGTTTGAAAAAGTCTTCAAATTTATATTTTTCCAGCAACGTAGGAAAATATATTGTGGCAGGCAGCAGTACTACACCGATGGGTAACATGGTTTTATTCTGACCACCGATGGGCTTATGGTGGTGCCTATGGTGGCCATCATAGGGCCTATAGTGGCAACCATAATGCCTATGTTAGCCACCATCAGGCCATCAGTGGCCACGTACCGATGTTAGTGGGCCACCGACAGTCACAACAAAACAATGTTGCCTGTTGGTGGCCCATCAATAGGGTACTGCTACCCTCCATCAAATATTTTCACGTGCTGTTGAAAAAATTTAAATTTGAAGACCTTTCTGAACTCATATTCATATATATGATATATGGTTGAAAGCTAAAAGGACAACCTTTAATTTACTTATTTTTTCATAATTTTCTAGGTTACTAAAAAAATAAAAATCTGACTAACGTGCGTAACATACTGATTTACGCACTGTTGGAAGAATCTAAATTTGAAGACCTTACCGGAATCGGATTTATGCATATAATATATAGTTGAAAAGCTAAGAGAATAAGATTTAATTTACATATTTTTTTAATAATTTTTTGATGGATTTTTCCCCATCAGTGGCCCACTAATTTCCCTATGGTGGCCACAGACGGTGTTGTCCGTCCCTTATATTTGTGCGCGTTGTTGGAAAAAAATTAAATTTGAAGACCTTTTTGAGCTCGAATTCATGCATATGATATATGGTTGAAAAGATCATTGGATAAGCTTAAATTGAAATATTTTTTCATAATTTTCTAGGTGGATGTTCTCTATTGGTGGCCCACTAACTACTGATAGTGGCCACAGGCGTTGTTATGGGCCATCGATGTTGTTGCCCGCCTCTTGCACTTTTGTGTTCTATTGGAAGAAACTAAATTTGAAAACTTTTTCGAACTTGGATTCATGCATATGATATATCATTCGAAATCTAAGAGGATGACTTAATTGACATATTTTTTCATAATTTTCTAGGTTGATATAGGACTTCAAAAAAATGTACAAATCTGACTGATGTGCATAATAAACTGATTTGCGCACTGTTGGAAGAATCTAAATTTGAAAACCTTATTAGAATCAGATTTATGCATATGATATATAGTTGGTAATCGAAGAAGATAACCTTTAGTTTACATATTTGTTCATAATTTTTCTTGGTGGATTTTACCTTGTTGGTGGCCCATGGAATGCCTTTTGGCAACCATTGATGGTGTTGTTCACCCCTTACACTTGTGCGCGCTATTAAAAAAAAATTAAATTTGAAGACATGTTCGAGCTTAGATTCATGCATATGATATATCGTTGGAAAGATAAGAGGACAAAATTTAATTTAAAATTTTTTTCATATTTTTGTAAGTGGATTTATTAATCCAAAAATATATATTATCTATGCTAAAGTTAAATTACATTTTGACAACGACGGCGACAAAGAAGAAGAAGAAGAAGAAGAAGAAGAAGAAGAAGAAGAAATCCACAAATAACATATCTCAAGAATCTACAGACCTACTAAGGAGTTGATAACAGAGGAAAATCCACCAATTTACAAAGAAACTATTGTGAGAGATTATGTTACCTAATTCTTGAACAAAGGGCTTGATGGTGTCTCTGCCCTTGAATACCTTAAGCTATAAAATTAACAATACATGTGCAATTGTCAATTTGTTGCAAGAAATGTCTTAATAATATTAGTCTGATTTTCATTTGGATTCAAAATAAATCTTAAGCTTATACGCATACTATAAGATTACTTTCTTTGTGATGATATGATGAAGTTAATTTGTACTCATTATAAGAATAGTGAACTTTTATGAGCCGTTACATATATAGTTTGTTGCTAAATTTTGTGTTATACTAGACTTGAGCTTGGAGAGAATTTGACCATTAGAGTGGGCTTTGAACTCAATTCAAAGAACTGAGAGTGTGTGACAACTATTAGTGTACGTCTGATCTGAGGTTGGACTAACCGACCTTATCCGCATTCAAAGATAAATGGTCAGCGGGGGTACCGCCTTGGTTACTGATCCAATTGCTCAGGGAAGACTTTAATAGGATATATTGAAGGGTTAGAAAGTTCTCTAAAAGAGGTCTTCCAAAGAGATTCAAGAGCTTTCTTTAGAGTTCAACCAACAACCTTTCTTTTTTTTTTTTTCCTTTTGGAAAGATACCAAGAGTTATCTCATACAAGGTTTTGATTTAGGGATGACAAAAATCCCTGGTCCTGCCCTGTTCCGCCGGATCCCACTTTGAACGAGGTGGGGATTCTCCATTTAGTTGAGATAATGGGCTGAGGCAGGGGATAAATATTTTACCCCTGGGCAGGGTTGGGGATCACTATCCCCACTCCAAACTCGCCTCATATATATATATATATATATATATATATATAATATTTTATATATTTTAATATATCTTACTTATTTTTATATATATTATATATGTATTTTATATATTTTAACCTTTTATATTTTATATATTTTTTTAAAAATATATATGTAAAAATATAAATTTTTATATATTTTAATTTATTTTAAGGATAAAATATTAATATTTTTTAAAAATTAAACGAATACGGGATGGAGACAGGGCATAAAAATTTTCGACGGAGAGTGGCACCCCAGGACCACCCTACCCCACCGCCATCCTTATTTTGATGAGTGTTGGATGAGTGGTACGTGGTAAGGGTCTTATATCATCTGAAGGAGATGCTAGGGACTATGGTCTAGTAGTTGAGGCCTTAGCGCAGAAAATTCTTTCTCCTTTCTATTGATTGGTAGGACAAAACTAGTATATGCTATTAGTTTAGTTATGTAATGGGCTTGCTCTTTTGTAAATGGTTTTTTGATGCCATAGCCAAGCCTAACCTCATTTAATAAAAAATAGTCCAAAAGTTGTATAATTAAAAAAGTAGCCCAAAATTACCCTTATACCCTTATAAACAGTTTCATTTTAAAATTAGAATAGCTTATTTGACCTGCACTACTGGTGGCCACCACCAAGCCAAGGTGTCCGTCAGTGGGCTAGCGACAGCTTGGTGTTGGGCCACCACTAGTGCCATACTATAGTCCTCTGTTATTTTTAAATGTTGTATTTGTCAACTGCACATCACTTAGATTTCAAATATATTTTGAAGACCTAAATCGACCCAAAAAATACTGAAAAAATATGTAAATTAAAGCTCATCTTCTTACTTTCCAACCATATATCATATATTTCAATCCGATTTTGGAAAGGTCTTCAAATTTAAGAGTATTAGCTTTAATTTGAATATTTTTTTAAAATTTTTGAATGGTGTCAGTGGATTCACCGACGCCCTAGTATTATCTCGGTAGATTTGCACAGTTTTTCTAGAAATTAAATTTGAATACCTTTCCGATATCAAATTGAGGTAAATAATATATGGTTGGAAAATTAAGAGGATAAATGTTTTTTGAAATATTTTTTTATAATTTTCGAAGTACATTTACACATTCAAATCATGTATCAGACTTATCTACCAAAAAAAAAAAATCATGTATCAGACTTGACTTATATGTAGTTGAGAAATACAACTTCAGAAAATGACATAGGTTCTGATGGTAAGGTGGTGGCGGCCAACTAACGGACCAAGGTGCCCGTCGATGGGACCACCAACGGTGCCGTCGATAAGCCCACCGATTGGCACCTTGGCCTGGTGGTGGCCACCACCACCCCACCACCAGGCCATTTTCAAATCTATCGACATGGTATATTGGCGGATTTGCATAGTTTTTATAGAAATTATATTTGAAGACATTTTCGATATTGAATTGAGGTAAATGATATACGGTTAGAAAACTAAGAGAATAATCTTTTTTTGAATATTTTTTAAGAATTTTCTGGGTTGATTTTGGTTAAGAGGTTTACTTTTTATTTATACTGTTCACCTTCTTATTCGATCATTGCAAAATTTTTCAACAACGTGATTTTCTGATTTAGTATTTATTCTTGAAAACCCATATCAAATCCAAAATTATTAATAAATCAACAACCCAATCAATCATAGATAAAAAAAGAAATTAGTGTTAATATTAACTTACATTAGCTTAAATATGCGTTAATGATCGGTTTGATGAAGACAAAAAAAATATGTAATTTGATCGAAATATAGATTAATAAAAATATTTTTTTGTTGTTTAAGAAAATTGCTAATTATACATACATTTAATTTGGAAAGATGGTGTTAATTGAGAAGAATATAGGAGGTGTGAACATTAATTGGGAAGAAGAAGATATAAGTGGTAGCTAGGTAAAAATATTTATAAAATGGGCTAAAAATTTTATTCTTATAAAACATGGCTAAAAAATTTGGGGACCCCATCATAGGCTATGATATTAAAAACCCTTTTGTAAATTACTTATGTCAAGGATATATGTAGGTCATAAAACAACCTAGATATATAGGGCTTGACTTGGAGAGGTAACATAGAGAGTAAAAGGGTTTTTGATGTCGCTAATATAAATTAATGAAAGGAAGCCATATTTTTTAAAATTAAAATATTAATTCAAAATTACTTTTATACCCTTTAAATATATTTGATTGATAATTAAAATTATAATCCGTCTATCAAACCATCCATTCGGCTACAAACACAAAGGGACCCCTCATCTCTTTCCTTTTCTTCTTTTTGGTTGATCCGCCTTACTTTTTTTTTTTGTTATTGGTCTCCTCTTCTTCTTCTTCTTCTTTGTCATAGTCACCTTCTTTTTACCATCGCTATTGTCGTTTACTACCAAGATTAGAGTACTTCATAAACTTCTTCAATGGTAGATATAACTTGTGGGTTTGGTGGATTAAGTGGCTATGCAATAAAATACTTTTTGAATTTTGTTAAAGTAAGGTGCCATTGCTGTCCATAAACTTCTTTCTCTTCTTGTTGTTGGTTTTGGGGTTTTAAAATTTTTGAAATAAGATAGAATGCGCACTAGATATTTGATAAATGTTTTAGTGAACATTAATTGTATGGGTTTAAAATTTTAGAAATTTTTTCATTTTAGGTGGTGTGTTGTTTGCAAGTTTTGTTGTTAGAATTGAGGTGGTGAGTTGTTGAAATGTTTTAAGTTTTAGAATACATGTTCGGTGTTGAAGAAATGCTTGAGTGAAGTGTTAGTGTCTAAATACATGTATTTTTGTTTTTCATTTATTTAATCTTAGTTTGGTATAAATATGATTTGGTTTAGTGTTTCATATGAAATTTGGAAAAAAAAACCTTTATGTACAAGGTGTTGGTGCCTGCATAGGTGGTGTTAGGAACTTCTCTAAATGCTCGTATATTAATCAAACTAGAGGGTGGTACAATACATTTCATTTTTCTTCTTCATTGCTTGTCACATGAGCAACTTAATTGAAGGAAGAGGGAAACTCTGAAATTGACATTTTTGGTTTTGAAGTAGATCGACTTCTTATATATAGCCTATATATATTTGTATACGTAATTTGGGGGGAGAATTTGCTTTCTGAAAAAACAGAAACATTTTCTAATATAATGGAAGAAAAGTACAACTAAAATTTAAAACAACCTAGATAATATAACTGGAAAATGTAACACACACACACACATATATATATATAGCCATAGATATGGATCATTCCCTTGTTGATTTCTTCTTCAGCCATGGCGTATAACATCTCACACTAACAAAAATTACAGCTGGCAAATCCATTGTAATCCTGAAAACCTTAATGCCAAGCCTCCTCGTAGAAACTTGCTGACGAATGTTTGAAACCACCACCATGGCCGTCCCATTAAGCTCCTTAACGGACCTCCTCAGTTTCTCCTTCAAACCACTTTGCTTTGAGAAGTGGTAACTTCTTAAGAATGCTCTTCTTGCATGCCCTAAATCACGACCTTCAAGATGCTCATCTTCATCGTTATCTATATCAGTGAACTGGAGGGCTTCACAAGGTTGTGTATTGTACATAATCATAAGGACGAACCCTTTTGTTTATCATGGAAGAGAATGGGTTTTACATTTATAGAACGTGCATATTGGACATATAGAAGATGGACATGTATACATTTATAAAGCACACTCACGGGCCCGCGCACATATATAAAAAAAAAATATATATATATATATAAATAAAATTTAGATTTAGTTGGTTTAACCACAGAGGAAATGTAGTAGAGTTTAGGTAGCTTTGGGTTGAACGCCAAAGAATTATTTTAAACCCTTTTTCTGTCTCTTCTTCTCTTGTAAGGTTGCTATGGTTGGACATTTTTGTTGTATATATTTGGGTTTAGTAATTTAGTATACAATATATGATAGCTACTTTAATTAATTAATATGGAGTAAATACACTCAAAGGGACATCTGCCGTATATGCTTGTAGTGGTTTAGGGGTACAACGAGATTAGAATCAAATGAATGGAGGTTATATATTGGTGAAAAAATAAATTTGGGGATAAGGACGTTTAGAATACAAACAGAGAGCTTCATGAATGAACTGTCCTCAGATACAATGTACCCATATTTTACTGCTATTGTTTGTGAGGTTTAGTGTGGCTTGGAGCAACTCTAATGTTAAAGACCTGGAATGTTACTAAAACATATTCTTTTATTAGAAACTTGAAAACATCTAACATACTGAAGTAACATTAAAATCTTAAGCGGAACCGCAAAGAGTCACAGAAGATAATCCCAGAATCTACTATGTAATATGGACAACTATGACCATTTCTAAGATGTATGTCAAATTCTCACTGCAGAGTACCTAAAAACCATACTAAAACTATAATAATCTCTGTGTCCGCTAGCTTCCCATTTCTAATAGTTGTTGGTTTTGGCACATATACTAACGACGAAAACTAGCCCGTCGTTAAAAATATACGATGACATGTGTTTACACATCAGAATAAAAAAGGCACTGTGGAAAACCTTTTTCTAATAGATATACAAGTGTGAAATCATAATTTATAAAATAGATAGAAACACCCATGCCTGAAAGTATATGCCATATCCTAAGGATAGATTGTGTTTTTAATAATATCTATAATATTAATAAATATTATTGTCCAAATGTGTAAGGTTTGAAATATCAATATCGACGGAAATATCGAAACTCCAAAATATAAAAATATTGGTGGAAATATTAACAAAACATCGATATCGATAAACTTCAAAAGAAGTATAGAAATTGATGAGAAAATATAGAAACTTTTAATGAAATTTCAAGATATACTTGTTTATTAACTACTTTATCAATTTAACTATAAAAATTAAAAAACATTGAACGTAAATCATATTTCTCATAAGTAAGAGACCTATAATACTTAGTAACAAAAGTACTATTATTTTTTGTGATGAATTATTCATTAATTAAAATAATAATACAAGTTCATAATTATTTAAATATGACTTAATACCACATATAATTTTTTGGTGGTTGAAAATGTTATCTTTCTTCCGCATCTTTATTTTTAATAGTGTATTGAGAGAAATGTTGATCAAATGACGCATATTCTTAATAATTTTGCATGCAATGTTAATATGATAACCATATGAATATGGTATTTCATGTGATTATTACTAATAATTGTGATATGAATATAATATTGGTTGCGTCTATGCATAATTGCTGCCCACTTATAGTTGAGGTTGAGAATGTATTTATGAATTACTACTTATTAACATTTCATAAGAATCCATTGATTCACCTCCAACCTCATTGATTCAAAATTTATAAAAAAAAAAAATTCCTCCTCTTGTTGTATAATTGTCATTGTACCCCTTTTTCTATGTAATATATGAAAGGTTGAAAGCATATAAATATAATAAATTATAATTTAAGAAAAAAAAAATACTCATGTTGTACTTGATAACCTGAAAATATATGATAATTATAATTCGACAAAAAAAAACTTCATGTTGTACTTCTGCATAAAATTTAAATCAAATTATTTTACTTTTTTGATTAAAAATATTTATATTTAATAAAAATCCATAATATTTTTAAAATTTATAATAAAAAATTAATAAATATTTTTAAAATTTTTATATTTGGATGCATAGCTAGGCAAGGGTAAAATGGTAATTTTATCAAAAATACACTTGGATAGTGAGGTGCAGGACGAACATATTCGTGTTGCTAGATGTTTTGCAACAACAACTTGATGGAGTGTTTTTTGTGTCAATTAGATCTACTAAGGGCATTTTGGTAAGTATCCAAGAGATATTTTAAAAAATCATTCTATCCAGATTAATCATGACAACTAGGTTTTTAGAGGATGATTCTAGAAGAGCTTCAATATGAAAAAATAAGTGATTAGCACGGAATTTGTTGCCAACCATTTGAGGATGGATGTTCATAATATAAATGTTATCTGCCAACTAGTATAGTCAACTGTGAGAAGTCAGTTTTTTTTTCTTTTTTTCTAAATTATAATTTTATTCAATATTTTATGATATAAATTTCATTTATATTTAAAGTAGCACTCTTACATATCACAAAGACAACAATATCATTTTTTGCCAAAAATTATTTTTTAGCATATTTGGTGGGACATTGTTGTTAAAATCACTATGGTGGAAACCGAACAACCATAGCAGGCCTAGCTAATGGCCATTGGTGGCATCTCTAGTGCAAATGAAAAGAAATCAACTGGTTCTACAACCATTGGTAACACGTCTTATACAAATTTAGAATAAGGAGACACATGAACCTATCAAGGTGTTAGATGAGTTCTTGATCATGTAGCCAGTCGATGATATTGGATACCACATCGGAGGTCTGAGTGATCAAGTTGTTGGAATCAAATATTTCAATAATAAAATATATTTTTTTCATTTTCTGTAAAATAAAATCCTATTTTATATTTAGAGTGTCACGTTGAAAATAAAGACTAATATTTTTTTTCCTTTTTTGCCAAAAACATATTTTTTATCTCACCAGTGGGTCCTTAATCACTGAAATCATAATGCCAAATCAAGATGAATCCTAATTTTTATTGGCTTTCTACATATTTTGGCTTCTATAATTAGAGTGGCCTAGACCATGGCCAGAATTAGGATTATGGCTAAGAAAGCTGAGATCCAGTCTTATAATATGATTAGGTTAATTCTTATGGCCAGAGTCAATTAAGCATTAATGGTGATTTGGCCAACTGATCCCACGGTAGGCCAAATCTAGATCAGGTTCAAGTTTGGAGGCATCACCAAACCTACTCGACTAACCAAAACTATTGCATGCCTATACACCAGAATCGACTCTAAGAGTATTACATGGTTGATTATTATGGTTAGAATATGTGTATTTCTCCCATCACTACAAAAAAAAAAAAAAAGGATTTAGCAACAAGCCAATTATGTAGCTGAATGTCTTTTTTTCGTAACTATAATATAATAAGTTATAAAAATTACTCATTACCAGCTCATGACTGAATGATCATAGTGGAAGATCAAAAGTGATGAAAAAAAAAATTTATAACTGAACAATCGCATTTTGCTACGAGGAATATGTCGTAGTTAATATTATGACGTCAGTTACGAAGTAATATGTAGCAACTTATGCTTTTTTTCCATAAGAAAACAACATATTCGTAGCTGAATTGTATTAACTATTTTTCGATTTAGTCATGAAATCTAATAACTCAAACATATTTCGTAGCGAAATGCTGCTACAAATACAAAATTCGTGACTAAAATTTAGCAACGGATGTAAATTTCATAGCTAATAGTCAGCTACAAACTATATTCAGTTGTTGGTTATCAAATACAAATTAATTGTTTGTCGTGCAGTGTGCACTAGTAACAAAATAATTTTGTAGCTAAGAACTATATTGATTATAAATTATTATTTTTCTATATAAATTTTCATACTTACAAAATTATACTATTAGTATTACATTGCATACCTTTCAAACACCATAAAATATTGAATTTAAATGAAATTATTTTATTAATAATGAAAACAAAAATTATTATATACAATGGTAACCTTACATTATAAAAGCAATAAATAATATTTCTAAAATAATCTAGCTATATAGTTGAAATTACACTCGAGTATCATAATTACAATCTAATACCCTATGAACTTTCAGCCAATGTCCTTGGTACTTGCGTATATGTTCTAGGGTTTGATCTTGTAGGAGCTGATCCTGTACACCCTAGTCCTCTACTTGCATGTGTTCCAGGCCTTGATCTTGTGGGAGTAAATCTTACAGGTCATAATTATGAGCATTTACCCAGCCTAAATTCTTTCCAGGAAATTATTGGAAGAAAAAGACAATGGAAATTGCTTCTCAGCTGCACGAGCATAACCAAAAGGAATAAACTTCAAAATAATGGTCAGCACACAGCTGAACACAAAATAAGAACTGGAAATAGAACCTCATCATGTTAAATATGGCAGATTCAAATAATGAATGCACAATACAAGAAAGAAAGAAAAGGGACATCAAGCCTAAAGAAACAGTATCCCTCAAGAAATTTATTGTTCTCTCTCAGAATTGCACCATATAAAAAGTTTGGATCTAGGCATTCCAAAAAGACAGTTTGTATATTTATACATTGTGTGCATGCAGTGACGAATCCAGGATTTACAAGTTAGATGGGCTATATTTACCTTACTAAAATTTTTTTAAAAGAAATAAAATTTGACAATATAAGTATATTTTATTATTAAAATAAAAAAGTACACATAAAGAAAAGAAACATAATAAATCTTATTCATAAAGTAAATATAAAAAATTACTATTTAAGTTGTGCTCTACGTTTCTTTATTGAGTAAAACTCATCAATAATTGAATCATCATCTATACTTGTTGCAAAGTCTCTTTCTATGTAGATGATCATGCAATCGATAAGAAATTAGTTTTCAATCTTGTTAGAAGCCGATTTTTAATGAATTTCATAGATGAAAGCTTCTTTCTACTTGTTGATGTAGAAATAGGAAGTGTTAATATCAAGCGAATCAATCTACTAATCAAGTAGAAATCTTCAGCAATACATTTCAACTAATTGATGATATAATATAGAAATAGAATTAATATTACGAAACTCGGGTGATCCATTGATAACTTATAATACCCCGATTGTATTCTCAAAGATATAATTGAGAATGAGTGAAGTCTTAGGGATAAAATTTCTCGGCAAGTTTACAAATATCATCGATATTAAATGATCAGAAGCCATGAGAAGGATCGAGGCTAAACTAAGACAAAGTAACTCCATAGTGTTTTGGAAATCTATTATTCAACTCATCAATTGAAAATCTATTACATTATTAAATATATCAACTTCGATAATGATGCTCAATTGTAATAGAATCTCTTTGTTGACAAGAGCGACCTATACCATGCTTATATGGAGCACTCATATCGGGTATCTCATATCATATCGTTCCAAAAGATATAATTTCTTCAAATAGCTCATCCGACCACCATCTCTTAAAGTTTGAAGTTGATATTTTGATTGTGAGACATAATTCAAAGCATTAACAATGTCTTGATTTTTTTGAAGTGCGACAAACAAAATCGTAATTCCCATAACTTTCTTCATTAAAAGTAAGATAAATACAAATTGAATGATGTTATAGCAACAAATATTTATAAGCCTCGAGCAGAAATTGTTGAGTTGGTCCATTTTCATCGATCTCTGAAAGAAATGATTTAATTGTGCCAAATAACTCAATTAAGCTCCTCACGAATTATAATGAGAACCCCAACGACTTGTTCCGGTCGTTGCAAATTAAAGTTTGATTTGTCCATACATTTCAAGTTCTCCATCCATTAACAACTCGTGAATTTCATATTTTAGTCTGAGACCAACTTCGAATGGCGGCTTGGCGAAGCGGACATCTAATTAACAATTTCATTCAACATTGAAAAAATAACCAAACATACTTCACTTCTTTAGCTACACCATTTTAAAACCAATTGCAAGCGATGAGCAAAACAATGTACATAATATGCATATGGACAATCTTGAAGAAACAATGCTTGTAATCCATTCCATGCACCACGAATATTCTTTGGCACCATCATATCCTTGACCATGTAAATTTTCAACTAGAAGTTCATGGCGACCAAGAACGTGATGATCTCATTTTTAAAGTTAAAGCTCTTGTATGGAAATATTCACCACATCAAAAATGGTTCTCGACAAATCCATAACAATCTACATATCTTAAGATAATAGCCATTTGCTCTTTATTTGCTTCATCAACAAGAATGCAATATTTGTTATTTCCAATTTCTTGTGAATCAACTTTCTCACCTTATTAGCATATATATGCAATATCTCTTTTTATCGATGATGCAATATACTTGGCATTACCGGGAGCATTATCAAGAACAACATTTTAATGCCAATGTTACATCTTGCCATTAAATTTATAACTTCAATGAAATTTCCCGATTAGATGAATCATGAGATTCATCATTGCATCTGAAAACCAATCCTTGACTTGCTAAGAATCTAACACTATCAATTGTTGCTTTTAGCCTCAATCGATTTTGTGTTATTTGTTGAGAAACTGTGCATTCATAAGCGTATCAATTTGTTGAGATGGATTCCCCGAAGCCAAGCCAATCTATCATATACGTTGATGAGCGAAGATACATTATGTCCAATAAAGGCACATTGTTGTCCACCAACCCTCTTCCAATTTCTAAACCCCTTGGTAGTAAAGTCTTACGAGTCATTATAAAAATGAAGTAAGGAAAACAAAATGCCAAATCTTTGGCAGAGAATACTCAAGCCAAAAATATTGCTTAAACCACTTAGGTTGAAATCTTGAGCTTAGCCATCCACATGACTAGGATACACACTTAGTTGAGGTTGATATGCTCCATGATTAATATAAGCTCTCCGAATATTATCGCGTTCATTAATCGAGTATTCACATATTTGTGGCGTAATCTGGATCACGTTCAAGTGTTGTGGTGTCAAATTCGGAGGCACCATTTTTCACAAGTTGAAGGTTCTACATTTGAAGACTTGAAAGGTAACCCATGATGATCCTTCACTTATTTTCTTAAAAAGATCAATACCTTTGAATTTCTTTGGTTTTCGATCACAATCCGACATTATAAGAATCCTAAATTATAATGCAAATTATATCTAAATTATAATTTGATAAAAATATCATAAAAATATGATACTTGAACAAGCAATTTAATTTCCATCAAGCAATATAATTTCCACAAAAAATTAAATTTCCAACAATTAATTCAATTTTAAACAAACAACTCAATTTTCAAAATGTAATTTAATTTATAATAATCAATCCAAGCAATCCATTCTTCAAAAAAATTATAAATACCTTAATTTGCTGCTATCAAACCAATAACCAATCCAACAAGATGTTTGAGTTGAAACTCTCAATTAACAAGGGTCAGAAAATTCAACCTTGTCTCCTTTATCACGAAAACCCGGCATGACAACAAGAAGTCATCTATTTGTAATATGTCCATTGTCACACAAAAATAAATTCATATAAATGTATAATGTATTTATAATATGTATCGGTCTTACAACAAGAGGAATTTCCTTTTCAAAAACATTACCACCTATATTAATAGCTTTTGTTTTATTGGAGCCATTAGAAGATAAATTTATACATAAAATTTATTATTGATTATTAATTAAACTAGCCCAAACTCTTATCCTAAAGCTAATTAAAACAACTATGAAAGGTAAATAGCTCACTCAATTTTTTGTAAAATTAGACACTAAACTTACTTAAAGGTAAACAAGAGTTCAAAAATTATATAAGAAAAAATAAAAGTTTTCAATAAATAAATCTGAAAAATCTGTTCAATAACATAATCTATTATTTAAACAAAATACTAAAGAAATAAAACTACAAAAGGTAAATTTATAATAGAATCAGTTCAAACTTTAAACTAGAGAAGGCATTGAAACCCTTGATTTGCTTCTCAGTTGCGTACCTTACATCCCATCTGTTGAAACCCTGAAGACAAGTCGAGGAGAATTTTTTAACGTGTTTAATTAGATTTAGGTGGGTTTGGGTTGTGAGTTTAGATTGTGGGTTTGGGCTATGGGTTTTTTTTTTTTTTTGGGTGGGCTATTTACTTATGTGTAAAAAATTTTGAAAAATCAATTGGGTTCCACGAGGTATAGCCGGAGAAAGAATTGTCCTGTGTGCATGCACCATTTAAAGACATACCTTCCTTTTGTATCTGACTACTAGCTAGCTACATTCTTATTTGCAGCTGATTGTCATAGGTCTTGTTGAGCGGATGACTCGGTTCATCTTAGTCATGCAGTAATTGTTGATCTCATCACCAAACCTAACAAATCCATAACCCTTTATGCGGTGAGCACATCCATCACAACCTTTGCACCCTAGCGAAGAAAAGCGAGCCCTAAATGTTTCTTGTAGCATGTAATCACGTAACATGGAAGCTAAATCTCCCACAAAATTGTATAATCGGGTGTGTCATCGAGCGCTTCTGCGGATGCGGTTTAATCGATATTGAGCACCATTTGGCATAGGTGTACCATTATATGTTTGAGGTATATTTTCTGCAGCGCGATTGGCAAACTCAATAAAGCCATAACCATCGATTGACCGGTTTGCTTATTCGGATGACCTTAACATTAAAACACGCAAGCAAAACATAATCAGCCATTAACAAACAACTATTAAACCTTCCACTGAAACTTAATGTTCATCGCAGCGACATGCACTGTATTCCTATAATAAATACACAAAGGAAAAACTTATGCATACCCAAATGGGGGCGATATGAATTTTAATTACTAATAAGTCAAGCTTCGGAAGTCAAACAAGCAAACCAATTACAAAGTAGTAAACAATGGCAAGTATATCCTTAATGAAATATATTATGATGATTATGATTTTGACTTTATACATGGAGTTAAATAGTTCGATAGTAATAAATTCACCAAATAAAATTTTTGTTATATAGTCATTTAGCAATTATAAAACATAATTAGCGGCAAGCATAAGCTGCTGCATTTTCCTCTACAATGGCAAAAGTAACGAGGAGGGTGTCCTTTTGCATTTCTAAAAGGATTATACCATTAAGATGTAAAAACATTCATCTACCTAGCGAGCATATTAGGATCTCTTAATGGAATACATTAAAGTGATAGACCAATTTCTTGATTTACAAACTATCTTATATTTGCATAAACATATATCAATAATTACCAATTACCAATCCTTTTGCCATTGAATATTGTTAATTTCATATGAAATATGCTAAATTCACATAAACACCTAAAATAAGAAATTGTGTATCTCGGAAAAAGAAAACCAAAAACAAAATTAATAATATTTTCAAATGCAATCTACAGCCTCTTCTTATCCAAATTTGGTTCAAATCATACGTACCAATATTTTATTCCATAACAATATAATCCAACCAGCAGCGATTACGTACTAATATAGGATGCGAGTTCATCTTTATCGATGGAGCAGAGTTATATAAAAATATATATGTTTTAGTACTACTAACATTAAAATTTCTCCTTCATTGAAAACATTAATAATATTAGTTTCCTTATTATTAAATGCTAAAGTTTCATTGGACTTCACTTAATTAAACATTCTATTAAAGTTAACAAGCTGCGGCAGGTTGGAAAATCTGCTTCCTTTATATCAAAACTTGAACATATCTTTCTCTTTTTACTTGTCTTTTGGTGTTAAATAAAAGAAAATTAAGGCCAAGATCGACATGATTCTAGGCCTTGAATCTAGTGATTCGAGTTCATTTAATTGTCAGTAAGATGTTTTAGATCCAATCACGATTGAAATATAAAAATAAAAATTATATTCTTTACTATTCTTGTAAATGATGATTGAGATGAATAATATGATTTAATGTATTGAAAACTACATATTGGAAATTCAAAGTTAATGTACAAAAAAGCTGAGTAATGAAAACTTCTTTGTGCATTCAGATTGGTGAATCTAAGAAGACAAATTTCCATTTCTACAAGTGATAACAAGTTCTACCAATAGTAGAGCGACACCTAACCTCAACGCGGACTCTAAACTTTCTTTGATATCTATCGGAATGGAGATGTCAACAACTTCGTAAGCCAAGGCATGTTTTAAACATGATAATGCTCCATATCTAATCCACCAAAATGAGTTGCAACTTTGCATCTAGCTACACCACTCAATAGTCATTCTAATACAAACCTATATTGATATAGAAAAGCAATGTTTCCCCTGAATTTGTTCATACTTGAATTGCATTAGAGGATTCTTCAACTACACGACTCATCTTTTTGATGGGCGCAGCGGGTGTAAGGGCTTTTTTAGATTTCTCATCAGCCTTTGTCAATCTCTTCAATGGACCTATCATTGCCGAGGATGGACAATACAAGGCGAGGGCAGGGAAAATAAGGAGAACGAGAAGGAGATAAGTAGGGTTAGAGTTTCAACAAAAGAGAATAAGTGAGGGTATTTTGGGTAGTGTGTCTAGGTTTTGCAAAAGTTATGGTTTAGTGAGAATAAGTTATGGTATTTTTTAAATTTATGTTATTTTGGTAGGTTTTTTTTGTCAATTTCCTTATAATCTTTATTTTTTAGTTTCTCACATTACTCTCTATCTTCTAGTGTTTTGATCCAATCGAATCCAACCAAAATTTTCTTTCAGCTTCAATGCGTTGGCCAAGGGCCTTGACAGTTTGGTCGAAGGCCTCGGCGGTTTGGCCGAGGGTGACTGCTTTATTCATCGCTGAAGCCCTCGGTGAGTGGGCCGAGGGTGATTGCGTTGTTCACAAAGCACTATCCTGCGACCAGCCAAGTGCCTCGAAGTGTGGCGAGGTCATAGCTTTGTTCCTGGCACTAGCCTTGGGCCAATCTGTCAAGGGCTTTGGCATTTCGGCCAATGGTAATTGCTTTGTTCACAAAGCATTAGTCGACGGTTTGGCCGAGGGTAATTGCTTTGTTCACTAAGCACTAGACCTCAGCCAACCTACCAAGGGCCTCGGTGGTATGGCTGAGGGCAATTGCTTTGTTCACAAAGCACTAGCCCTTAACCAAACTGTCGAGTCAACTTGTTAAGGGACTCAGCAGTTTAGCCAAGGAATAGTGTCTTGTGTTCATATGCACTTATACACATATACACTTATGCCTACATTCACACATATACACTTATACATATATATTATCGTTGTTATTTTCAATTTAAAATGAAGCAATTTTATTTTTTATTTTAGGTGTTGGATTTATTTTTTTTGTTTTCTAAGTATCAAGGAGAATTATTTTTGAGGGTGAAGAAGAGCTTGCCCATGTTAACAAGCATTTGCAACCTACAAATGACACTGAAGATTATTAAGGACAAGCAAGGAGAAGAATATGATGAATAGGAAAAGTCCATTTTTAAATATTTCATTCAAATGAAGACGATTATGTTTTACGGTGGATTTGTTCACGACTTGCTACTATACCAATTATACAATGATGATCCAAAAGTGATCGACTTTGATTTCAATCGTGTTGGGGCAAGAGTTAATAGGAATGCCTTTGTTATGATCACAAAGTTAAATTATGGTAGATTCCCCTCGGATTTGGAGATGAGGCTTCTATTATACGACTTGTGGACCAAATACTTTGGTCAATCGGGTCTAATGACCTAATCGGATTTTGCCGAGGCATTTGAGTCCATTGAATTTAACTACTCAAACTCACATGAAATTACCAACAATGTCAAATGTTGTATGTTCTATTTCCTTGAAATGGTGCTTTTCTCAGCCTATCGATCAAGATTAATGAAGAAAGAGAACTTCACCATCATTGAAAACCCATGGGCAAACTTGTGCTATGATTTGACCATCTCAAGTTTGCTCTTAAAGATGAAAACGGAAAACTGAAGGCAAACTAAAGTCATTACAAATTTTCTTTAGCATTTCAGGTAACATTACATTACATAAGCTATCATTGTAATTTATATTTTATAATTATGTGTGCTCATAGACTTCATTATGTGTTTTTATGTAGATTTAGGGTTTTCAAGTAATACCGTGATTCCATACCATGACATGCATGGTCTCTATCATAATATTAAATGTCCAAGAATGTCAAGGTATACATTCCATGGCATCCTACTGATCTAAATAGGCCATAGATCTTCAACAAGAAACAAGTAAATCCAACCCAAATTTAATTTTCATGTTTATTTTCATTTTTTTCATGGCATGTATATTTTATGTCAAATCTATTTCATTCTTGTAATATGTTGTCAATAATCAGCTTAGTCCCACTGAAGAGGAGTTGGAAATGCCCTACATGGTCAACTTCTGGGTACAACCAATAATAAACAATATATCGATCCACCAATTGTAGTGGCATCAGCTCCCTCATCCGTTGTGCCAAATCTACATCTTGCGCTAGTGCATTCTACTGCCTAAAGCACGCAATTCCAACTCAATGATGCACATTCACAGCCATTACATACCCTAATGGAGGAGCTGTGTAATGATTTTGTAAATATGTGTTGGCTTCGAACTCCAATTGGTGCAACAAGGGAACAATATATGAGAATTAAAGATAATGGTCAACCAATTATTACTATACCATTAGCCACAGGTAGTTTTTTGTAACTTTCCATTGATTACATCGAGTTTTTAGTTTTTAACAAATTATGGTATACTAATAATTTGTTTTATTCATTTTGTAACAGATTGTAAGTTATATGCTGCATCCACCAACCTCACAATAGCAGGCACAACCACCGGATCAACTAACTATTGTGGTTTAGGATCCTTTCAAACTGGTTGGTAAGAGGAAGAAAGTCGCAATGTATAAATTTCTTCGTGACAGAAAAAGTAAATGGACTATGGGCAAGATTGAGAGGATAAACAAGGAAGTTTATCAACTATTTGTGTCATCTGGATGTTGGTTAAAGAATGAAGTAAGTATCTTTGTTCACTTTATGTTTTAACCATATTGTACGTGTGAAAGCCTCCCTTGGCAATACTAAGTCTTTTACTGTAAATGGATGTTACCATGTACTTTATAAGGACAAGGGTCAAAGATAATCCTAGAGTATTCCCTTCGAATGAGATAATAGTCGATTGCTTATTTTAGGTATGTATAATGCTTAAAATTACAGACTTTATTTTGATGACATACAATAATTGGGTACACACTAACACAAATGATGATGCTTGGTTTTGTTAATAATAGGTTACAATGCATGAACATTATACTAGGTAGTGGATAGGGATCCACATGTAGATGAGGACATGAAGCAACATGAGCATACAATTAACTGGGTAGCAAAGGTTGATATTCATTTTTGACAAGTGACCTTGTACGACCTGTCCAATGCCATGACTCAAGCATGATTTCAATTAAAGAATGCAAAATATTAGCGGTGTTGTTTTTATATCTACTAATGGGCAATGGTTATTACAATGTTCATTCAGAGTATACGGCGAGCGGCCAACCAATTTTAACTCCATTCACAATGTCACATGAAGAGGATCCCTCACTTTTACAGCAAAACAACAAGTAATGTCTTCTTTCCATTGCACATAATTGATTTTAGATAATATATATCATATATTATTTATATTAACTATGACATTGTCATTATACAGTGGTGATTGCGGTATCTATGCATTAAAGTTCATTGAATAATTAGTTGCTAGAAGGCAATTTCAACTTCACAATAGTCCCATGTCTTTCTTTAGAGAAATTTGTTGTAAATATATTTCATTTTGAGATATAGATTTCATTATGTCATTATATTTCTTTTAGTTCACCGATTTTGTAAACTAGATAATTTTGTAATCTCACTTAATATCAATTTATTCATTCATTTTCATGTCATTTTGTAACTTGGTTGTGTTTGAGTTTACTTCTTTAATTGTGTTTTTTAATGTAGATAATGGTCAATACAATTGAATTTCAAAATATAATCGAATATACTAAACTCAAAAATAAAAAAAAACTAAAGAAACCCTCGGCTTACTTGCTAGGGATAGTAATCCTTGACCAATCTGTCGAGGCTCACCAATTGACAAGGGCCCTGGTAGATTGGGCCGAGTGTTTCATTTAGGGTTTTGTTTTGCTTTTTATTTGCTTTTAGTTTTTTTTTTTTGTTTCCTTTGCCACTTTTGAGTTTATGTGTTCAAATGGATAAAGCAACATTCTTATTAAATTGAATCAACAAGAATAAAGCATGCACATACATGAAGATCATAAAAGAATAAACCATTATTTTTTATTGTTTAATATACAACACAATTAATACAATAACATAGTAAATTGAATTTCTATAATGGCATTTTACCAGAGTAGGTTTGTTGATTATGGCAAAAAACCTCACATCTTCTACATTTACAATGTGGTCAGTCTTCTCCTCTAGATAGGATCCTTCGAGTTTTAGATTTTTCGGGAGCACACCAAACTATTAGAGGGAAAATGACCCGAGCAATTATATATGGTGGTGCATGCCATAAACGTCTATCATCCAACGGGTATATGATCTTTGCATAGCATTCTCTCTATGATGAAACACTGTAATATTTAGAAAAGAAAAAGGGGTAGGGCGTCAAATTTTGGAATCTACACATAGCTATTGCATGTATACATGGAACTGATCCAATTGAAATTGCCGACACAAGCATGTTCTCTCTTCCAAGTTCACTGTCGTAATGAATTCAAACATACAAACTTCAAATTCATACAAGCTCAAAGGGGTTACAATGAATCTCTGACATTCGTGAAGGCTCTTTGTTAATATCTTTTTGAGCCATGGAGTAACCGATTAATGAAGCATTTCGAGATTGATTCGACACTAATAAAACCAATTCTGCAACAAAGTCCTTATCATTTCAAATAGAGGCACAATTGAAAGTGACCTAGAATCTCTCAATACTACATTCATATACTCAGCTATATTAGTTGTCATTATGTTGTATCTGTTGCCCGGAAGAAAATGCTCTCGCCTATTTCTCTAGACTAACTTTCATGACATATTGATATGCTCGAATATTAATGGCCTTTAGCTGTTGTATATCCGCCTCAAAGTTAACAGGCAAATAAGCTTTAGCTACTTGATAAAAAGCCATATTGACAGTTTTTTTTTTGAAATGTAATTTCACATTACAAGCCGAGATGATACATACAATTTTCATGATAATCATTGGGATATACCGTTATAATAGCCTCTACCATTTATATCTATAGTTAATAAACACTAAATCATTAACTTCCTTTGTAGGCCTTCTTGAACTTCTCAAAGAACCAAGTATATAATGTTTCATTCTCTGTATCCGCAATACCAAAAGCTAGAGGGTATATCTGCTCATTCTCATCAAAGCATGATGCAATAATTAAAGTATCCTTTTATATGGGTATCATCCACATTCAATAAGCATAACCTTATGAAATCCGACAAAACTTTGACTGAAACCATGAAGAAATATAGGAAACAATTGTCATCATTAGATCCGATATGAGTGATGGTACCTTCATTCTTTGTCTCCAACATAACACCACATATATGACTCCCGAAAGTGCCTCTATCTTGTCAGTTTTTTTCTTGTTCTTCATGCCTTGTATATGTTATATAGATCGCTAGCTCCTCCTCGACATCAGTTATGCGTCTTTTTGGTCTATATTAGTGATCAATACCTTTATACTTAGATCTGATATGATGCCTATATATTTGTTGGTTCCTTGGCAATAATATAGTCGACATTGCTTGAGTTAGCCACAAGTATGATTCTTAATAACTACCCTTATAGCCTACAACTCTACATTAGGGATACTAGTTATGCGTACGCCATACAATTTTCATTGGTACATCCTACCGAACCTATATGAACATGACTTGTGACCTTAAATTGAAAATTTTCATTCATTGCATAGATGACCAACTTACATTTGCAATTCTTTCTTATTGACATATATTTGCCCTATAGGTACATCACTTCAGTCTGAGATAGTGAATAGCTATTATTTGATCTCGATTCAATTGTTGATGATAAAGAACAGCTAACAAGTTAAGATGCACTTACTCTTATTGTTTGCAAATACTTTCATTACAAATAAGATGATGCCTATGACTATCCTCACTAAAAGGTGGAATGGAAACATTATCCGTCCTAAACCCCGTGATACAAGGAGCATCACAATTTGCTCCGCTTGGAACTTCAAATGCATCATTGACCTTGTCATCACCCTTCATCTTGACATTATCCAATTTGATATCATCATCAAGTGCAATATCTTCTTGTATTCCTATATTCGTATAATCATCATAGTTTATGTCATAATTATGACGGTTAAATAACCTATCATGTTCTTCTATTATGGGCAACACACAATCAAATCCTATAATGTGATTCCCATCGTGCAAATTCAATGCAGTATTTTTCTCAATTTCGTTTTGTGGGTTTGAATATTCTTCATTTCTAATTCTGCTTCTATTAATATCCATTGTAGATATCGACGATGAAAGTCTATTGTTCTCCTCAGGAGCAAATGGAATTGCAGGATTGGTATCTCTTTCTCCAATTGCTGGCGTCCCTTGTAATGCCTCAACTTTAATAGATAATAGAGATGTATGTATTGTACCAACATAAAAATGCTCCTTAAAAAAACACTTCACACCTCCATCATTTTCATTCTCAATAGGATCCAATTTATAACATGATTGAATTATAAACTTCATTTTCATGCGAAATTGGTTGGGATTTATGTTCGCCGCTTCATATGCAATTTGTAGTAGCTCATTATATGTGCATTTAGTATGTACAAGCCTTATGTTCGTCCTCTCATCTACATAAACTCAATTCCCTTTGGTAGCCATCTCAAACTTCCATGGCTGAATCACAATTATACTTGTTCCTTGCATCATACATGAAGCACTAAATAAGAACTACAAACAAAACATAACAAAAAATATTAATTATATAGTTTATTATTTTTCACTTTTATTGTATTTTAATTCATGTGTTAGGAGAGAAACGAAAAAGGCCAATATGCCAAGGAAGGCATAAAATGGTCTTCCTAAGTAGGCTAGCCGAGGAGGACACAAATGGCCTTTCTCGGCAGGCCTGCATAGGTCCTCGTCCAACTTGTCGAGGACACATCCCCACTAGCTCAATTTGTTCCAAATCTCATCATTTAAAAAAAACTTATGCATTCGAAACCCAATACATCAAAACTACAAAATCAAACGTAAATATACATACTCATTACCTTCTTCAAGCAAATTAACGCAAACCATAAAAAATATATATGCTACTATAAATTAATTAAAAACTTGTTATTACATTTTTCCAGTTGATGATAGTTTAATGAGAGCTTAAGGTGAAAAATTTGAGTCAAAAAGAGAAATGAATGGCAAATAAGGAAAAATAAAAGACATAAAAGATGAAGGAAGAAGAAGGCTGTGAACTTCAAAGGAAACCAATTAACGATAGAAAGAACAAAGTGTCAGATGAATTAAAGTGGAAAGATTGAGTTGCTGTGGTTGTTAGTTAATGAGGGGCAAATTGGGTACTTTATCTAGGTTTTGCAAGAGTTATGGGTTGGTTGATATTTTTTCAATTTGTACTATGTTAGTGGGCATTTTACCAAAAAATCCTAAAAATTAATATTTTAATCAATTTGAAAAAAGCAATCAGCTAAAATTCAATGGACATCAAATAATATCATGGATACCGATGAATTTGGTGTGGACACCAATATTTTTTCAATGTCCAAAGATTTTAAAATTCTTAAGGAAAGAAAATAAAAAAAGGAGAAAAAATAAATCATAATAAAATTTGATGGACACCAAATAATATCGGTGTGCACATCAAAGAATTCAATAGACATCAATGTTCCTCAGTGTTCATATATCTTAAAATTCTTTAGAAATTAATTAAAAAAATCTTAAGTAACATTTAATGGGCACCAAATAGTATTACTATCAACAACGAATAATATTGGTGTCCAGAAAAAAAAGTTTAAGACAAAATTAAAGTAATTCACAAAATTATCTATATAATGTAAAAATATAAATAACCAATATAAGAGAAGGACAACAATCTCATCTTTATCTTATTGTATGTTTTATGTAAAACAATAAAAAGCAAAAGAAAAAGGAAAGAGATGAAGAGAAAAAGGCGCGAAGAAGATTCACTATTAATCTGGGTGGCTTTCCAATTTAATATATAAATCAAGATTATTGATTGAAGAACAAAAACAACAAAAAACAAGAGAAGAAGACAAAGATAAAGAAGAGAAAAAACTTACAAGTATTTTTTATTTTTCATTATAAAAAGCTAGACAAATTTTGAATTGTACCAAATGTAGAACAAAAAAATTCAAATCACTGCTATCATAGACATGACATCAAAAAACTCATACTAAAATAATCAAGGCCAATAACATTTTTTTGAAATTCTCATTATTAAGTTGATGAGTATTTTTGCAATTTATTGAATTTTCTTTATGTAGTGTCAGTGAACTGTTGGATTTTGATGTTGGTTTGATGTTGAAATACTTAAGAGAAATGTTGAAACTCCACTTGAGTTCTTAGTGTGGGAGGGTTTTTTTTTTTTTTTAAAGAGGAGAGAGTATTGGAATGATGAAAATGGGAAAGTCAATTTATTAAACAATAGATGGCTTTTTGTAAAAGCCAAATATTACAAGGATGAATCTAGAATGACAATTCAAAATTTAATTTTCAAATGCACACTAACAAGAGTAAATGAGCTAGAACTTAAAAAAAAATGCTAAAATAATTAAGGAGACAACTGATATTGGAGGTAGTTGAGTGCAATAAATGTTGTTTTCTCATATGCATGTCTAGCGGCTTCTAGATCCTTGTAAACAGCCTTATCGATGTTCAAATTGGCTAAAATTTTGAATATATATTCCTTCATACATATTTTTAATGCTATCAAAATTTTATCTCAAAATGCCTTCATTTGGACATTCAAATATTGACAAAATCAGACCTGCTGCAATAATAGTTTTGGATTGATTGTGTGCAACTTTCCCCTTAAATTTGTTATTGCACTTTGGACCTTTTTACCACTTAAACTTGAAACCAAAATATCATTGTAGCTATAAAAATAAATCATTCAACAAAGTATTTAAATTGACCAATGAGCAAGCATGACAAGCATGCTTAATGTGTGGAAAAATTGTCACTCTTCTAATACTCCTCCTTGACAATTTTGTTTGAAATATTAAGAAATGTTCTCAATGTCTCAAATATTGATTTTGGTAATGGCTTTGCAAACATGTCAGTAAAATTGTCTTTGGGCTTCACATAAATCAACTTAGTATCACGATTAGTTTCAAACTCCCTCAAAGAATTATACTTTACCGATATATGCTTTATCCTACCATTTTAAATCGGATTTTGAGCAATTAGGATTACTGAAATACTATCACACTTTATGATTATTGTCTCCTCTTGAACTTCATTCAAATCTCCAAACAATTTTCTTAATCATATGCATTGATTGGCTACCGAAGAACAAGATATATATATAACACATTTGTACTTTGAGCTTTGTGCTTTATTTCTTTGCATTCCATGAAAATGGTCCACTTCCAAAGAGAATATATAACTGGATGTGCTTCTCAAATCATCGAAATAAAATACCAAATCATTATCCAAATATCCATAAAGCACCTGAAGCATGTCACATTCAAACCGGACACCATAATCCGCAGTACCCTCAAATACCTCAAAATTATTTTAGCACCAACATAATGAGTTTGAGTATGCTCTTACATATATCTTGACAACACAAATATAGCATGCATAATATTAGGTCTAGTAGAGTACACATAAAGAAAATTACCAATTAAGCTTCTAAGGAGAAGGGTTTAGCTTATGTGTGCCATCATCCTTCATATACTTTTCTCAACATTCATTGGTATTGTGCGTGGCTTTGCATTCCTCCATAATGAATTTTTTAAGAAGTCTCTTTAATGTACTTTTCTTGACATATGAAGATCCCTTTTGAGCACTGCATAACTTCTACTCCAAGAAAATAATTCATCTCCCCCAAGCTTAAGCTTGACAGCTTAAACTCACGTTCAAACTTGGTTTTGAAGCTTTGTACTTCATTCATGTCTTGGTCGATTACCAAGAGGTCATCAACATAAATACAACCACCATGCTTCCTTGGATTTTCACATGAAGTGTGGGTTCATTCACATGCTTCTTTTCTTTTTGGGTTTTGGCTCCAAGCTCCATGTTTCATTCTTTTCTATCATTTTTAGCTCCTTCTTCATTGCATCTCTCCATTCTTTCTAATCATAGCTTCTTGGACACATGTAGGATCACTTAAAGCCACATTACATTGTTCATAAATTATGGTTAGGGACCTTGTACCCTTTACGCTATCACCCACTTGAAATTCAACTCCAATAGATGTTTCTAGGATGTCATCATTATCTTCTTCTTGTTCTTGGCATTCTTACTCTTTTACATCTTCTTCTTTTCCTTCTTCATTGCTTTCTTTAATACTTTTTGTCTCCTCCTTAGGCCAATCTCACTTCATACTCTCATCAATCCTTACGTCCGCGACTTATCATCAATTTTTGAGTTTCTAAATTGAAAACTCTAAAACCATTTGTAACTTCACTAAAAGCCAAGTAGAACACCCAATGTGCCCTTTTTTTTTATCAGATTGTCTCTACTTTCTTTTGGCACATGCAAATAATATAAATTTTCAAACACTTTCAAATTGTCCATAGATGGTTACACACCACATTATAGCTCATAAGGTGTATTTTTATTCAAAACTTTAGAAAAATTCAGTTTTGTATATAGCGACTTAGGTCCAAAATGGTTTTGCATTGTACTTTCAAACAACAAATACCTAGTCATCTCCAACAAAAGGTCTATTCTTTTTTCACACAAACCATTTTGTTAAGGTGTGTATAGTGTGGTGAATTGATGAACTACACTACTTTCTTTATACTTGTTAAATACCATGACTAGTGTATTCTCCACCATTATCGGTCCTTATACATTTCAACTTCAATCTGGTTTGATTTTCAACCAAACATGAATTCAATAAATTTTTCCAAAGCTTAAGCCTTCTCTTTTTAGGAAGCCAACACATCCTTGTGTGTTCATCTTTGAATGTTAGAAAGTATTTGCTTCCATTTAAAGAATAACACTCATAGGACCACATACATCTTAATGAACTAACTCAAGCTTCTCCTTTGCTTTCTATAAACCAGTTTTAGGGAATGGTAACATAGCTTGTTTCCTTAATGACACATTACAAATACCATTGTCATCTTCAACTAGAGGCATATCTTTAACTAGAGGAATGGTGTTCTTCATAGCTTGGTAAATTGAATGGCCAAGCCGCTTTCATAAAGTTGTGAAATATTCATAACTTTGAAACTCAAAGCTTGATCACTCAAGTTGGGTTCCATGTTAAAACTCATATTTTTCATTCTCACTTAAAACACCTCATTTCCACTAGAATCCAAAATAGTGCATGCATTATTTGAAAAGTTCAATGTAAAGCCTCTTTTAATCATTTGACCAACACTTTCAATCCAAAAAAAAAATCATTTGACCAACACTTAACAAATTTTCATACAAGATTGGAACATAAAGAACATCATGAATAATTTTTGTACCCTCTTGCTTTGTGCATATCATTACATCTCCTTTTCCTTCAACCTCCATGTAGCTACCATCTCCAATCTTCACTCTTGTACAAAAGACTCATCTATGTTCTTGAACCATCCTTTATTGTGTGACATATGATGAGGACACCTACTATCAATTACCCGACCAAGGCCTTCTTACTTGATGCTCAAGCATGTTTCCATAAAAGGGGTTTCACCACCCATGTCTTTCTTTTCTTCATGGACTACATTTGCTTGTGACCTAGCTTCAAATTTGTTCTTACATACTCCTTCTACCCTTTTCATTTTGCATTTTGAGCAAAATGCATCCGATCTCAAAAGTAATTTGAGTATGACCTTGGTTTTAACAATGAGGAAGGGACCATAACACCTCCTCCTTTGTGGTGATTGTTGAATCCATTTCTTACATTGTTGTTATTATTGTAGGACATTTTTCCTTGGTGGTTGTTGTTTACATACGGCTTTCTTTTGTCCTTAAGCTTGAAATTTGTTTCTTTGTATTGTGATAAAGTATTTTCCAAAGATTCCTACTTTCGAATAATTCTTCTTTGTTTTAATTCATGAAGAGCATTTATGAGCTCAGAAAGAGTGATTTCATTTAGATTTGAGATTATCCATAGATTTCAAAAAATATGTTAAATATGTTTGATAGAGAACATATGAAAATGTAAACACAAAAACAAAAGTAGAAAAAACCACAAATTCAAAAATGATTCAGGTAGAAAATTAAACCCTAAAATTTAAATCCATAAGTTCCTAACCTTTTTATTCTATGCATTTTAGATTTCATAATGAAAAAATCAAAAACAAGAAAGGAAAATAAACAAAGAATATAAGAAGATAACTTCTAAGTTAGAGAGGAAGAGAAGATAGCAGAGATAGCATGACTATAGGAAGGCGAAGGCGAGGTTGCGAGAGGAGAGTGGGGCGGGGTTACAATGCATGGAAGTGAAAAGATAAAGTGAATGAGAGAGTGGAAGGAGAACCAGGTGAGATCGTGAGAATTAGGGGTATCTAATTTTATTTTTCATATTATTAAAAATTTAAAACTAATATAAAATAAAAATAGATAAATATAAAATACATATTGTTGATAGAAGAGGAATTAGTGGGATACACTTTACGTAGATTAATCTAGTTGACTACATAATGTAACTTTAAAAGATATTATGTATGAGTTAGTTTCCTAAAGCTGACTCATGGTATATCTTATATTTTTTGATGTGTGATATCTTCTTGAGACACACAAAATATAATAAAACGACATTACCTTTTCTCACGAGCATGTAGGTTTGCAACATTAGCGGTCGAAGCATGTAAATATTGTGGCTTTATTCTTTATTATTTGTTATATATATGGTATCAGAGCTAGGTTGATTTGATTGGCTGTTTTATTGTTTCAGCTATTTAAAATTGGTTTGGGTTTGTGTAAAAAAAAGTGTAATTTTCAACCACATCTCAAACTTAGGCAAGGTTGATGGCATTGGATTTGGGCTACTTTCAATTATTTAGGGGTTCAAAATTGGCGTTGGAAGGCCATAGCACCCGTCTTCTTAAAACATTTACCAAAGTAAGCTTGTTACAATCCTTGCATAAAGAAATATTTCTTCAAATGCCTCCTCCTTGGAAGCTTCTTATTGCTATTCCATTCCCTTTCCTCTTGATTATTACCCTCTTGTTGAGAGGCGAGACCTTGCTCACTTTTCCTCACCTCATCCACTATCTCGTCATTAGCTATTAGTTGTACCCTTTGAAACACCTCTGCATATGTGGGTAGTGGTAGAACAACAATAGGTTTATAAAGATAAGGTTTTAATCAGTCTCAAAATGTGATGCCTTATGATCCTTATTATCGATCAAATGCGGCATAATGAGATAGTTCCTCAAACTTTCCTTGGTACTCCACCAAGAAAAGTTTACCTTAAGTGAGCTAAGCGAATTCAGCCTCCACACTCTTCTTGGTGAAGAGAATACCTTCTCCACTTCACTAATCCGGTCCTTGCGACTAATGGATTAGTAGAACCTTCGAACGCTAGAGGTTGAAACCTTGAATTGTTACACAACTTATTTAAACCCCTTGTTGTTGTTGTCCTTGGTTAACAATATTAGCAAGCTTGAAGTAATTCTGAGTCATTCCATCAATTGCTACCTATGTTGCCACTACGTAGCTTGGTTTGCATTCCTAGTAGGTTGAACCATCTAAGGAAGGAAATTTGACTTAATTAGAAAGAAAAACTATTTTATTGTATCAATTATCAACTTTCAATAATAAGTTTGAAAGGCAAAGAATAAGTCATTAACTAGGAATAATACTACTAAACATATTATCTAATTATTTCTAGCAATTTCATTCAACTAAGATACCCATAACAGGAGGTCTTGGAGTAGTTGTAAGGCTTCCTTCATCCTCTTAAACTTGTGGTGTAACACCCGCTTACCCAATACTTATCATGTAACCTCAATACTAACTTCAAATGCTCTTCATGTTAGACTCTTGATTTAGAGTAAATGAGGATGTCATCGATGAACACCATCAAGCGTATCCAAATAATCATGAAAACATGATTCATCAAATCCATGAATGTTGTTGTTGTGCATTTGTCAATCGAATGGCATTACCACAAACTTCGTAATGGCCATATTTTGTTCAAAATGCACTATTCAACCTATCCTCCTCCTTAACCTTCAGTGGTGATAAACTATGATGAAGGTTGATCTGAAAAGATATTACGCTCCTCCTGACTAATCGAGCAGTTTGTCAATCATTGGTAAATGGTACTTGTTCTTGATCGTCAACTATTGGTACTGATACTGGCCGTATTGAACCATCTTTTTCATCCACGAACATAACTAATGCTCCCCGAGGCAAAACACTAGGTTTAATAAAACATGTTTTACGGATCCTACAATTTGTTCCTTTAACTTTTCAATTCTTTCGATGCCATTATATGGGTACCTTTGAAATAAGCGTTGTCATCGGTACCAAGTCAATCATAAATTCCACTTCCGGTCCGATGGTAAACCGGCCAGTTCTTTTCAAAATATGTCCAAAAGTCACGAACTACTTCAACATTTTGAGGTTATAGAGCTTTCGCTTCTTTGTCATAGACACAAAAATGAATCATTGGCACCACTTGACATAAATACTTGAGTTTTCATAAATTAGTTAGCAATTTCGACCCGCGACCAAAACTTCAATCACGCAAACTCAAAAACCTTCCACTTATAGGGCTAAATTGGATTTTCTTCCCTTTGCATTCAATACAAGCCTCGCACTCTTAGACAGACTCACCATCCAGAAAATCACATTGAAATATGAAAATTCCAATATAATCAAATGCGACCGCGTGTCATTACCAAGGCACACAACACATCATCAATCATAAATGAAGAACACATACTCACGCGCGAGCGATACAACACCAAATCTGATCAAGTCTACGGGTTTCCTGCAATTTAGAAGAAAATTGGCTGAACCTGCGAATGAGTGGCGACACCGAGTCAAACAATGCATAAGCATTCAAACCATTGAAATGGTACACCGCTTCTGATGGCATCGTCATCTCTGTTTTCTCCTTGGTGGCGTGAAGACATGGCCTTGAATCTGCTGCGCACCCTTCCCCGCTTCGGCCAATCTCTCCCGGTGGCCAAGCTTGCCACACCCGGCATTACTCAGGGCTTTTCTAGCATTCACGGAATGATTTACGTAGCCAACATCTTGCGAGACACCACCGTCGGTTGAACTTCTTGTTATTGTTGTCGCGTTGTGGATATTGCTTGTCCACGACTTCCCGTCAAACTTTTGCTTTTTTGGAAACCTCTTTCATGGTTTCTTCACTGAGGTAATGTCTCTGGACTTAGATACCTCGGTGTAGGATCCTTAGTGATCAACTAGACTCACTGCGGGGATGTCGGTATATGTGGGGAGTTAAAAGAGTGCAATGTTGTTATAAAGCTCTAGTTGTAGTCCTTTCTTAAAAGTTAAGTCTTGCGCTCTTTCATGTCCATCAAGTGTGGTGCATAACTAGAAAGTCCATCGAATATTCTTTCGTTACTCCAGGGCCACTTACTTGACTCGAGAACTTCGAGTTTCTTTCTCCTCTCGCTTTACTGTTGAAAAGTACATTTCAAAGAACAAAGTCTTGAATTGAGTCCACATCATTAGATGCTCATCATCACGATACACCCGTTTAATTATATATCACGGTGACTAGCTCCTCCTTCATCATGAAGCAATCCGAAGTCACTCTCCACCGATGGGTTTATTAATCCTCAACTCACAGTGGATGAAACTCTTACATTGCTTAATTACCATTAATCTCCATAGATGGTTGTGGTTATAGTTGTTGTTATAAATTATGGCTTAAAAGCTTTTATTATTGGCTAGTAGGCGACTCATTATGTTCCTCGAACCTACCGAGCTCCTTAGCTACTGCTGAGTGGTATCATAATCCTTTGTGCTACAAATGGTTAATGCATTAAACTTGCTGCTCCTTAGGGTCCTCTCGGAACTACTCAGGACCAATGATACATCTCGAGATGATCAATCTAGAACTATTCAATTTATGTGTATCCATATAAAAGTGTCCTCCACTTCTAGTGATGATATGGTAGTAGATGCGCGTTTAAAAATAGAGCTACCTCCATCCTCTCAGCTTAGTCTCTCCAAGTGAGTCCTTGACCACGCCCAATGTCCAAACACACATCTCACAAAGAAGAAGCAATGTGACACTATCCTCCGACCTCTTGGGATTAGGCTCTGCGACCAACTCTCCAGCCGTTACGGCGGGCTCGCTACCAATTCCTGTCTCGGACACCACACCTCTTGGAAAAACCACGTAACAATTTACTCACTAAGTGCCCCGTCTATGCAAGTAAGGTCAGCAATACAAAATAAATGAACAAACATTACTAAACAAAATCAAATACAACGGTCTACCTTGGAGCCGGATGGTCCTAGAGCAACAACAAGCACATTTTAAAAACCTAGTGCTCGATATCAAAATTATAATACCCTTTTACCAGTCAAGGTTGAGTAAGGTGTATATACCATTTAATTTTTTTCTTTCAATAAAACTTCGATTTATATTTAAAACAATTATGAACAATACTAAGGTAATATTAAAACTTTTTTACTCTTTAGGACCATTTTACTCAACCAAACCAAATAAAACTATATTACTTAAAATATTTAGTACTCCACTTTCACTTTGATAAAAAAAAGTATTTAAATACAGGTATCCACTTGACATATTAAAGCGAAGAATATATACTACACTATGCTCTCTAGTCAGCACCTCGGCCAAGCCACTATTAGGTATTGGATTTACCTATCCAAACAAACTATGGTAGCGGTAAACTTTCATTAGCAACGAATGCACATAACAATGCAATACAAAGTGATATATACATAAAATATCCATTTTTCCCTTTTTATTTAATAATTCAACTAGCTCGACTAATTAGCGTTTTGTGGGACACACATACTCGTTTGTGGTGGGAGGATCTATCTCACCCCACGGAACCTACATGCCATGTTTTGGTCACGGTTGAATCATAATTCAGAAAAAGGAAAACCTACCGTGGAGATTGGTGATTCAAAAGCTAATTTATACAAGGTTTAAAACCAGCACATACTATGCCACCACTTTAAAGAAAATTATAAATCCTTAGAAAAAATCCACCTTTTACATAAAATACCAAAACTCATGTTTGTTTTATGTAAATGTATTATGTATTAAAGCATAAATACAGCTAAACAAAGCATAAATACATAAAATTATGAACTATCCACGACAATGATTATTTATTAAAATGCTCTGCTTAAACCAATAATTAACAAACACCAATAAAACCAATATAATTACCAAAATGTCACTTGCTTTTCGATAGTTACTAAAATATCTCTAAAGGCAAATGGTAAATTATCAAACTATCCTTAATTATTACAATCAATTAAACCAATACTTCCTCAATCCCTCCATATATATATATATATATATATGCACAACTACATACATATATATAAATACACATATATCTTCACATACACATACATATATACAAATATATAAATACATACCCATATATGCACATATATATTTATACACATACATGCACCCAACTATATATTTATACATATAAAAATATATACATACAACCAACACACGTACATATACAAATATATACATGTTGACGAACATATATATATATATACATACATACATTTTGGAAATAAATTTATATATATATATATATATATTTAAATAACAATGTAAATAAGTATATAATTTAATATAATTGAATATACTTGTAAAGTGTGCTAATATAATCAGCGCCATTGCTCATTATACCATGCATGATAGACGGAAAAGGGGCATCTACGTTAATTTATTTTTGATGAGCTGGCATTATTTTTTATTTTTTTTTAACTCACATCGTGCTTGTTTTTATGATCTACTATGATCCCCTTTTCCCAGTCGAAGCTTCCTCCTCCACAATCAACGAGAGAGCGATAAGCTTTTTTTATGTTTTTTTTTGTTGAACTCTTTGCGTTTGTTTTTACGATCTATTACGTTCCCCTTTTCCCCGTCTACAACCTTCCTCCTCCACAATGCGACAAGAAAGGACAAGCCCTTCCTTCTCTAGTCCACAATGCGACACCCTTCAGCTTGCAGCCACCAAGCTCTTCCTTCAAATCTGGTTCTTCTCCTTTTCCTTCAAATTGGCAAATTGACAACAATAGTGCTCTTCTCCTCCTACAAATCATCTCGGCGTCGTATGGGTGGGAAATTTGGGTCATTTTCTACTCGACAAGCTCTCTTTGGGTAGAAATCTTTTGTTTTAATTTTTATTTTGTTTTGATTGTTGCTGAGGCAAAATTTTATTACTTTCCTCATTGGATTTTAAAATTTACATTGTAAATTATAAGATTTTGCTGGACATGAGTTAAATGAAATTTTTGTTTGAATTTTTTTAGGTCAAGTTGTTTGGAATTTTTCCAATCTGGTGTAAAAAAGTTTGGGAGTTATGCATGTTTAGAAAAATAATTTGTAGAAACAATGTGGACATGACTCAGATTTGTGATAATGAAAATGAGGACATGATTCTGACATATACACATGTGTATATTATGTACAAAAATAGTAATCAAATCTGGTAGAAAAAAAATTAATACAAGATCCCCTACACAGCTTTATATAGGTTAATTAGGCAAAGATTGATTGTGAATTATGATGACTAATTTATTAAACAAAAAAAAATTGTGTCTAGTTTAAAGCCTTAAACAAATGATTCACTTGCTGGAAAACAACAATGGTGCCTTGAAATTTCAAGAAAAAAATTTTCAGGTCTCAAAGATAAAATCACATGGTATGATTCGGTGGCATGATAGGAGAAAAACTATGGTACTCTGGGAGTACCAACTCCCGCGCCCATTGAGATGGTGCCATGTAATACTTCATTGATATTTTTATTTATGGCACCATCTCAGCGGGGAGTTGGTACTCCAGATACTAGAGTTTTTGCAGGATAAAGCTCTCATTGCCTCTATACATGTATAAAACCTAGCTTGTAAAGGTTTCAGGAGATGTATTCTTGGCTAAGTTGACCACAATTAATTTAAGTTTTCTTTGTAGATAAAAATGGTTGTCTTTGTATGCTTAAAATTCAAATTGTATCCTCTAGTGACCTCTCATCTATATTGCTTAACAGAACTAAGCAAATAATACACCATGTATGCCATATATAAAGTTGTGCTAAATTGACTATCATGTATGTGATGAAACTGGAAATATTACACAAAGTATTTGAAGAAACCATCACGGATAAGCTCATTGGTAACTTAAGCACAATGTGTTCATCATTAAAGTTCAATAATTATGATGACTAATTTATTAAACAAAAAAAGTGCGTCTAGTCTAAAGCCTTAAACAAAGGATTCATTTTCTTTATATCATCATAAAGACATGTCCTATAAATCATGCATTAAAGATCTTCATGATGATTCTTGAATACTAATTATTGCCTTGCTACTTGAAGAAGCAATCTAATAAGATACTTGTTAATTTATGAAATTAATTAGTACTCCTCAATACAAACAATGAGTAAAAGACATGTATAGGAATTTTAATTGTATGAAATTTAGTGATTAATGTTACTTTATTTAACGAGGATTAAAACTTACCAACACTCATGAGTAAGAGTAACTAATAAAGAGAGAGCATATTGCGTTCAGCACCTCAAAGTTCACACACACACACACGCATGTAAACACTCATCTCTCTGTATAATTACATGAACTGAAGGATGATTGTTCTTCTGATATGAGAGATGCAATATTGATGTGATAGATTTATGCTGCTAAGTTGAACCCTGTGGTTAATTTGTTGACTTTGTCTTCTCGTTTTGTTTTCAAAGATGTGAAACTTGAATACGAAGTTTTGAAAAAAAGTGAAAAGAGTACAACAAGAAAGATGCACAGTTTTACGGCAACATATTTGCAAAGGTAAACAAACTAGAGCATGTTCAATCAGCGGTAAGATAACAATCCTATGCTCTATTTCAATTATTGATCTTATTAAAATTGTAAGAAACCTTTTGCTAATGCTCTGTTACTACATCTTATTGTTGGTATGGAAATGCATAATACAGCAAGAAAGCAGGATCCAGTGCCTATGACCATTGATAGCGAAGCCTAATTGAAGGAAAAGTTGGCCTTTTTTATTTTCTTCTCCTTCCCTCTTTCTCTTGTTCTCCTTATTTCCTCTTGATGTATGTCTTGATGTCAAATCTATTAGTCTATGAAGTTGTATAAGACATTTAATGAGGTGTCTTTGTTTTAGTAAATATTGGTACTATACGTTGTGAATTATATTACACATGCAATTTACAATGAGCTTATGATTATGCAAAAAAAATATAACATTATGATTTAAAATACGAAAAAAGAAAAATTTTCCATGTGGACTAATAGAGAGTATTTGCTTATGGTACATAATAGCACACTAATAAAAGCAAGACTTCTTGTAAACTTTCTACAAAACAGTCCAAAATTGATATACGTTCGTAGCTGACAGAAACTGACATACAAATTACAACACTAAAATTATGGGCATCCAATTGTGTACGACTAATAGATTAATGTTCATACTCTTAAACTGGAAGCTATACCATATTATTATACCCAAAAAAAATCGTCGTTTGGAAAAACTTTCTTGCTTCTACCTTCAATGTAGACAAATACTTTTGTTAAGTATAAAAGTTTCCTTTCAAGTTCGACCCAATTACAAATTCTCCTATAATTTTAGTTATTGCAAACTCCATTATTAAGGACGGAATAAAATTGCAGTTCTTTTGTTAAAATCTGAAAAGAAAAAAAATTCAAACACTTAATAGGTACCTAGAAAACCTACACTTTTAAATCTGGGGTTTTAAATCAAATAGAATAATATAAATAAAAAAATAAAATTATGCAATAGAAGCGAAAAGAATTAAAAAAGTTAAGCTATCAAACAATAACATATTTAGCACAGATAATGGACTACATTTAGCAATTAAAACAAAAAATGCAAGATTTTTTTTTTTGGTGAATAAAAAAAAGTGCAAGAGATTTGCAATAATGAAAGTACACATAAATACCCAACAAGTAAATATTTAACACAAAACTGAACAAATATTTAGCACAAAACTGAATTCTAGTTCACAGACTAGTGATAAGCCATGCAAAGCCTCGAAAGTTTGCACTCACTAGTGCTCATAGACAATACATGTCCTGCATAAACATAACAAAATACTGCAAAAGCTAAAACACATTTTTAAGTTATGAAAACGCAAAGGAAAAGCTCTAGAATTAAACTTGTTTAAGCAGCAGCACTGACACCCTTTCCCTTCTTCCTCTGAAGCTTTTCATATAGAACTCCAGTTCTTTCCTTTCCAAGATGTATCTGTTGAAAAAATATCAGTCACGAAACAGAATATAATGCAGCCAAGCAAAAGAGACACAATTGAATGTGTAGTGTAACTTTTGGTACTCACCCATCAGTCTCCCGCATTGACCTGGACAGGAAAAGATTCATGTCATCAACCTTTCGCTTCCAAACTACTCCTCAATATGGGGATCACAAGTACAACCTTGCTGACTTCTCAATCTTCCTAAGAAACATATTTACTCTTTTTACTTCCTCTGTAGCACCCTCTGCCTCCTGCTTTACATTAGACAAAACTTGTTAATTCAAATGTTTATTAATCAAACCAATACCTCACAAGTTAACACAAGCTCCAAAACCATGAACATGGTGTTTATTAAAGAAGGCTAAGAATACAAAATTACAAATAATAATTTAAAAACTTGTCTAAAATTATAAGGGTGTTTATGACTTAATTCATAAAACCAATTGGGGCATGGGAAGATATGAAGATCAGAAAAATTACTACATTGTGAAAATAAGGAAATTGGAAACCTTCAAAAGATTCAAAAAGGTGAAGGACCCAAACAGATTCTACCAAATAAAATGGAGGGGAAGGCCGGGCAACTCATAGAACAAAGACATTTACTACTAAACCATAAGCACAAAAAAGCCTATGCAAAGAGAGGACATATCCTCAAGTTAGAAGTATAAAGCAGGGAAACATTTAGATTACCCCAGGCATATGCAACATTGATGATTTGGACGAGGAGAAGAGCTCTATCGAGTAGAAAATGACCCAAAATTTCCAAAGGCATTCTACTTTAGCGATTTGAAAGAGGAGAAGAGCTTTATCGCCTTCGATTTGAAGGAAAAGGAGAAGAACCAGATTTGAAGGAAGAGCTTTGTAGCCAAGCTATGAAGGGCATTGATTATGGACTAGAGAAGGAAGGGCTTGTAGCTCTCTGCGTCGATTATGAGGAAGGTGGTCGTCGGGGGAAAGGGCATAGCGGTCGTAAAACAAGCGCAAAGAGTTCAATAAAAAAGCTTGTTGCTCTCTCGCCGGTTGTGGAGGAGGAAGCTTATGGGGAAAAGCGGATCTTAATAGATCGTAAAACAAAAGGCAACACAAGTTAAAAAATAAAAATAATACTAGCTCATCAAAAATAAATTAACTTAGACACCCCTTTTTAGTGCATGCGTGCATGGTATAATGGCGATACTCATTATATCAATGTTCTACATAAATATATATATATATATATATATGGTATAATGGCGATAAGCTCATTATATCAATATTCATATAAATATATATATATATATATATATATATATTAAAATAACTAAAAATATGAAATGACCTCTGTCCTTCACAATTTTAAGATTTTCAATTTTATCCCTTCCGTTAAAAAGACTAAAATACCCTCAATAATTTTAAAATTTCAATTATGTTTAGCGTGTCAAAGATCAAAATGCTCTTGACAATTTTTAAAATTACCATTTATGTCCTTATATGCAAAATGGTCGATCTACTCTCAACAAATTTAGAAATGCGAATATACTCTTGAAATATGAAAAGACCAAAATGCCACTGACCTCAAAATTCCACACATCCCTACGTGGCCAGCCCTGATACATCAAAATTCATCCAATTTGTCATGGATCATGAAATTAACAAGGGAATTTGCACTAATCAATGTAATTACAATTAACGTGCTTTAAACCACATAAATCAAGCTTCAAACCATCAATTCCACAATGTATAAACCCAAACCAATTGGGAGTTTTGTCATACACCCAAACCACAACAAATTAAACAGCAACAATCCATCAATACTGACACATGAATCTACCATTAAATCCATTAAAACACCAAGGTTACATGAAAAATTCACAAAATTAGGAAGCCTACCTCTCTTCCAAGCTATAAATCAATATTTCCCTGCTGAAAATCACTACAAGCAATAGCGTTGAGTTTGCCTTAATGGCGATTCACACCCTTGATTTTCCTTGAATTTTCTTATTTTCTCTCGCTTTCTGCTCTTCTTTTTACTTTCTCTCTCTAAAATAACCATGAAAATGAAATGCAAGACCAAGAAGAAAAGGGGTGGTCAGCCACTTAAAGAAAATATCATAAAAATAATAATAAAATAGTAAAAGTAAATAAAATATCTAAAATTACAAAAGGTGGTTAGAGTCGATAAAAGTCAAGTCAAACTTCGACTATGGATAAAATGGAAAAAAAATAATTCATTGAACTCTAATTGGATACTTTAGGTTCATACAAAATGTCGAAAAACTCATGAGACAACGTTCTGGTATAAGTGGCGATGTGGAAATCAAACAAAGCTACGACCCAATCGATATTTTATGAAAAACTTAGGTTAGTACATATGGGTTCTTCCAGGTTGTCTCCGTCTTCTCCTCACTCATAGGAGCTTCCATTAATTCCTATCATTCTCATATTGAGGTTTAGAACCATAATGTATGTATTTGACCTATGAGCTAGCATAACTTGTGCGTCCATAGCGAGCTAAGTACTACCGGTACATGTCTTTATGATGTTCCTTTTGGAACCAACTAACTCTGTATGTGCTTATATATAATCTCACCTAGATAGTGGTATAGCCACTATATTTTGACTAAAAATTCCTTCATATAGAATTGTTTCATTAAACCATGTAGCCATGTGAACCTCTCATCAATCTACATCTTTAATAATAGCTTCCATCTACTTAGTATTACTATTAAATTTTGTTTTGTGGTTCCCAATGTCCATTTCTGGTTTCACATTAAACTTTCAACGTTAAGGGTTGGTTAGATTACTCACATCCACATCCACCGAGCTAGACAAGTAAGTAAACTTACTTACTATAACACTCATCTTAACAATCAAAGCACATAATATAAAATCAAATAATTATTCAAATTAAATCATAAACTTAATATACCTTTTGCATGAGTGGGTACTTAGGGGAAGATTAGTACAATTTTTTTTTTTAAACCGGCTCGATACTAAAAGCGTAACACTCCTTAGCGAACTTCTAAATTCAATTTAAGAAGAGTTACTTTTTACTCATAAATTAATAAAATGACCTAATAAAAAACCATCACAAAATTTTTCCTTTAATCCTTAGGATTTTAAAACTAAATTTATATAAAATACTTCAAATAAATTAAAAAGTAGTAATAGGTTAAAAATTTTATCTTTAGTACCCACAACTTAAAGAAAAAATATAATTTAAATTACTATGTTCCTTTTAACAAATTAAATTAAAATAAAATAAAGTATTTATTTATCTTGGATACATTTGTACTAATCTGCGTAAGCTTGTTTCACCATTTATTTTTCCAGACTAATGCTTCAAGCATTCTTAGTAAATTTTTATTCTCACTTACACACATACAAACAAAATGGAATGAGTGACAAGTCCTTTCGGCAAGTTTTACATGCATATGTCAATGCAATATAAAAATGCATATGATAAATCGTCAAATCAAATGTTGTACTATAGATTTCATGTTTTCTTTTCAAACCAAAAAATAAATCATTTTAGTTCGAAAATATATATATATGAACAAATATGTAGGACTTAAAACTTTCACATAGGATCAAATTACTCAAATTAGGAAATTTATTTTTCTTAAAGCGACACACAAACTAACTTTCAAAGAAAAATATGACCATTAAGAGTAAAACAATATAAGTAAAAAAAATCACACTTACATCAGTCATGCAAGTTATTTTTTTGCCACATACTCCAAGCGAAGAGTGTTAGTCATGTCTTACTATAATCATCAATGAGGTCCTTCTATATACTAATACATTTATATGTGTCCACACAAACTCATTTCTCAATAAGTCAGAATATTGAGTCCTCCCTTAAATGGTACAATCATACACATACATATGAGCTCCTTTCAAAACATACACACATTACCTACTACGCATGATTATGGCTAATTATTTTTAAAACATTTTAAAAACCTTTAAACTTTAGAACTTAAATGTCTATAGTATGAAAACAAAAGTTTCTTTATTATGCATTTTCAGATGCTCATGTATGCATATCCAAAATCCACATATATAACTTATTCATATAACATTAATTCAAATTTGCACATTTGTATATACATAATTACTTAGGAAAATATTTACATAGATATGCTTAGTATTTTCCAAGTAAAATTCAGCAATTCATAACTATATATTCATGCACATATAATTAAATTGATAAAATTTCAGCAACACATTAATACATGCAAATATTATTAATTTATCATATAAAGTAATTGCTAACTTAAATAATTTTCATATAAAATATTTATCAGCAAATATATATGTACAACTATTTTTTAGGCACATATATATATAATTTTGATCTACGTAAAATTTTCAATAATTATATACCAAAATTTGATCTTTATAAGATTTTTGACAATTACATTATACAAATTTATTTGACTATTCTCATATATCTATAAACTTATAACTACAGTTAGCATGCTCTACCAAGGAGTCTTTGTAAAAAAAACCAACTTAGGTATAGATGGACGTTGAGTTAATGAAATTTTATCTCAGTACGTAACCCCATAAAAATTTAATATATAAATATATATACATATATTTAATAAGCTATAATCCATATACATATAAATACCTAATAAATTTTTCAAACTTCCAAACACGG
>CM017574.2:18842307-18929284 GCA_007844105.2 Rhamnella rubrinervis | reverse complement strand
CGTAAGGTCTGTCTGCGCCCGCGTCCTGGTGGTAGCTCTTCATTGAGTCGTCAAGGTGTCACCCAAATGCGAAGGCATATCACGAACACCCGTTCCTGTGTTTTCGGCCAGATACTATAAATTACGAATCCATAGCGACTATCACATGCTGTATCCTTTGAAGTAGGAACACGAGTATCGAGACGACAACCTCGTAGAGGGAGGTGTTGAGGATTTTTGACGTCTTGAACCAAGATTGCTTAACTTGTATCCATGGAGGGAGGAAGCTTGGGCTTCTATTTGAGTAGGTGCTTTAGAATCATCCTTACCGCTCCCAGAGAGCTTGGCCATAGGAGGTACCCGCTTTGAATCATCCGAGGCAGAGCCAATTGGATGTCCTATCTTTGCGGTAAGAGGTGCAAAAATCTGGACAATTTTCATACTCCAAGCTGAACCTCGATACATGTGTCTTCCGTTTCCAATAATAATTTTTCAGGATGATGAAACACGAGGTCAACATCCACTTTGAATCCGAGCAATGTAGCCAAAGTTGCGTTTAGTGTTGCCTCGGCAATCCTGAAAGGAACTCCAATACCTCTTGCAAGATCGAAAAGAATCGAGGATGCGGTATTCCCAACTCAAATTATGAAATCTTACCCAAACACGAGCATTGGTAGATTTTTGTGCAGCGGATTAAAATTTTTACCCGAGCACGTAGGCGAACAAACCGGGTTTCAAATTGGTGTGCCACGAGACCACACTTTCTTCCTATCCTCCTCGAATCTGCAAAACATGAAAATAGCCTCTTCCTAGATGGATTAGTTTCCATTTACTCAATTTCCAAATGCTTTGCAATTTTAAAAGCAGATCATCATGCTTCCAAAGTTTCCTCCTCCGGTGAACTTTTGCTTATTAAGGAGAAGCGTGAAAGAGCAATCACGTTCTTTATAAGCACTATCATTTACTCTTACTGAAATAAAATTACCTTTCCTTATAGGCACATTCGATTATCAAGAATCCGCAGTGCGAGAATTACCACTTAAAATAGGCCTGCATAAGAAGATCCGGTTGTACTATCATTCCCTTTGAACCACTGTGCAAAGAGCACCACCATTGGTTTGTGGAAGCTCATTCCTTGCATTTTCGACAAGCTGCTGCAAGAGAGGCTTTCTCATTGACATGTTACGTAGATAGCTTTGATATGGTAGGTGCGGCAGAACCTCCTTACATCACCTTGATTCCCAGGCATCTGTGACTCACGACATATGTATTCTGATACCACATGCTTTCAATTTGAATGGGATGAGGGTAGAGTACCCCACTTTCCCATGTGGATCAAATGCCATATCAAAATCCACAGCGAGAACGAGAAAAGTAATGCAATTTAGAGTATAGATGCAAAGCACATTTTGATTACTCGAAATTTCGAGGATTCCTATGAATTCAACACATAGGTAGAAATTCAAAGAATAACACCAAGAGTCGCGAGCCAGCGGCTTAAACCACGAGCTCACGATACCTCACTCACCAAACCGAAGCCAATACTGACGATGCAAATTCACTAAGAACTCAAGCTGAGGCCATACTCCTTTGTAATTGTCCACTGTACAAGCTCGAGTACAATTTGCAGGGCAAACCGTCGCAGCTCACTCGGTAAGCGAGAACCGCGGCAAGGCGGACTAGATGATTCCGCGCCAAGCAGGGGACGGCGACCTCCAGTGTGAAAATCAGCGAGGAAACCCAATCCTGCAGTGCGGCGTCAATCCACTATCCTGAAGCCCGACTCAAGAGTCTCACCGGCGAAACCGGTTTGGATCTAGTTCCTGGCGGGACCCAGACGCGTAACTCCGCGCGATCCACCTACTCAAGCTCAACCCGCTCCGCGCCAAGTTACGAAAGAAAGATCCGGCCGAGCCTAATCCGTCGGCTCCCAGCGACCCGCGGCGGCTCCAAAACACATCAAATCCACCAAGCTTCTTCCGGAACCGTTGCGGCCGAACTGTCTGCTAGTTCCGGCGAAATCCACGCGCCAACCAGCTTACTCGAACCGAGCGCGCGATGCGTGTTAAGCGCGGACCCACGAACCAGCTCACATGGAGTTGAACACGGGCGGCGTTGAGTACAAAGCACTCCGCGGACCGAAAGCAGCTCAGGGAAGATCGCGTGCGTGCGAACTCGCAGACCCACTCGAACCCATTTGGACCCGGCATGCGTAGACTCTAGCTTCGACTCCGTCGATGGGCGAGCTTCGACTTCTTTCGAACCTGCTGGAGGCGGCTGACCGGCCGGAACCTCACGGGCAGGAATGCTTGGGCGTCTCCAACCTCTGCTTCCAATGCGTAATCAATAATAATAATAATAATAATAATAATAATAATAATAATAACTAATAATAATAATAATAATAATAATAATAATAATATGTAATAATAATAATAATAATAATAATAATAATAATAATAATAATAATAATAATTAGAAGAGTTTACTTATCGGATAGACAGGTAGAGACATCCCAACTAGGTTGACACCCTTTTACCAGGGGAGAGACATCCTAACTAGGTTGCACCCTCCAAACCCACACCAAACAAACAATAAATTTTATTAAATTAAAAGCGTACATCAATTATAATAGTTGTAAATGTTATGAAAACAGAAATAAATTGCACAAACATAGATACTTGTGAAAATAATAATCAAAAGAGAAACAATGACCATCATGACCTCATTTAAAACGAGAAGAGAAAAAACCCCAAATGGGAAAAATTTCAATCCGGAAAAGAGTAGGGACAACAAAAGAACTAACCAGCTACTTTCTAAACCTATAATTTTCAAATCCATTGACATTTCTATAATGCATAGAAGTACAAGAATCAGGAAGACCACTACTACCTTTACTCCGGATGAAGAAACAACAATTCAGAGCATCGTAGAACTATATTTTCCTCCCTTGAAGGCGTGTGAAATCCGAAGAATCTTTGGAAACATAGCGAGGTAGTTCACCCATCTTACTTTGTAGGCCCATGGAGCGATGTCCTCTCGAGCGAATGAGCAAATTGGTGGCGTAAGTAGAATGCCTTCGGCCATAAATGATCCCACCCGAGTCTCTAGCACACTCGATGGCAATAATGGCACCCAGCTCACTCTCAAAGGCATAACACGAGTCGGAGGGATTGCAAAGCGCCTTTAATGAAACCCCTACTAGTGGCGAAATACCGACGCATCCACGGGCCGGACAGCCATCAGCGGCACCATCGGTATTAATCTTCAACCAACCAATCGGTAGGGAATAATAATAATAATAGTAATCACGATGAAATAGTAATCACGAGAAAATCTCTCAAAATTAATGAAAATTTTGTACACCAAGATACAACCCAAATCACGGGGAGAGGAAGCTGTATACTATCCTTGGTTGTCCCATAGTATAGCGAGATCGTTGGAGAGGGAAACTATCATACTACTACGGACACGACACAATAAAAGTTATGTGCGCGCCATGCGTAATATGTATATGCGTGGCTTGGCGTTCATATTTGACTCATCATTATTGACATGGCGGCCAGCGGCGGTAACGCGACACAAACCTATATTATTGGGTTAGAACGCGCATGAGCTGTGTGATAGCTCTACAGCGATATGGACATGTATTGGGATGATCAATACTTATCAATAATATCATAGTATAAATATATAATTAATATTTTACCTTTTGTTTATATATTTATCAATAATATATATATTTAACATTTTTTTACCGTTTGTTGCACATATCTTAATGTTATTTTTCATAATATTTACCTTTAAATTTAGTATTATATGCTTTTATTATTTTATTGTATGCTTTTAGTATTATATGCTTAGCACGAAACCGCGACGACCTATGCTTTGCATGAGCAGGCACAAGTACATTAGTGCTTGGGCTTATGGGCTATCTGGGACCAATATTTTATAATACAGAGCCGCGGCGTGAAAAATGGGCTGACTTAGACACAATACAGGCATGGACAATTCAACTTTTAAATAGGTCGGGCTAACATGGTCATACCCATTTTACACATCTATGTATGATATACTGAGAGCTCATCAAATATATCTAAATAGGGGTGTGCAGATAAACCACGTAACCGTGGTAACCAACAGGAGAATAACCGACATCGTCGATGATCACCTATCTGTTGGCCGGTTAATCATCACCGAAGGTGAATGCTCGGTTGGTTTCGGTGATATATTTTCAATACTGACGGTAACCGAAACCGACCGAGCAGTTTAATTTAATACATATAGTCATGTACACTTCTACAACATGATATTCTCCTCTCCTTTCTGTCTCATGTACTCAGTCACCTTTTCCTCTGCCTACCGTCGTTGCTTGATCATCCTCATCTACCGTTGCATCATCAGCCGAGGGTTTGGTCGCGTAGCCTATCTTCCGTCGTTGAGTTCACTGTGTCGTTGAGTTTATTAAAATGGGGCTAATTTTAGGGGTTTATAGTTTTAGGGAATTTTAGATAATTGTGTCGTTGAGCTTTACTCTCTCCTTTGTTCATTGAATTTTAGATATCTTTCCTCTGTGTTTTCGCACCCATAGCCGTCGACAAACCAACTGCAGTAGACCTCCAAGGTATTTCCTTTCCTACAATCTCTCCTCTCTTCTCTCTTCTCTATCTCTTTTTTTTTCCACTGTCTTCTTCTCACTCCTCATTTCCTATTCTCCATTTTTCTTAGGTTTGGGACCAGTAGGAAAAAGCTCACTTTTCCATTTTAGTTACGTGCGGGGTTTCGGAGTAAGTCACGGTAACAAACCCAAAAAATATAAGGTTGGTACTACAATCTATCTTTCAAAGGTTTAGCTTTCCAAGTTCCTTTCTTTATTTTTTCTGTGATTTGTCTATGAAAATTTATTTTCTTGTCAGATTTAAAGCCCCTTAAGGTAATAATAGGAACGAATGAAGAAGATAATGAATAAGATACCAGGACAGAGGCTTGCAAACGGCTGGTATGACTGAAACATCAAGCTAAATACGTTTAAGTTGAAGGATGTCTTGCCTCGTTAAATTAAACACATGCATTAATGTGTAGCCTAGTTATCTAGCTTTTGACGTTCTTGTATAGTAGATTATTCATTCATTTTTCAAGTAGTGCATGCTTTTCTGAGTATACTTATCTGCAAATGGTGGAAGTCCAATAGGAATATGAAGAAATGCCAAAATATGATGGAAGTTGAAGGGCAGTATACTCATAATTAATAAACGTGACAAGAATATGTAATAAATCTAGAAATTTGTGTGGTGGCGATGAGAATTATGGATTAGTAATTATTGAAAAAAGCTAACCATATGGATGGACACGCAAGGAAGAAATTATTGTCTTCCTTGATTTAAAACTGATAATCTAGCTTTGCTTGCAAGCTTCTGGGTCCATTACTATTTCATAAATTTGTTCATACAAAGCTATACTAGATAATGTAAGATATATTGTGAAATTGTTCAGATTACAAAGCTACTGGGGAAAGAATCCATCAAATGAACTGAGGAAGACAATGGGCATATAATATACAAGCTTATGGTTTTACAGGTAAAGCATTTTGACGCATGCAATTAACAAGAATCTCTTGTATATGTGCCCGAACATTAGCCCATGAAACTAGTATCTGATGCTTGTCGGACTCGTTTTTAGCACAATATAGGATTTGTCCTCAAGTGAGAAGTTAAAATTGACACTTAAACTTGTACCTGGTCAATAGGCCAACATGTTGTGGATGTAAGATACAGATCTTCCTTCTTGTAATAAAGAATGTAACCTGTAATGGTATAAACAAAACTTTTGAAAGTTCAATTGGTATCATTTTAAAGTAGATGAAACGAGATATAGTGATGATTTCAATGTCTTATATACCTGAAGCATTGAGTTTTTAGGCAATCTAGTTCTTAGTTTGATTGCAGAATGCAAGTAATATTGCTAATGACCATATTGATGGATTTTATATATTCTCTTGTAGGTGATCTTCCTGTTGTGATATCATGTGCCAGTGTTGCCCTAGCAAATGCAGGGATAATGATGTATGACCTTGTTGCTTCAATATTGGTGGTATGCATTTGGCAAACATGTGGTCTTTCATATTTTCTTTTCTAATTGAGCATGAACAAGATTTTGGTCTTGTTCATTGGTTTCAAGTCCTCTTCTGCACTCTCTTAGTTCAAAAGTTTAGTTTGTTTCATTTTCTAGAGGATGGTGTTGCTTTTTTGTAGTTTGTGATACTTTTTCATACAAATCATTTGTCAAGCTATCATCTCCAAATGATGTTTGTTGGTGTATTGTTTTTTTAAACAGGTTTCAGATGTTGTTTGTTGGTATACATATATTTCTAAATGTTGCAAGAGTTGAGGTTGATCCAATTTTTGGGCCTATGGCAGTAAATGCAATTGTTTTGGCCTAAAAATATGTTAAAATGTAATCTAAAATATAATTTGGGTCAAATTTTAACTTATTTTTGGGCTCATTTTAATGGCCCAATTGTCAAGTCCATAACCAAAAACTGACAATAATCGAAAACTGCTAACCCGTCGGTTCGGATCGGTTATATTGATGAAAAAACTTAGTTAAAAACAAAACGGTAGTAAGTTTTGGTGAAAAAATCGACACTAATTGGCCGACCAAAATAGACCGATGCACCCAGATCCAAAATGTTATTAACTATATTCTTCTCGTTAGTTTGTATAGAAGTGCTTGATTTAAGACTTTAGAAAAGTATGTCCTGTGTAATTGCCTCACTAATTAATTTATGAATTCTCTCTCTGTCTCTCTTCCTTTTTTTTTTTTAGGCTTGAGTACTTGAGCATGGGTAATACTAGGGTTGTTTTGCACTTGATTATTTAGTTGGTAGCTGGCTTAAATAGCTTATTTTTGCATTATAATTTATTATTAATTTTCATTTATTATTATTATGCTATATTACGAACTTTTTACTTGCTAATTAAAGCAACTAATTAAACAATTATATATGTTGTTTTAATTTTTTTTTATGATAATGAGAAGAAAAGGACAATTTGACTAAAACCAGTTAAAGAAAAAGGTGCTGAAGCTGGAGTGATTCAATATTTCTGTAATATTCCTTTTTGTTTACAAAGCAAAGAAATTAACAGTCGACTCCATTTAAAAATTAAAACTCAATGTAATTTTCAGTAAAACAAAATACTAAAAAGCTAAGCTGAGATGGATGCCACATAGGATTGGTCAAACGTAAGATGCCACTATATCATATTACTCCGAAGCTTATAAGCTAATTAAATTGCATTAAGAAATATGAGTGCAAAGTAAGGTGAAAGTCTGTAATTTCCACTAATTTATTTCGCATGTTAAAAGTCCTAAAATAGCGCTGATTAGGAAATATTATTTTATTTTGCATAATTTATAAAGCATTAAAAAAATTGAATTAAATTAAATTAAATTTATGCATAACTTTTAAACTCTAAATTTAATTATCTATAATTATTCTTTAGTAACAGTGAGTGCGAAACATAGCTACCAGATGTACATATGAATAGGTGTACTGTATAAATGCATGGTCATCCAACCTAGCTACCAGCTGAACATAGGTACGTTTATGATAATTTTAGCTGAAGATCTTATTCTATTTGTTTAATTGTGTTTGAGCCATAATTACCTGGCTATTGATTATATTTTATAAATTAAAATGAAGTAGAATCTGTATTGGAATTCCATGAAGCAAAGTATTTAACATAGCCAGGATTAAAATTTTCAGAACCTAAAATATTGAAGGCATAGCTTGAAGAGCATTTTAAGGGTGTAATTTTGCTTGTTTAAGTTCAACTACACTGTAAGCCCAAGAAGTTGAATTTAGACATGTTCAAGTTGAAACATAGAATTGTTCAATTTCAAGCTGACAGAACTAGTAATGCTAACAAGATTCATCAACGGAGAGAGCCCTTTAGACTAATTTCTCAAGGCTATGCATAGTGAAATTTCTGGTTAATAATGATATTTAACAAGAAATTTGAATAACTCTTCATGACTGTGAGCAGCAGTACTTGATGGTCTCAATATCACTTTTGAAAGATTTGTTTTTATAAGATTACCGAATTTAATTAAAATTGATTAATTAAATAGTAAAGCATAAATTAAAAGAAATAACATAGAGAATTTTTAACGTTGTTGAATTCCTACTCCATGGGGCCATGCCCATACCTTGAATAATCTACTAAGTTATAAATGATTACACACACCAATTGGACTTAAATAATAAAAGACTCCCTCTTTGTATTGACACCAATGTGTTGAATGCCTTGATGGATTTATTCAGCAAGCCTTCTTGTCTTCATTGTTGCAGATATTGAACTCCCTTCAAGTATGCAAACAAACTTCTCCCAGTAATTTGATTCTTCACCTGAAGAACTCTCATAAAATCTCAATAAAAATATTTTCAAATCAAGTTCACATCCAAGTTGCTAAATAAAAACAGTTTAAGCACAAAAATATTTTTCTGCAACTTGGAATATGTTACAATATCACAAAAACTAGTATTGTAAAAATATTATATTAAAAACCAAAAAACACATTTAGCTTACACAAAAACTCATTCACAAAACAAGGCGTAAGTAGGCTTTTTATAAATAAGATTTTAACAATTTCTATTTTAGAAAAGATAATTTTTGAAAATAGAGAATAATTATTTGATTTAACTAAATAAGGGAAATTCTTATTTAGTCCAATCAGATAATAAAGAATATCAGATAAAAATAAACAATACTATCTTTCCTGAATTGCCGCCAAAATTCAATATGCTCTTCATGTGTAAATCTCTAGTAGTAGACTTTTTCAACTTCCTAAAACTCTACCCAATTTCAATAATAAAAATATAAATTACAACTCAAATCTAAAAACCTGAATACAAAACAAATAGATCTTTTACAATTATCCTAAATCAAATATAAAAAAAAAGTATTGTTCAATTTTGACTTTTCGGATTGACATGATGTTGCCATAAAATGACAACACTAAAAACCTAACATTCTCCCCTTTGTGATCTTTTGGCAAAACATCTATATAGACCTAGACACTGCATAACCAAACCACAAAGCTATACTACTTGAAACACAACATAAACAAGGATTAGTACAACAGAGTGTAAGTAATAAAACAAACCAGTACATGTAAAAAGTCAAAACAACACAATACTCTATCTCCCCCTCAGTAGGTGCGTCATCTCTCTATCTATAATATATGCTTTCTTTTATGAGCAATCAACTTTGGTCAAAGTCAATTCTGGTCAAAATCAACATTTAAAATGGTATTTGTCACATCATGATTTTTGAATTGGTCTTATGTTGACTAAGATTAACTTGTTTTTTTGCTTTGAATTAATTGTGCTTGTTTTTATTAGTAGTCAAAGTCAAAGTCAAAGTTAAGCCAAAGTCAAAGTCAACCATACCACGTCATCACCTAGACTGGCAGAGGACTGACTGAGTTTTTCTTTTCCTGTTCTCATAGTTATTTTTTTAAGAAGGGTTTGGTTAAGCTTAGTTAGGTGTAGCAAGATTACTTGGAGACTAAGTTTGACTTGGTCAAACCTTGGTAAAAAAGTGGTCCACCTTTTTGACACCTCATTAAAGCCCTAGACCCCACTATTTAAAAGCTTGTTTGAAGAAGACCTAGCTCCATTTTTCACCCTTGACAGCTGGCCCTATACCCTAATAGAGAGAGAAAGAGAAGCTTCCTTGAAGAGAGAGAAGAAGCGTCAAAAGTTAGATCTTCAAGTTTTCAAAGGATATCAAGAGGCTCAAGGAAAGGGGGAGAAAGTGGCGGCCACCTTTGTAGCAGCTGGTTGGGGTTTTGCTCTTGTTTTTCAAAGGGTTTAAGAGAGGTTTAAGCCGATCTAAGGTAGGTACCTCTTTACCCATACTTGTTTTGGTTAGTTTTTGGAGTTTCTATACGTATTTGGCTATGGATCTAGTTAGATCTTCTCTTCATCTTTGTGTGCTATGATTATTTATGTTGGATTTCTGTTATTGGTGGTTGTGATGGAGTGTTATGGTGTTGGAAAGTGCTTTGGGTGAATCAAGACCGATCTAGTCAAGTAAAGTTGGACCTCATGAGCTGTGATTTTCTAAAATTTTTGTGCACTTTTTTCGTTTATAACTTGGGTTATGGGTGTCTGAAATTTTTGGCCATTTTTTTGTAATAATTTGGGTTTGTTATGAATCATGGGATTTGGATCTGTATTGAGTGAGAACCAATTTTTACAAAATTGCTGGTTAACTTGGGATTCTGGAAACGTTTCTGCACACAAAACCCATGGTTTTAATGATTTCAAAGTGTTTTTAATTTTCTTTATTTTTATGGTATATTTTTCCCTTTTAATTCAATGAGTTTTAGTTCAGTTGGCTTTGGAATTACTCAAATCGGAATTTAGATGAAAGAGCTATGAATTTTACAATTTTACAATTTTATTCGTTTTTTTGAAAAAATCTTGGAACAAAGCAGTATTTTAACTCACAGAATTTTACTGTTTTTCTAAGGCTAAAATTTTTATTATTTTCATGGTATATTTTTCCTATACTATGATAAGTTGTTATTCTACTGGTTTTGGAATTATGGGAATCCAAGTTGTAATGAGTTAGTTATGATTTTTACAAATTTGATGATTATGCTGAAATCGGTTTGATTAAATTGATACATTAAAGTACTTATGTTGCTACTAGTTTGAAAGTGGTACTTTACCTTGGTTAATTCTCTTTTGTCATTAAATAGTAGAGTAATAATGTGATGATTAATTAAGTACATTTTGTTTAACTATGTATTTTTTGTTATATTTATATTTATTTATAATTATCAATGCATATGAATATATATATATATATATATATATATATATATATGAATAGTCTTGAACTTGGAATTTGTCTTATGGCCTGTGAACAATGTAAATGTTGTAATTACTCTCACTTGTTGATTGGGATATGGATTGAATACTGTGAGTATCATACTTTAGGTATGAGAATGGAATTGCTAGCTAGGCATGCACATGCATATGCATTATAACATGTCACAAAAGTTTTATTACATGCAAGGAAACAGTTTTCTTAGCCAAATCATGTTTTAAAGGTTATGCATTGAGAAGTCATCGTCATGCATGCGTAGGCATCTATATAGTGAATGGAGCTTATATGAATGTGCTAAGTGAATCGTTTAGTAGAGGTCCCATAAATTGATGAGTGGCGAGTTTAGATTTTCATATGCGTGCACATGTGAGAGTATTGGTGTATGTGGTGGATATAATCCCAGTACTTGCATGACGCGGATGCAAGCAGGTTCCTTTCCCACTCGCACCGTTTCCTCTAAACGATTAAGAGTATAAGGATTTTCTTGAAAGTATGCATGTGTGTTGCTTTAGGAAATTAGATTTACCGACGGATAATCAGCTCCCGCATAACTAAAACTTACACTAAGTGAAAATGTCCTACGAACATGATTTTTAAAAATCAGTGCATAAATGCTTCTGAAAAAATGCTATACATTGCATATGCACTATATCTGCAAAAGTATATTTCTTTAAAAAAAAAAAGAAGTCAAAGTTTTACAATTGTTGTCACCCTTCCGTATATTGCATTTTGCCACTGCATCCAGTTGGGAATCTACTTAGTGATTTACCACTCACTTTTGTTTTTTTTTATGTGTTAGGTAATTCCAAAAACCTAGCTTGAGCAGCTTGACAATGACGTGGCGAATCAGTGGAGAGTGGCAATAGTATAAATTAGTTCCGCATTGTTATTTCCTTTTAAATAATACTAAACTCTGATTAGAGATACAATTTATTTTCTTTCTGTTGTGAGTCTTGTGTAAAGAACCGTGTTTATTCTAAATTAAAAAATGCTTTGGTTTTACTATTAGTATTAATAGTTTGATTTTATCCTAAAGAGTAAAGAAAATTTTAATTCGGTTTTCAGCATAGTTTCAAAAGGAACCTTCATTTGTAAATCATTTCAATTGCTTATCGAGATGACATCTCTTTAGTCGGGTCTCCGGACTTAGATAAAGGGATATTACACTATCTTCCCCTTTTTGTCAAAAGATTCAAAGGACTAGAAAACTCTTAAAATTAAAGGAGAAACATATAAACCAAAAAAATCATGAAATACAGCAAACTGCAACAGTGTCTATATATATTAATGTTACAATATCTTGCAACTTATGTTGTAACATCAGTAAAACCTGCGAATTTTACTCTCCTCAGATTAATAAATCTTTGCTCCCCACAATTAGATCACCTTCCTCTTATAACATTTGCAATAAACAAAGTAAATATCAACATGCCAAGGTAAATTCCAATCTACTGTCAACCACATATTAACTAAACAAAACTTAAAAAATATATATATATTGTCATAAAACAAGGAACACATAGGATGAATAAATTCAAAAATAAATTATGACAAACTTAGATTAAAACACACAAATGGATAAAAAATGCAATCACCAATTTTAATTTTTTTAACATTTATCTTTGCTTAAAACAATATGTAAAATCAAAATACAAACTTTAATCACTTCTAACAAATAAAGATTAGGAAGATTTGAGCATTGTGTGTGCATCAAATGTTTCAAAATTCCTCTTCAATTATTTTAGTTTCAACAACTCTAGTTTTGAAAAATTGAAAAGAGTTTGTCAAACTAACCTAGTCATCCCGATCCCCAATAAAGTTCATTTAAGTCACAGGCATATGTGAATTGATTTTACAAGTATATTTTTTTCCTTTAGTGACCTTAAAAATGCAATCACCAATTTTAATTTTTTAATTTCCTTCAAAATAAAATTAGAAAACTGAATAAAATTTTCTTTACTCTTTAGGATAAAATTAAACTATTAGGATTAATAGCAAAACCAAAAATATATATATTTTTATCTCCGAGTAATTTCGGTTCTTTACAAAACCCACATAAAAAAAAAAATCAAGCTGTATTTCTCGAGTTCTAACTTTATTCAAAAGGAAATAAAATGGAACAAATTTGCACTATTTGCCCTCTCTCGTCGATCCATACATCGATGCAAAGCATTTCAAACTAGGGTTCAAGATTACCTAAACACGAGAAAACACATAGGAGTGAGTGAAAACACTAGTAGGTTCCTAACATGCATGCGATGATGCGGTCAGATATCTGAAGAAAATGTCAATAGTTATGAAAACCTCTTGTTCATTTTTTTAAAAGCAACCATCTATGCAATAATTTTTAAAACTTTTGTACGTAGGACTTTTCTCTTTGCATAAGTTTTAATTACGCGGGAGCTAGCTACTCGTCGGCAACTCTAATTTGCTAAAGCAACACACATGCATACTTTCAAAAAAATCCATACACATTTAATCGATTAGAGGAAACGGCATGAGTGGGGATGAAACCGGCATGGCATCATGCAAGTGTGGGTTACAACCTCCACGCTAATTACACTTTCGCGTATGCGGCATGCGAGAATCCAATCTTTCCACTTACTAGTTTCGAGACCTCTACTAAACGATTCACAAACTTAAACACATATACTCCATTCATCATAACTTTAAAAGCCTACGAGTGCATGGCCATGACTTTACAATGCATAACTTTTAAAAGCGTGGATTGACAAGAAAGTATTTTCGCTCGAATATCATCAAAACTATCGCATTGGGTTGCGATGCATGTCTATGCTTGGGCCTTTACTAGCTAACACCAATCCTAAGTCATTAATATACGTAGCTTCAAACACAATTAACTCCCATATACAAGACAACACATGCATTTAAATACTTTCCAAACAGTATATACAAGACAACAAGCAATCAAAGTCTACGAAAATTTCAGTAACTTTCAAATTTTACAGACACCTCAAGCCCTAGGTCATAAAAGTCTAGAACCCATTATAAACACACCCAAAATCATGATTTCAATAGCACAATACACAGATCAGCAACTCAAAATCAATAGATCAATAGATTAACTTATAACCAGCAAAGGAAACACAAGAATCCAACTAGATCTAGAATCAATCTTGCATAATGTACCCATTTTCAGTCAAAATCTCAAGGAGGTAAGGGACCCTACCATGCTTAGCTTAAACCCTCTCTTAAAACTTTGAAAACCAAGACAAATACACCCCAAAAAGCTGCTGGAAAAGGGCCGGCTAGCTGTTCCTCTCTTGCTCTTTGAAGTTTCCTTTGGTTCCTCTCTTGTAAGCTTGAAGTACTAGCTTGATTTCCCTTCTTTCTTCCTCTTCTTCCTCAATAAACTCTCCTCTCTCTCTCTCTCTATGGTGATGTGCAGCAGCCATGGCTTCAAGTAGGGCTTAGGTTGCACTCAAAAGGTGGCTTTTAAAGAGGGAATTAGGGTTTCAAGAGGGTGATGTAAGCAAATTATTTTTTTAACTCAAGTTTGACCAAATTCAAACTTGGTCTTACAAGTGGTCTCCCCTGATTAAAGCAAGACCACTCCTTAGCCACACATGCCCTACACACAGTCCGATCATGAGTTCCAGTCATCAAATTGCCAGTCTAAGTGATGACGTGGCAGGGTGGACTGTTGACTTTGACTTTACCAAATAAGAAAACAAATACAGAAAAACATACAAGATAGCAAACTACTCATTCTTAGTCAACCAACACCAGATCATGACTTGATAGTCACCGGTCCATAATTTGACTTTGATCGGAGTTGACTTTGACCAAAAGTCAACTATGTAAAATAAGCGGATATTACAATCTAGCACGACATTTGATATATTTTCGATTCACCAAAATCTTCATATTGTTGTCTGCCAAGTTTAGTAACACCATGCTTAGTTCCTACATCCAAGAATTTGTTCAAAATGTAAGAGTGAGTCAATATATAGAAATTATCAAATGATCTTGATCCTTCTAAAATACAGTTTTAAGTTTATCAAAACTTGACATTTATTTTATGTAAAGTTCACCAAAAGATCATTGTCACAAATTTAACTTATGCTAAGCAAATTGGCTTTAAGTCCCTCAACATGTAAAACATTTTCAAGCATTGGAAATCCATCCATGTTGAGAATTCCTTTCCTACTATTTTGCTCATAACACCATCACCAAATGTCACATGGCCATCCAAAGTCTCTTGGTAGCTCGTCAAAATGTTTTTGTCACTGTATATGACTAGAGCAACCACTATTAAAATGCCAAGAATTAGTAGCACATGCTCGAAAATTATAAGCAACAAAGTATTTATAATTTGACTTCCTAACCCAAATTTTATCTTCTAGCTTAGTTTTATTTTAGAAGACTTTCTTAGTTTTGATGTTATGCTATTATTCAACAAATTCAAGAGTTTACAACATCTAGGTCGAATATGACCTTTAACATTACTGAAATGATAAATAGGAATAAATTTCTTCAATTTACCTTGTGAATTTGATATAGAAGAAACACTATACTTATCTTTGGCTTGCATTGAACTCTTTTGAAGTTGAAGCTCCTTCATCAGAAAAACCAATCCCATGATAGTCACCACTTGACTTTCCAACTGTCAAGATTTCCTCCAATTGAGTTGTACTTGCATTCATCATCTTTAAATATTTGTTAGTATTGTCAAGTTTCAACTTCAATTGATTCATATTTTCCTCCTTTTGGTTTTGTAAATTGCAAATCAATAATAATTTTTCTTGCATATTCTTTATCTTTTATCAAATCAACAACTTTTTCATTTAATGATTTATTAGCCTAGACACTTTCGGACATTTTGGTACATCTCATGATATAATTTTGTAAGTGTCTCATCATTTAGTGCATCATCTTCATTGTCATATTCTTTGCAACATCACGCGGATGATGTTGCAACATCCATTCTTGAAACACGCATATCATTTTTGAGATTCAGAAAAATATTGAAAGCAATGTAATTACTTACGCGATCTTCATCATCTTGTTGACTCCTTCGATTCTTCATCACTTGAGGTTGTATTCATAGCTTTTGACTTTTCTTGAGTGTATTTGCACACTTAACTTCAATATGTCTAAAACCATCACATTCCACGCATTGAATATCTATATTTTTTCTGTTATTTTCAATAGGCTTAAAAGAATTAGATGGTTTCACAAAAGTTTCATTTGTTTATTCATCTTTTCAGTAAATTTATTGAAATTTTTGCCAAGTCGATGAGAAACTTGCCCAATTCTTCCTCACCATCAGAATTTCATCCGTCTTCATCACTTGTCCAGAGCAATGCTCTTTTCTCTTTTAAGACTTTAAAATCTCAAAAGTTTGCAAAGATCCAATTAACTCCTCAACCTTAGAGCATCAACGCCCTTACTTTCTTCTATTCTTTGTCATCTTCACTTGAAATCTTTCTAAGAGTGACCTTAATATCTTCCTACAAGCTTGGTTTGTGAATAAGTTTCACTTAAAGAAAAAAGACAACTAATCTAGAATTAAAATCAGCAATACATTCATTATTATGCATTTTTAGATTTTCAAATCTAGAGGCAAGTATTTGGAGTTTAGATCTTTTCACAGCATTAGTTCCCTCATGGGTAACTGAAGAATATTTCAAGCGTCCTTTGTTGATTCGCACATTGAAATCAATTTGAATTGATTCAGATCTACAGCATTGAAAATTGCATTTAATGCTTTTGAATTAAGATTGGCTAATCAATCCTCCTCGATGGACCATGTCTCTTCAGGTTTTGGAATTGTTTTGTCTGCTTCCTTCATAGTAGGATGATTCAAACTTGTCAAAATAGACTGCCAAGCCTTCTCATCAATGGATTTAATGAATGCTTTCATTCTGGCTTTCCAATAAGAATAGTTTGTCCCATCCAGCACTGATGGATGTACTACAGACGCTCCTTCTCTAAAAAAATTCATTATTATGAATCTGAAAAAAATAACAGAGATGTTGTAATAGAATTTATGCAGATGTTGTAGCAGTATATGCGGTTATGCAATATTTTGTAGAAACATAAAAAATCAATAAAAACGGGTTCAACAAATCTATTTCCTGAAAATTTTTCACGAACAAAAACGTTGGTGACCTACTCTGAAACTAATTGAAAGATTTGTTTTTATAGGATTACCGAATTTAATTAAAAATTAATTAAGTAAATGGTAAAACATAAATTAAAAGAAATAACACAGAAATTTTTTATGTGGTTTGGAATTCCTACTCTACGGGGCCATACCCAAACGTTGAACAATCCACTAAGTTATAAATGATTACATACACCTATTGGACTTAAACAATAAAAGGCTCCCTCTTTGTATTGCTGCTACTGTGTTGAATAGCCTTGACGGACTTATAAAGTAAGAACGCTTGTCTTCATTGTTGGAATATTGAACTCCTTTCAAGTATGCAAACGCATTTCTCCCAAAGCAATTTGATTCTCCTCGAAGAACTCTCATAAAAATCTTAACAAAGATATTTTCAAATCAAGTTCACTTCCAAGTTGCTAAATAAAACATTTTAAGCACAAAAATATTTTTCTGCTACTTGGAATATGTTAACATTACAAAAATGAGTTTTGTAAAATATTATATTAAAAACCAAAAAACACGTTCAGCTCACACAAAAAACTCATTTATAAAACAAGATGTGAGTAGGCTTTTTATAAATAAGATTTTGACAATTTCTATTTTAGAAAAAGATAATTTTTCAAAATAAAGAATAATTATCTGATTTAACTAATTACGGAAAATCCTTATTTAGTCCAATCAGATAATAAAGAATATCATATAAAAATAAATAATACTATCTTTCCTAAATTGCTGCCAAAATTCAATTTGCTCTTCACGTATAAATCTCTAGCGGTAGACTTTTTAAACTTCCTAAAACTCTACCCAATCTCAAAAATAAAAATATAAATTACAACTCAATTCTAAAGACTTGAATACAAAACAAACAGATCTTTTACAATTGTCCTAATCAAATATAACAAAGGGATTGTTCAATTTTGACTTTTTGGACTAATATGATGTTGCCATAAAATGCCAGCACTAAAAAACTAACAACTTTCTTTTGACTCTCTTCCATGTGAACTTCTAAAAATGCCTCTCGAATGTTAAGCAATGGTTTCTATCTCATGATTCCTCCTCAAACTTCATCAAGTTTCTTGTTGAGGCCCAAAAGATACTTACGAAGTCCTTTCTTTTTTATGATTTCTGGTATTGGATTCGATCTTCTGGGCATTTCCAATTGTAGTCTTCAAGCATGTCTAATTGCTGCCAATTCTATGTGAGAGTGTTGAGATATTGAGTGATTGTGAGATCTCCTTGGCATATATTGTGAAGAATACTTTCAACAATAAACATTTAAGATGAGTTATCCAACTGGAATAGGCTTCTTTGACTGGTTCTAGATTTCCTTTATTATCTCATATAATAGGAAATTTTATCCTATTTTATTTGTTATTGAGTTGATAAACCAAGACATCATCATATTATTCTCTAATTTTTGTTAACTATACCTCGGGTCTTCTATGCTTGGTGGGGCTATTACTCTGGTGATGTAGTCGTCTCTTCCCTTTTCACAAATGAACATCATTATTGAATGTGATCACGAAAGATAGTTTTGTCCATTGAGTGTGTGCCTTGTAATCAGTAGAATATAGCCATTTAATCCTTTATTGCTGCTTGCAGCTGAGGAGGTTTTAGGATGAGAGGTGAATTTAGAGAGGGATTGACTTTGTCAACCCTTTGTCATCCCATATTTTATCATCTATCTTAGGTTCAAAGGAGGCTTTGATACCATGGCGATTTTAGAGAAAAATAAATAATTCTCTTGTTATTCAATGATAAAGGTAGGATAATTACATAATGAATGAAAGATAAGTTTTTTTTTTTAGTATATTTGGAAATTAGGATACTAACAAAATAGGACACAAACTAATATTTTCTGGAATCTCTTTATTTCAAAATTAATATAGTCAACTAATAAAGACATCAGAATTGCTGCAACAATATCCCTGAAAATGAGGAACTGGATATTTCCACACTACTTTCTTATTTATTACTTGCAACAATTTTTAAATTTTTTGGGGAATAAATTTGTGTCTAAGTCTTAAACTTTTTTGAAAGGGATTCTCGAATTTTTTTAAGTACTGATTCCTTTCTTTTATGATCTTTTATGAAAAAAAAAATTTTCTTAATTATTTAATTACTTAAATATTTGTTTTCCTTTTCAAAAACAAATATTTAAAATTGTTCTTCCCCATATCAATTTACACTTTTGTCCCTTTCACAGAAATGAAAGATTGTCGGTTGATGACAAAAAAAAATTACAAAGTGCTAAAGATTAAGGAGAGAAATATATATATATACATATATAAAAAGGTTTGACGATCAAATTGTAAATTGCGGTATAGTTTAGTGGTCATTACTATCTTAATATTTAATAACATCTTTAACTAGGAGTATATAATTGAAAAGTTTTATAATAGATGTATTAATTGAAAACAATCTATTAATTGAGGAATCAAATGAAATCAGTATTCTAAAATGTGCGAAAAGGCATTATCTAAGCGCACCTAAACGTGAGGTGTTTAAAAGATGTTTCATATTAGTGTAAGACTTTGTAAAATATGGTAAATACTGTGTTGACCACCTAATGCGCACTTGAGCCTTCCTTCATTTTTTTTAAAAAATAATTCATAAGAAATTAAAAAATAAAAAAGAATGCAACAAATTAGTATTAAAAATTCGAAACTTTTTTTTTAAGATTAAATAAATTGAAGTTCGATAAAGAATTAGATAAAAATTAATTAGAATATGATGATACCAAAATTATATATTAATATAAGAATTATTAAGTAATTGTAGACTTATATTATATATGACTTGAAACTAATTTTTTGTTGAAAACTTAAAAAGCATGAAGTTTTAATAAATATATATAATTATGTACTTACTAATTTATAGTAATTGCATATATATATTGGTGATATAGATGTATATAGACACTGATATTCAAAATATAAGTTATTTTATTTATTTAATAATCTTATAGTAATTAAAATAATAATATAATAGTGAAATGCTTTTTAATACTTAAGCTCTTAAGGCGAAACCAATGTTCTAAAACGCACTAAAAGGCATTATCTAAGCGCATCTGAACATGAGGTGTTTACGTTTCATATTAGGGTAAAACTTAGTAAAATATGGTAAATATTATGTTGACCACCTAATGTAAACCTAAACCTTTCTTCATTTTTTTTAAGACTAAGTTTTTTTAAAAAAAATTAAAAAAATAATTCATGAAAAATTGGAAAATAAAAAAATAAAAAGAATGCAAAAATAAAAAAATTGGTATTAAAAATTGGAAACTTTTTTAAGATTAATTGAATTGGAGTTCGATAAAGAGTTAAACGAAAATTAATTAGAATATGATGATACCTCAATTATATATTAATATAGGAATTATTAAGTAATTGTAAACTTATATTATATATGATTTGAAACTATTTTTTAAATATTTGAAACTTATATTATATATGAAGTTTTCATAAATATATATGATCATGTACTTACTAATTTATGTTAATTGCATATATATATATATATATATATATATATATATATATTAGAAATATAAACTTATATAGATATTGATATTTAAAATATAAGTTATTTTATTTATTTAATAGTCTTATACTAATTAAAATAGTAATATAATAGTGAAACACTTTTTAATACTTAGGCTCTTAATGTTTAAAAATTGACTTCGCCGTTTGTGATTCCGTACACTCATGTTTTTTTTAATTCTAATATATATTTTTTCTTTTATTTTTCATATAACTCCATTTAAAAATTTCAAATATATGGCTAAAAAATAGTTTATGACAAATTATAAAAAAATGGGCTAAAAAAATAATTTATCAATTTAAGGGTGCTATTATAATTTTAGAATATAATAATTATTTTGAAAGAAATTGATTAAAAAAATTCAAATGACATTGAACCTGAACATTGAGTAAAAAAACCCATAAAGAAATACTATTTGTGCTTCGAACTTACCCTATATATGTTAATATCTGTTAAGTCTTTTAATATATTTTTATTTACTTTTTCTAATTAAATTTGTTAGCTATATTGTATAATTATGTAATGTGATATTTATTAAATATTAGATGAAGAAAAAATTATTTTTTATATTTATTTATTTTTTATTTTAAATATAAAATATTCGTATTAAAATTTTTTTTTGAGAAAAAGCATGGAGAGGGACCGGTGGAATCCCCTTGTACAGAAAACTGGCGGGGTATGGAGAGGGACGCCCCAGCCCGCCCATTTCCATCCCTGTTGGAACATTTTAACAAGCAGTTTTATATTGCAACAATTTATAAATTGAGGGTAATAATTTACGATTAAAAATATTAAAAATCCAACAAATAATTAAAGAAACCTGTCAATAATGTATATATATACATACATATTACAACGAATAAAAAACTGAAATGAATTTGATATTAAACAATTATTTCATAAATAAAAATTTAAACACAATCACAATGATAACTTGAACCAAACACATAATAATCAATGCAATTCTTTTGTTCATCATTTCTATTTTGCTGATGATCGTTGTAGTTATGACAGAGCAAATTGATCTTTGTTTAATAGGGTCCGTTGTAAGAGAGCTCTCTCACCTCTTTATATAGATTTGAGACAAAATGTTTTTTTTGGTAAATGAGTTGGAACAAAATGTTAAATATGGTGTTTGGTAACCATTTTTTGTTTTTATTTCTGAAATACAGAAAAGGAAAACTGATTTTGCATCAAATAGAGAAAAAATCATTCAAAAACAGAAATGTTTGTTTGATAACAATATTTAGTTTTATTATTATTTTACTTTTTATAAAAAGATATATGGATTTGATAAGGAGGTAAAAAAGATAGACCAAAACAAGAAGATAAGTGAGAAAAAAGTTTTCATGACAATAAATATTGAAGATTTAAAATTAGATCGGACCATAGAAAATCTAAAACTAAAAGCTTTAAATATAATTATTTTAGAAGTAGTTTAAAAGACAAAAGGTAAAAAACTGTTACTAAACCTATTCTTATGTTTAACAAAAGTAATTATTTAATTTCAGCCATGAATGAAAGGCTCTCCCAGTATAAATAGTAAATAACCAAGAAAAATATAGACATATATATAAATAACGTGAATGTAAATAACATTATTATAAGTAACGTTAATATAATAAAATATATTTAAATAGCATTAAAATAAATAACATTAATTAGAATATGAGCTATTTTTCACCCCATTAAGCATAAAAAATGGTTTACATATTAATGTAATCGAAACAATCATTGCTTTCTTAATGCAGAAATTCACTCTAAAGTACAGGTCTCATCTCCACCCCCGTACTCTCTTTCCTAATTCCTTTTTTATGAATAACTTTTTAGAAAAAAAGGAAAAAATAGAGAGTGAAATTTAATCTACCTCTTTATTCATTTTGGGTAAATGATAATTATCTAGAAAAGCCTATAAAAATTAAACGTGGTAATAAAATGATAAAATCTTCAACGTCGAAATGATAGTTGTTAATTTTCTTTATTTATTTTTAGTTTTAAAATTTTGAGCCTACTTGTTAATGAACAGGTATGATTACTGAATAATTTGCACATATTAATATAACATACTAATAAAATGAATCATATTTCTTTGAACAATAAACAAAGGTCGGAATAGAAAGTTATTATAGAAAACACATTTGGACGAATGCTCCTACGGATGAATCCGTTCGAGGCTGTGTAAACCAGATGTCCTTAAGACAATTCCGCTCCTCTCACGGTCTTTGTGATTTCAAAAGATGTCTCGGATACAACAAACTACCAAGAGCTCAGGATCATGCACCTCCCTGGACTCCTTCCAACGAACTTGAAAGATTGCCTTTTCTTTATCACCAATTCTAATTTGTGAAAAAACTGACTCGAACTCCTTACAATCCTTTTTCTTTTTAAAGAGAAAAATTTAAAAAACCAAAACCACGTCTGTTCATAAACCTGAACCTTTGCAAAATTAAAGTACATTTAATTTGTAAACGTTTATTCATTAAAACACAATTCATTCACAATAAATTTTAACCGTTACAAAACTGTTTAAAAATCCAACAATCCCCACATGAATGAATTATAAACAACCTACTAAACTCAACCATGGTGATAGAGTTCTACGGTTGGAACCTGCATAGGATAGGTAGGTTTTACCCTTTGAACCTTCTCTTGTGAAAATATATTTACTCTCTCAAAAAGTGACACGATGTCCTTGAACCTACTGCATGCTTTATGTAAAGATGATATACTTCACATTAGGATTCCTTCCCGGCATTCGGTTCTTTGTTATATCCGTTTTGGCCATGGACATCTTCCACGGTTACGTAAGAGTTTAAAGAATTGTGCCAAACCAATTCTCCTTTAAGCGGCCATTCTTCTCTACATAGATGATTCTTTTTACTAAGAGTATCTGCTATACTCTTCTCCAGTTTCGATGCATAAGAATCATTAAAAGCTTAGCTTATCCTCATCTTCAACGGGTATCATTGTTTCATCATAGGAATGGGCGGAGGTGAAAACCCTGATGATTTAAACCAGTCTTCTGATTTGGTTGTCACTTTGAACTAGATCTTGGGATCTCGGTCAACTAGGTTGGGTTTTCATCATATTGACTTTTCAATTTTATGGGCTTTAGTTCCATTCCTCGATGATTTCTCATAACTCTCGATTTAACCTTTTGGTTAAGGATCCATAATGTTATCATTTGACCTTACATAGTGAATAGAGATAACTCAGGTTGAGATTAGTTGTATATGGTATTATGTCTTCGGCGTATATGTCTAGACTTACCATTATACATCACATTTTGTGCCCTTTCTATTGGCGTGACTATCACAATGAATAGAAATAAGCAGAGCGCAGGCTTAGATACCTAGGAACATCCTTCAAAATAGGCATTCAGCCCTCTTCACCATACCTATCGAGCAATGAATTATTCCATTGTGGATGAGCTATAACAGTTTGTTTTTGAGGATTTTATGATCTTTATTTACTTTTTGCTAGTGTGAACACATACCCACTAGTCAATTTTGAATTCTTTACATCAGATATCTAGTTGGCATCACTGTATCCTTCTAATACAGTTGGATATCGAGTATAGTGCAATCCGTAATCACAAATATATCGTAGTAGTATCTTAATACTCTTATGATCCATCTCCATGTTCATCATTTGGATTACTCATGTACTTACTTAGTTTACTAACCGCATAGGCTATATCAGGTCTTGTACAACTCATTAAGTACATTGGACTCAATCACCCTAGAATACTCAAGTGAAACACCTTCTTCTTTGTTCTTTGACAAGTGAAGATTCACATCTAGAGGTGTTCTAGCATACGAGAATCATCTTTCTTGAACTTATCCGATTATTTTGTCCACATAATGTGATTGACTTAGTATTAGTCCATAAGGGGTTCTAATGATTTTCACCCCTAAATCACATCACTGAGTCCTATATCCTTCATGCGAACCTTGTGCTCAATATTATTTTGGTAGACTTGACTATCTGTCATCACTACCCACAATGAGCATGTCATCAACATCTGAGACATAAAATGACATAGCCATTTTACGTATCCTGACATATATACATTTGTCACACTCATTGATTTTAAATCCATTGGCGACATACACTATCAAACTTTTGATGCCATTGTTTGATTGCTTGTTTAGACCTACGAGGGACTTTACCAATTCTGAGACTTTCTTTTCTTGTCCGAGGTTGTAAAACCTCGGGTTGCTCCATATAGATCTCTTCATCTAGATCTCCATTTAGAAAAGCTATCTTTACATCCATTTGATGTACTTTAAGATTTTGTAGCGTAGCAATGGCTAATACCATTAAATGCGGAAGTTATTCTCGTCATAGAAGAATACATGTCAAAATAATCAAGGCCTTCCTTTTGTTTATAACCTTTAATTACAAGTCTCGCCTTGTATTTATTAATATTCCATCTGCTTTCTTTTTTGAAAATCCACTTGTACCACAGTGGTTTACTACGGAGGAAGATCCACTAGTTTCCGCGTATGGTTTTGCAAAATGGAATCAATTTCACTTTTAATGGCCTCTTTTCATAAGAGCTTTCGGAGAATTCACAACCTCTATAACTTTGAGGTTCACTTTCCGATATATAAGTCGAGAAAATGCGGAACAAAGATTTTCTGTTCTTATTCTCTTCTTTATCGAGGCTCATCTTCAACCTCTTCTTCTTGTTCTTGGTCTTATTCTTGGTCAGGACTAATCTTCATTCATGTTGACTGGATGAGCTTGAGTCCATCTTGGACTTACATGGAAAAAAGTGTTCAAAATGGCGTATTTCTTGATTCCATAATCGTATTCTTGTGTATATCGGGATTTCTAACTTATACACAAGAAACAATGCCTACTATTTTCGCATAGCCAATGAAAATGCAATCATCGGTCTTTGGACCTATCTTCACCTCTTGATTATTGGAACCACCCCTTTGGAAGACACCCCATATTAGTAGGTACTTGTAGGAAGGTTGCCTTCTTTCCACGACTCATCTGATTGTCTTTTGTTCATTCTTTAAGTCACCTTATTTAAAGGTAATTAGCCGATAAAGCGGCTTCCCCACATGTTCGGGGTAACCGAACTTATTAGCATTACATTCATCATTTCTTTCAAGGTGCGATTTTTACGTTCACAGCCATTTTGATTGAGGTGAATATGATGGAGTAACTTCATGTCTAATTCTATGTTGTTCCGCGATGTCACCAAGCGATTATTTACATACTCACCACCGATAAGCTTCTTATCAACTTAATCTTCTTATTGAGTTGATTTTCAACTTAAGCTTTATAGAGAATGAATTTCTAAAGGCTTCATCCTTCTTTAGCGAATACACATAGCAAAATTTTATGCTATCATCGACAAAAGTAATAAAATATTTATTGCCACCTTTGTTGGTGCAAATTTTAGATCACATATATCACTACATGGACCATATCCAGGAGGTTGGTATTTCTTTCAATTGTTTGAAAAGATAACCTTGGGTTTTGCCTCAACCTGAGTCTCACACTTATATTTAGTTATTAATGGAAAGCGGGAATATGATTTAAGTTAATTAATCTCCTTAGAGAACTATAATTAACATGTCCTAGTCTACCATGCCATAAATTGGAAGACTCGAACAAATCTGTGAGAAGAAGCATTTGTTTTGTTCATTGTCTTTGGCTTTACAGTCATTACATTCAACTTAAAAGCCCATTCTGAGACATATCCCTTCCTACAAACATCCACGACTTAGACAAGATAACCTTGTCGGACTTCGAACCACCATCCTAAATCCATGTTTGTTCAACGAGAGAACCGAAACCAGTTCTTACACATTTTAAATACATACGATACATTGTTCAAAGTCGGTCTTTCTAAAGTCATCTTCAAAATCACTTTTCCTTGACCTTGGATCTCGGACATCGCTGAATTCCCATGAACAACTTCTCCCCTATCAGCGGTTGAAAGGAAGAGAACAAATTCTTGTCCGGCAGGACATGGCGGGTTTACCGATATCGATCCACCATTCTTTTGGGTTTGACCCAACTAGTTCACTTCGAGACTACAACCACGGAGGTTCAAATCATTAATCTCTTGAGTGATTTCCTCCATCACATTTGCCTCTTTGTTCTTCTTTCTCTTTGGCACTTCGGTTGGCAGCTTTGTGACCCATCTTGTCACAGGTTGAAACCTTCCCTTGGAATTTCTGTTTCTTGGAAATGCCTCCTTTAGGTCAAGGTTGAATCCTTTACTAACTTCTTGGACTTGGAATTTTGTCCATGTTCAACCATTATTTACCCGACCCGGATGAATATCTCCTCTCCGAGATATGCATTTGTCTTCTTCATCTGAAGTCTAACAATTAGTTCCTTGACATTCATCTCCTTTCTCTTGTGGCAGAGTAGTTATTGAAGTCCTTCCAGGAGCCAGCTTCCGATAATTGCATGATAAGGAAGGCTTCTTTCGAGAATCATCCCATGAGAATGAATTTTATGCAGGATCAACTGAAATTCCTGAACTTGACTGACCACAGTCTTGGAGTCCACCATCTTATAACCCAGGAATCGGCCCACGATAAATTTCTTAGTGCCCGCATCCTCGGTCTTATATTTCATCTCCAGGGACTCCTACAGTTCCTTAGCTATCTTATCTGATACACATTTATGCGATTAGTATCGGTAGGCTATTCAACACATAGTTCCGACACAGGTAGTCAGAGCTCTTCCACACGTCAAACGCCATGAGTGAATTTCTATCATCTTCATTCGTCTTTGGTGGATCCTCAGTCAAAAACCTCGCAAGGTTCAGTGTGGTCAGGTAGAACATCATCTTTTTTTACCACCTCTTGAAATTCAGTCCAATAAACTTCTCCGGTCTCTCCGTATGGTTCATCGGATAAATCACGGTGGTGGTGGCACTGTACCACGAGCGGAGTAGGCACTTTAATGCGAAAGCAGCGGTAAACGCATGCCCAGGATTAGATGATTCCCCCACATTGGCCATTTTTCCTGTTGGAGACAATAAGAAATCATTAATTTATTGCTAAAAAATTACAATAAAATAATTATTAAACATTGAGAAAAATATTAAAATTTTTTTAAAAAATATTTTCTCTCTCGATGACATCATCCCATACGTCATTAGCCGTCGGCGCCTGACCTTTGTGCGGTCGCCACATCAAACGCCACCTCGGCTGGGCTGCCGCGCAACAAACCATACATAGCCAAGTGCAAGCCTAGCACATAAGAGCTTAGCCCGTTCAGAGCGAGCACCCATGCAACCCGCATGCCCAAGTGCCCACGCATTGCACAAAGTAGCCATTTTGCGTGGCCCAGCAAACCGCAGCGGCCCAGCCAAACTCACCCGGCCCACACTCGCAGCCAGCCCATGGAAGACTGCTCACAAGCAAGCCCGAAACACGGCTAGCCTTGCGGCCTCGACTGCGCGGCCCGCGCACGGCCAGGGCAAACAAGCCCGACCATCCAAAGCACACAAGCCACTTGGCCCATTAGTGCAATAGCCCACCCGCACTTCAAACGGTGTGCATGCCGGTCCATGGGCTTCATTGACCCTGAAGCCAAGCGTGTGGTAGTGAACTGCGCCAAAGCACGCGTTTCACTTGTTTTCCTCTCGAGATGCACGGTTTTCCGACTTGATCAAAATCCACTCCTCCACCAACTTTTCAAGCGGACTAATACCAAATCCATGGCACAATTTAGGCAAACAATTCATCACTTCAAAATTTTAAATTTAAGTCTCAAGGTTCATGTCCATGTTTTTCCAAGTCTCGGTAAATGGTGTCCGAAGTTTACAACAATTCACAAAAATCCTTTTAATTGAAATCAATGTCCAAAATAATCCAGAAAAATTAAACACTCATACCTATTACTGAATAAGTTAGTACTATTATATATATAAACTATATTGCAAAATAAACCAATAGGAAATCATTCCTTTGTCGGTAAACCATAGGAAATTTTTTTTTTTCCTTGAAACTTACTAAACTGCGACTGTTCAATGTTAGTTACTAATATAACAATAAACAAGGATCAAACTAAATATAAAATTAGGTATGCAATAAATAACTTGTTCACATGTTAGAAAACAAGGGATGGGGTTGTCTTAAGATTGTTAATGAAGAGGTATGATTACGAATAATTTGCACATATTAATATAGCATACTAATAAAATGAATCATATTTCTTTGAACAATAAACATAGGTCGAGAATAGAAAGTTATTATAGAAAACACATTGGACCACGAGATGCTCTATTAAGACAATTCCGCTCCTCTCACGGTCTTTGTGATTTCAAAAGCGAGATGTCTCCTAGGATACAACGAACTACCAAGGCTTCGGGATCATGCACCTCCCAAGACTCCTTCAGCGAACTTGAAAGATTGCCTTTTCTTTATCACCAATTCTAATTTGTGAAAACAACACTTTCGAACTCCTTACAATCCTTTTTCTTTTTAAAGAGAAAAATTTTTAAAAAACAAAACCATACGCTCATAAACCGAACCTTTGCAAAATTAAAGTACATTTAATTTGTAAATGTTTATTCATTAAAACACAATTCATTCACAATAAATTTTAACGTTACAAAACCGTTTAAAAATCCAACACAAACTACCAATTCACGGGCTTCTCAATTTTAAGGTCAAAAGTAAGCGATAAGTCCGATGGAAAGCGGTTAATAGCAAATTAGATATCATGATTTGAAAATTTGAGCGAGATGGCATTATTTCATTCTTTGGGACAAGTTTGAGATAGACATTTGGAAACAAGTGATTTCCACAAGGAAGGAGAGTAAGCTCTACTAAAAAAAGAAAAAAAGCAGGGTTAATTACGCTTAGCCCTTTGAAATATTATGATTTTTATATATTGCTCTTAGAATTTACAATTTAGCAAAATTTACCTTCTAAATTATTTAATTTAATTCAATTTGCACCCTTATTTTCAAATTTATTGGAGATATTTTGATCTTTTTGATGAAAGGGATATATTTGGAATTTTTGAATTGTGAAATGTATTTTGGTCATATTATTTCCTAATTATTTTAATATATATATTTATTTATATATATTTAATTAAATATTTATTTATGTATATGCATATATTTTTAGAATATTTGTATATACATATTTATATATTGATGCGGTGTATGTATATTTATTTATGTAACTATGAGTATGTATTTATATATATGTATGAGGTGCATGTATATTTATATGTATAAATATATTTATAATTTATAAATGTGTATGGACAATGCATATCTATATTTATATATATGTGTGAAGGTGTATTTATATATATATATATATATATATATATACATATACGTAAGGGTGTGTATATGTATATAAATATATGTGGGTATGTATATTTATATATATATGTATGCTTTATATGTTTATATATATATATATATATGTGTGTATGTATATATATTTATATATAGGTTTATGTAAATATATTTGTTATGTCTTATATATATATATATATATGTTCTTGGTCTTTATATATATATAGGATTGGAGAAGTTTTATTAAACTATTTATTAACAAGGATAGTTTGGTAGCTGGTCAATTTCCTTTAAGGGTATTTTTTTAATTATCATGCACTTGAGGGTTATTTTGTAATTATCGAAAAGGCTAGGGGCATTTTGATAATTTTATTGGTTCGATCAATGTTTGTAATTTTTGAGTTACGTAGGGGTATTTCGGTAATTATCGACGTCAGAAAGGATAGTTTGGTAATTATGAGTATTAATATTTTGTTTAATTGTATTTATATTTTCTGCATGTGCATACATTTACATAAAACTACTCATGGGTTTTGGTATTTTATGTAAAATGTGGAGTTTTCCTTGAGGATTTATATTTTTTAAAGTGGTTGGAGTAGTGTGCTTGGTTTTAAATTCTGTTTTTATAAATCTTGAATCACCGACCACCACGGTAGGGATTTTCTCTTTCTGAATTGTGATTCAATCGCTGATCACAAAGGGGCATGTGGGTTCCATGTGGATGAGATAGACCCTCTAACCACAAACAAGCATATGGGCACCATGAAATACTGAGTAGTGATTTGGTTGTTTCATACATATGGAAAAAATGGTATTATACTACATTGCCATCTTAAAATGGCATTACAAAATGAAATGGAAAAAATGGTGATTTCATACATATGCCATTATACTATATTGCGTTACATTGTCATGTGCATTTGGATTACCTATTGAGTGGTTATTGCACACCGTAGTTTGTTTACGTGTGATAGATAAGTCCAAAACCTAACAATTGGGTTTTGGCGAGGAGTGTGAAATTAGAGCTGATTCAATACATGTTTTCCACATTTATGATTTTAGGCAAGGATACTTTGTATATTAAAAATACTTTTCTTTTACAATGTGGGTGTAAGTACTTTGAAATGTTTTAAGTATTGTAATTTTATTTGGCGTGGGTTTGTGAAATGGTCTCAACGAGTAAAGGAAAGATTTAATATTACTTTTGGTATTATTCAAAATCCTTTTGAACTTTATTTTTGAATTTAGAAAATAAAAAAATTTACACGATAACCACTCCTTCCTCGATAACCTAGGATTGGTAAGGGGTGTTACAATAGAAGAGTCTTGTGACTTGACTATCTCTTTGTTCTGAGTTAATAAGCAGAGAGAATTTATCCGCAATAATGAGGGTGTTAAAGGTGCCTTTCTTGCAAAGGAGAAGCACCAAGGAAAGGAAAATTTATGCCTTGCCATTTTTGCAACAAGACCAATCATACTAAGAAAAATTGCTGGTCCAAAAACAAAAAAAAAATTCATTGTGATTATTGCAAAAATATGGTTGTCTAGAAAGTCATTGTTGTGTCAAGCAAAATCAAGCAACATAACAATCTCCACAACAACAAATCATGACCAATATAAAAAACAAGATACAAAATATTTGTTTATGGTTGCCCATGTTGATAATGAATCAAATTTGATTTAGTAGGCAGTTTGAATTTTTCATAACAAATTTAAGTTTACTCAAGAAGAATCTCAAATAGGAATGTTCGAGCGTGTGTTATATTGAGCGTGTGATATTTTATTAGCAGTTGATTTTTTCTTGTGCAAGTTTTTTGAATAAATTTTTTTTATATTCTCTCATATTTTTTCATTTTTATTGTATTTTTTCTTCTCTCATAGTTTATCATAATTTTGAGGATTCTTTTTTTCCACAATAATATTATTTTGTATTTTTCCTTTTTCAACTATGATCTTGCCATAGTAATGTGTGTCTGCAGGGCTCTGATACCATTAAAAGTATCTTAATAGAGAACTGAGAAATACTTAGCAACAAAATTTTTTTGGCAAAGCTTGATTTTCTGTTAGCGTTGGGGTCCCTTAAGTACAGGGTTGAGTGTAAGAAGGTACCACAATAGTAGCACAGATATACAAGACTTACTCATAGAGATAAATGCAGTATTTGTCTGCACTAAATATATAAGTAACTATACATAAATATTAATAATCATCAACAAAATACTAATAGCATACATTGGAGCTTAAATTGTCACCACCAAAAGTGATAATCCCAAAGGGAGTCATCAAAATCATCATCACCAATGTTTTCTCAAGAAAATCGTGCATCTTCTTTTTCAACAAGCTCATCAAATTATGAGGATATTTCAGGTAGTGAATGCAAGGTTAATAAAGCCTTGGCATCCCTAATTTTGATGGGGTAATTGAGCATTGTGAGATGGTTTGTGATGCTGAACCTGAATGCCCAAAAGCCTAGCTATATTTCACCTTCAAAACCGTCTGCTTATGTGTGTAATTTTATTTTAGTTATTTATTTTTTGTTTAATTAATATACTCATCTTTATTAGTAATGTGTTGTTATCATAAATCATCATACAGTAGAAGACAAAATGCATCAATGTTAATTTGTATGTGTTTTCTATTGAAAAAAGCGAGTAATTAAATAGTATTTCAAATTGCATGCTTTTAGAAGGACGCTACAGAATGATACATAGAATAAATGAAAGGTGTATATATGACGAATTATACCTTAACAATAAAGTTAAATGACTAGTAAAATTAATTAGTTGGTTATGCTACTGGCATATCTTCTGCAGTATATTTGCGTGTATATATTCATACTTTTCTTCAAGTATAAAATGATTATGATTTTCCATAAAATTAGTTGACTATGGTATTCCTGTTTTGGCTAGCCGTAACTGTATAATTAACTGTCAAAAATGTTAAAATTGTTCAGGCCGAACCTAATAAATTTGTTTTGATATATCAACATTAAACCGAGTGTTTGATATAACTATCTCATGCAAATACATGGTCAGGTATATATTGGCACTGACAAACCAAAACAGGGTACTGGCCACAAGTAGATGGGAGTATTAATAATTTAGGACAACAAGTAGATGGGAGTATCAATAATTTAGGCCCACAAGTAGACGGGAGTATAAATTATTTAGTTAACAAGTAGATGGGAGTATTAAAAGTTATTGAAAGAGAGGCATGCACTAAGCTTAGTACCAATGATTGAATTTGGGCTATAAAAGAGCATGAGCAAGACATTTTATATATACAAGCACATATAATAATATTATCGATCAGCAAGAGAGAGAGAAACACAATCAATGGAGAGTAGTAAGTTTAGTTTGGTCCTCCGCCTGCTGGTGGTGGTTCTTGTGTTGCTGGCCTCGCTGGTTAATGGTCAGAAACTCAATGAGTTCTCCACCTCCGCCTATCTTGCTGATGGAGATGCAACCACTCCTGTGAATTACATTTCGAACCTATTCCGCCCATCGTCCACAAATCAAATACCTTGTGGTGAATCATGTGTCATTTTGCCTTGTTTCCTCCTGGATGTTCTTGCAAAAATAAAGTATGCTATCTTTAATCCAACCATCTCCAGTTCCAGTTCCTATGGTGTGTTTAAGAGAATAAGCGGTTCTACACCTCAATAACTAGGTGTGCTTTTCTGGTATTCAGTTAATAAAATATTGGAATGTATTCCAATTACTTGCCTTTAAATGTTTGTAATATCTGGGACAACAAATGGAACTTCTTCTATTTGATTAGCAAAATTATTGTATTTCTGTTTTATTATTTCTTTTGCCACATAAAACAAACAACTATAAAAAGTTAGTTAAAGCATCTTAAAATTAGAAACAATATTAAGGCATATATATCCCATATTAGCCCCTCCGCCATCAATGGTATAAACTGATCGATCAACAAATTAATAAAGCAGCATGAGTTAGCTGAAGAGCTATATTCTATTTGTTTTCTAGAAACAAATACACAATTAAACAGCAGAAATTGTTCTAAACACAATTTGACACCCTCCAACAAAAGCATTGAGGTTTCAATAAATCCGCATCGTCATTAAGCCCATAAATTCCAAGTTTGGCATCACCACCAATTAACTCCCACAAATTTCTAATTTGGCTTCACCACAAGGGCCCTTTTTTCTTTTTCTTTTTCTTTTTTTTCTTTTTAATATACTAGGGCTCTTTATTTTATTCAGTAGTGTACTTGAACTATTTGAAACTTAAAATATGACTTCCCATATGCTAAGTGATGTTTCTATTTGGTTCTGTTTGATCTAATAATTAACTCTTTTGTGTTTTATTTCATGGAATTGACTTTAATGTTAATTTATTTTCCATGCAAAATTAATTGAGAAAAAAGGAGAAATTACTTGGAAATATTGAAGATGAAGACCTTCTGCACAAAACAACCAAACAATTTACACATAGGATTCAACAGCTTCCATCATTAACATTATCATACACCTTACAAGACAATTATTCTTACTAATAAATCCAAATTAAATTTTACCAAGTTAAAATTATCCAAATAGTAAATATTTGGTTTTAAGAACACAGAGAGATTCATGTATATATTATCTCAGTTATGTAAAACACGAACAAGAAAATAAAAAATAGAAGTGACAGGAGAAACATTATCCTTTGATTTGTGGACTAAGAGAGGGTATTTCCAGTAGATTATGAAAGTTGACGACCAAATGGACTTATTAATTCATTTACTAAAATAATACGTATACTTGAAACCATGAAAATAGGCCAACAAAGAACTTCAATGAGCTAGGTATGAGGTACTTGTTGAATTATTGAATTGCAAAATAAATGCTAATCAACTGTTGTGATAAATAAAAACAAAAAGTTTACAAATGTTTGTTTAAAATTTATGAAAGTCATTAAATTTTTTTTTATAAAAGTCACTCAAAGTTATTCATATTTTTATAAAGTCTGTAAAAATTAATAAAAGTTTATAGAAGTTTGTCATTAAAAAAGTTTATAAGTTTTTTAAAATCTTAATTGAATACACCCCTTAAACTTTTTGAAAGGGATTCTTGAATTTTTTAGTACTCATTGCTTTCTTTTATGATCTTTTAAGAAAAAAAATCTTAATTATTGTAAAATATTTTAATATTTTTTCTTTTCAAAAACAAATATTTAAAATTGTTCTTCCCCATATCAATTTACACTTTTGTCCCTTTCATAGCAATGAAAGATTGTCAGTTGATGACAAAAAAAATTACAAAGCGCTAAAGATTAAGGATAGAAATATCCAAAAAACAAAAAAAACAAAAAAGGTTGGACGATCACATTAAAATTGCGGTATAGTTTAGTGGCCATTACTATCTTAATATTTAATAAAATCTTTAACTAGAAGTATATAATTGAAATGTTTTTAATAGACGCATTAATTGAAAAAATCTATTAATTGAGGAATCAAATGAAATTAGTGTTTTAAAACGCTTAAAAAGCATTGTCTAAGCACACCTAAACGTAAGATGTTTAAAAAAGTTTCATATTAGTGTAAGACTTTGTAAAATGCAATAAATATTGTGTTGACCACCTAATGCCCACTGAGCCTTCCGTCAATTTTTTTTTTTTTTTTTTAATAATTTTGAAAAATAACTCATAAGAAATTAGAAAATAAAAAAGAATGCAAAAATTAGTATTAAAATTGGAAGCTTTTTAAGAATTGAATTGGAGTTCGATAAAGAGTTAGACAAAATTAATTAAAATATGATTCTTCCTTTTACGCATTCTAGAGGAATAACATTCATTATCGAATCTTCTTCCCAATCACAGTCACAATTTGGATGGCATTTAGAAGGATCTATATCCTAAATAAAATGACCATCAATATGACTCACAAAAGTGAGGATCCATCGATTAAATTCAACAATAGAAATCTCCTTTTCTAGATCTGGATTACAAGGCTTAGAAGCAGGAGTAATTATTAGAGTGTGAAAAACTCATGTGGACGGAGAAGCCTCTGAAGAGGGCTTACTAAAGGAAGTTGAATGTTCCATCCGGAATAGGCTGGAAACTTGGATCCATAGACACTAAGGGTGTAGTGGCTTTGTGGATCCTTCATATCTAGTGAACCATTCAAGTGGAATAAGCTCCCGAGCTTTTCAGAACAATCTGCTTTGGAATATGGATGATTGAAGGAATATCATCTCTTTCTCGATGTGTGGACCTGCTTAGCATCCTGGATCGGGTAGGTTCAAAGCAAAGTTCTGGAGACAATATATGAGCTGATGATGGAGGGTTCTAGCGTAACTAGTAAGTACTTGTTCAACACCTGTCATCTGGATCTGTATCCTTAACATGGTAGACAGATTTGGATCATTTAGAAAAACATTGAAATTCGGGTAGAAAGTTAAGACTATACTCCCTGCATTCAAAGTTGTTAGAAGAGTGGCTATCATAGCATGCTCATACTTCAAGAAAGTGGAATTGAGCAATGTCATTTTTACAGCAATTGGGATCCCATGGTATGCATGAGAAGAGAGGACTATATAGATAGCCCCAAAGTGGATATAAGAATGTCCATCCCATAGCCAAGACTGGATCAGATTTGGAGAGATTTGTAGATCTATATATTATTCATGTTGGCTAGCTGGTATAAAACAAGTATCCATATTTGAACACTGGATTATCTCACTAGTATTAGAAAAACAAGATCTGACTAATCTACGAATAGATATAGTGACTGAGGTCTTTTGCAATATTTCATATGGATTTGCAACAGGTAGCTTAGTAGCAGGTACTCTTGTATTATCAGGGACATGAGTGTAGTTACGTAAAGAGGAACAAAAGGATGAGGAGGACGATTGTGGAAGAGACATGACAGAAGATAAACAAGGTGTTGTAAACTAAATATCAGAGAAATCACTCATAGTTTTAAAGTTTTCTCTACTCCCCAATCCTTTATATTTCATCACATACCTACCAAAACCCTCTGCAAAGAGAAATCAAATTATATGTTAATATAGAAATTATTAAGTAATTATAGACTTATTATATATAATTTAAAACTATTTTTTTTATTGGAAACTTAGACAGTATGAAGTTTCGTAAATGCGCATAATTATGTACTTACTAATTTATATTAATTACATATATATAATAGTGATATAAACTTATATAGATATTGATATTTAAAATATAAGTTATTTTATTTATTTAATAGTCTTAAATTAATTAAATAATAATATAATAGTGAAACACTTTTTGATACCTAGATTATTAAGGCAAAACTAATATTTTAAAACGAGCGAAAAGGCATTGTCTATGCACACCTGAACATGAGGTATTTAAAAGATGTTTCATGTTAGAGTAAGACTTTGTAAAATGTGGTAAATATTGTGTTGACCACCTAATACCTTTTGAGCCTTCCTTCATTTAATTTTTAAAATTAAGTTTTTTAAAAAATAATTCATAAAAAATTAGAAAATACAAAAAAAAATACAAAAAAATTGGTATAAAAAATTAGAAACTTTTTTAAAGATTAATTGAATTGGAGTTTGATAAAGAGTTAGATAAAAATTAATTAAAATATGATGATACTTAAATTATATATTAATATAGAAATTATTAAGTAATTATAGACCTCTATTATATATGATTTGGAACTATTTTTTTTAGAAACTTAAAAAGTATAAAGTTTTCATAAATATATATGATTATGTACTTATTAATTTATATTCATTGCATATATATATATATATATATATATATATATTAGTGATATAAACTTATATAGACATTAATACTCAAAATATAAGTTATTTTATTTATTTAGTAGTCTTATATTAATTAAAATAGTAATATAATAGTGAAATACTTTTTTGATACCTGGGCTCTTAAGGCTTAAAAATTGACTCGCAATTTATGACTTCATACACTTTTTAAAACACTGATTATAATATATAGATGAAAATTTGACCTAGCCCTGCCCTATTCCTCTAGGTCCCATCCTGAATGGGGTATGATTTCCCCTCTTACTTGAGTTGACGGGGTAGGACTGGGGTAAAAACTTTACTTAGGGTAGGGTAGAGAAATACTATTTGTGCTTCAAACTTACCTTATATATATTAAGTCTTTTAATATATTTCAATTTACTTTGTCTAATTAAATTTGTTAGCTATATTGTATAATTATGTAATGTGATATTTATTAAATATTATATCAAGAAAAAATTGTTTTTTACATTTACTTATTTTTTTCATTTTTTATTTTAAATATAAAATATTCGTATTAAAAAAAATGAAAAAAAGGACTATGGGAGGGGGATCCCATTACCCTGGTGGAATCCCCGTGTACAGAAAACTCTCCTGGGCGGGGTATGGAGAGGGACGCCCCAGCCCCAGCCCGCCCATTTCCATCCCTGTTGGAACATTTTAACAAGCAGTATATTATATTACAACAATTTATAAATTGAGGGTAATAATTGCGATTAAAAATATTAAAAATCCAACAAATAATTAAAGAAACCTATTAATAATAATAATATATATATACACATGCATATTACAGCGAATAAAAAACTGAAATGAATTTGATATTAAGCAATTATTTCGTAAATAAAAATTTAAACACAATCACCATGATAACTAGAACCAAACACATAATAATCAATGCAATTTTTTTGTTCATCATTTCCATTTTGCTGATGATCTTTGTAGTTATGAGAGAGCAAATTGATCTTTGTTTAATAGGGTACATTGTAAGAGGGCTCTCTCACCTCTTTATATAGAGTTGAGATAAAATGGTGTTTTTGGTAAATGAGTTGGGACAAAATGTTAAATATGGCGTTTGGTTACCATTTTTTGTTTTTATTTCTGAAATACAGAAAAGGAAAACTGATTTTGTATCAAACAGAGAAAAAATGATTCAAAAACAGAAATGTTTGTTTGATAACAATATTTAGTTTTATTATTATTTTACTTTTTTTTATAAAATAGATATGGATTTGATAAGAAGGTAAAACAGATAGACCAAAACAAGGAGATAAGTGAGAAAAAGAAAAAAAAAAAAAGAGTTTCCATAACAATAAATATTGAAGATTTAAAATTAGATCGGAACATAGAAAATCTAAAACTAAAAGCTTTAAATATAATTATTTTAGAAGTAGTTTAAAAGACAAAAGGTAAAAAAAATTGTTACTAAAACTATTCTTATTTTTAACAAAACTAATTATTTAATTTCAACCACGAATGAAAGACTCTTTCCAATATAAATAGTAAATATATAACAAACAAAAATATAGACATATATATAAATAACGCGAATGTAAATAACATTATTATAAGTAACGTTAATATAATAAAATATATTTAAATAGCATTAAAGTAAATAACATTAATTAGAATATGAGCTATTTTTCACCCCAGTAAGCATAAAAAATGGTTTACATATTAATGTAATCGAAACAATCATTGCTTTCTTAATGCAGAAATTCACTCTAAAGTACAGGTCTCATCTCCACCCCCATACTCTCTTTCCTAATTCCTTTTTTATGAATAACTTTTTTTAGAAAAGAAAAAAAAAAGGAATAAAAGATAGAGAGAGTGAAATTTAATCTACCTCTATATTCATTTTTGGTAAATGATAATTATCTAGAAAAGCCTATAAAAATTAAACGTGGTAATAAAATGATAAAATCTTCAATGTCGAAATGATAGTTGTTAATTTTCTTTATTTATTTTTAGTTTTAAAATTTTGAGCCTACAAACTGTTAATGAACAGGTATGATTAAAGAATAATTTGCACATATTAATATAACATACTAATAAAATGAATCATATTTTTTTGAACAATAAACATAGGACAGAATAGAAAGTTATTATAGAAAACACATTTGGGCCTTGAGAATGCTCTACACTAGATGAATCACGTTGAGGCAGTGTAAACCGGTGTCCTTAAGACAATTCCGCTCCTCTCACGGTGCTGTGATTTCAAAAGCAGATGTCTCCCAGGATACAACGAACTACCAAGAGCTCAGGATCATGCACCTCCCAAGAGTCCTTCCAACGAACTTGAAAGATTGCCTTATCTTTATCACCAATTCTAATTTGTGAAAACACTAACTCGAACTCCTTAGAATCATTTTTCTTTTTAAAGAGAAAAATTCAAAAAAACAAAACCACGTCTGTTCATAAACCTGAACCTTTGCAAAATTAAAGTACATTTAATTTGTAAACGTTTATTCATTAAAACACAATTCATTCACAATAAATTTTAACCATTACAAAACCGTTTAAAAATCCAACAATCCCCCATATGAATGAATTGTAAACAACCCACTAGACTCAACCATAGTGATAGAGTTCTACGATCGGAACCTGCATAGGATAGGTAGGTTTTACCCTTTGAACCTTCCCTTGTGAGAATATATTTACTCTACTCACTGATGGTAGACACGATGTCCTTCAACTTTACTGTCGTTTATGTAAAGATGATATACTTCACACAGGATTCCTTCCTGGCATTCTTCAGTTCTCACTGTTATGTCCGTTTTGGCCATGGACATCTTCCCTGGTTCTGCAAGAGTTTCTAAAGAATTGTGCCCAACCAATTCTCCTTTGAAGCGGCCCCTCTTCTCTCTCACATAGGTGATTCTTTTACTAAGAGTATCCCGCTATACTCCTCTCGGATTTCCCGATGCATAAGAATCATTAAATGCTTTAGCTTATCCTTATCTTCAACGGGTATCATTGTTTCATCATATGAATGGACAGGAGGTGAAAACCCCCACAGTGATTTAAACCAGTCTTTATTTGGTTGTCCCTTTGAACCTAGATCTTGGGATCTCTAATCAACTAGGTTGGGTTTCTATCGTATTGACTTTTCAATTTTATGGGCTTTAGTTCCATTCCTCTCGATGATTTCTCAACTAACTCTCGATTTAACCCTTTGGTTAGGGATCCATAATGTTATCCTTTGACCTTACATAGTCAATGGAGATAACTTTAGTTGAGATTAGTTGTCTAACGATATTATGTCTTGGCGTATATGTCTAGACTTACCATTATACATCACATTTGTGCCCTTCCTATCATTGTGACTATCACAATGAATAGAAACGGTAGCGCAGGGCTTAGGCCACCTAGGAACATCCTCCAAGAAATGGCGTAGCCATTCAGCCTCTTCACCACACTTATCCAGAGCAATGAATTCTGATTCCATTGTGGATCGGGCTATAACCGTTTGTTTTGAGGATTTTCATGATCTGCTGCAGGACTAGTGTGAACACATACCCACTAGTCGATTTTGAATTCTTTACATCGATATCTAGTTGGCATCACCATCCTTCTAATACAATTTGGATATTGAGTATAGTGCAGTCCGTAATCACGAGTATATCGTAAGTATCTTAATACTCTTATGATCCCTTTCCAATGTTCACCATTTGAATTACTCGTGTACTTACTTAGTTTACTAACCGCGTAGGCTATATCTGGTCTTGTACAATTCATTAAGTACATTAGGCTTCCAATTAGCATGATATTTTATTAGAGTTTATTTTTTCTTGTGCAAGTTTTTGAATAATTTTTTTATATTCTCTCATATTTTTTCATTTTTTGTATTTTTCTTCTCTCATAGTTTATCATAATTTTGAGGATTCTTTTTCTTCCACAATAATATTATTTGTATTTTTTCCTTTTTCAACCATGAGCTTGCCATAGTAATGTGTGTGGGGCTCTGATACCATTAAAAGTATCTTAATAGAGAACTGAGAAATACTTAGCAACAAAATTTTTTGGCAAAGCTTGATTTTCTATTAACGTTGGGGTCCCTTAGGTACAGGGTGTGTAAGAACGTACCACAATAGTGGCACAGATATACAAGACTTAGAGATAAATGCATTATTTTTCTACACTAAATATATAAGAAGTAACTATACACAAATATTACTACCACCACCTTTTACGCTAAGAATCATTAACGAAATACCAATAGCATACATTGGAGCTTAAATTGTCACCGCCAAAAGTGATAATCCCAAATAGGGAGTCATCAAAATCATCATCAACAATGTTTTCTCAAGAAAATCGTGCATCTTCTTCTTCAACAAACTCATCAAATTATGAGGATATTTCAAGTAGTGAATGCAAGGTTAGTAAAGCCTTGCCATCCCTAATTTTGATGGGCTAATAGAGCCCAAAAAGTCTAGCCAGATTTCACCTTCAAAACAGTCTGCTCATGTGTGTAATTTTATGTTAGTTATTTATTTATTTTTGTTTAATTAATATACTCATCTTTATTAGTAATATGTTCTTATCATAAATCATCATGCAGGAGAAGACAAAATGCATCAATGTTAATTTGTAGCTGTTACTTGGCGTTTTATATTAGAAAAAGCGAGCAAGTAGTACTTCAAATTGTATACTTTTAGAAGGACGCTACAGACTGATACACACAATAAATGAAAGGTGTATATATGACGAATTATACTTAACAATAAAGTTAAATGACTAGTAAAATTAATTAGTTGGTTATGCTTCTGACATATCTTCTGCAGTATATTTGTGTATATATATTCATACTTTTCATCAAGTATAAAATGATTATGATTTTCCATAAAATTAGTTGACTATGGTATTCCTGTTTTGGCTAGCGGTAACTGTATAATTAACTGTCAAAAATGTTAAAATTGTTCAGGCCGAACCTAATAAATTTGTTTTGATATATCAACACTTAAACCGAGTGTTTGATATAACTATCTCATGCAAATACATGGTCAGGTATATATTGGTACTGACAAACCAAAACAGGGTACTGGCCACAAGTAGATGGGAGTATTAATAATTTAGGACCACAAGTAGTTGGGAGTATCAATAATTTAGGACCACAAGTAGATGGGAGTATTAAAAGTTATTGAAAGAGAGGCATGCACTAAGCTTAGTACCAATGATTGAATTTGGGCTATAAAAGAGCATGAGCAAGACATTTTATATATACAAGCACATATAATAATATTATCGATCAGCAAGAGAAGAAAGAAACACAATCAATGGAGAGTAGTAAGTTTAGTTTGGTCCTCCGCCTGCTGGTGGTGGTTCTTGTGTTGCTGGCCTCGCTGGTTAATGGTCAGAAACTCAATGAGTTCTCCACCTCCGCCTATCTTGCTGATGGAGATGCAACCACTCCTGTGAATTACATTTCGAACCTATTCCGCCCATCGTCCACAAATCAAATACCTTGTGGTGAATCATGTGTGTTTTGCCTTGTTTCCTCCCTGGATGTTCATGCAAAAGTAAAGTATGCTATTTTTAATCCAGCCATCTCCAGTTCCAGTTCCTATGGTGTGTTTAAGAGAATAAGGGTTCTACACCTCAATAACTAGGTGTGCTTTTCTGGCATTCAGTTAATAAAATATTGGAATGTATTCCAATTACTTGCCTTTTAAATGTTTGTAATATCTGGGACAATAAATGGAACTTCTATTTGATTAGCAAAATTATTGTATTTCTGTTTTATTATTTCTTTTGCCACATAAAACAAACAACTATAAAAAGTTAGCTAAAGCATCTTAAAATTAGAAACAATATTAAGGCATATATATCCCATATTAGCCCCTCCGCCATCAATGGTATAAACTGATCGATCAACAAATTAATAAAGCAGCATGAGTTAGCTCATGAACTATATTCTATTTGTTTTTCTAGAAACAAATACACAATTAAACAGCAGAAATTGTTCTAAACACAATTTGACATCCTCCAACAAAAAGCATTGAGATTTCAATAAATCCGCATCGCCATTAAGCCCACAAATTCCAAGTTTGGCATCACCACCAATTAACTCCCCACAAATTTCTAGTTTGGCTTCACCACAAGGGCCCTTTTTTTTCTTTTCCTTTTTCTTTTTTTTTCTTTTTTTAATATACTAAGGCTCTTTATTTTATTCAGTAGTGTACTTGAACTATTTGAAACTTAAAATATGACTTCCCATATGCTAAGAGATGTTTCTATTTGGTTCTGTTTTATCTAATAATTAACTCTTTTGTGTTTTATTTCATGGAATTGACTTTAATGTTAATTTATTTTCCATGCAAAAATAATTGAGAAAAAAAGGAGAAATTACTTGGAAATATTGAAGATGAAGACCTTCTGCACAAAACAACCAAACAATTTACACATAGGATTCAACAGCTTCCATCATTAACATTATCATACACCTTACAAGACAATTATTCTTACTAATAAATCCAAATTAAATTTTACCAAGTTAAAATTATCCACATAGTAAATATTTGGTTTTAAGAACACAGAGAGATTCATGTATATATTATCTCAGTTATGTAAAGCACGAACAAGAAAATAAAAAATAGAAGTGACAGGATAAATATTATCCTTTGATTTGTGGACTAAGAGAGGGTATTTCCAGTAGATTATGAAAGTTGACGACCAAATGGACTTATTAATTCATTTACTAAAATAATATGTATACTTGAAACCATGAAAATAGGCCAACAAAGAACTTCAATGAGCTAGGGTATGAGGTACTTGTTGAATTATTGAATTGCTAAATAAATGCTAATCAACTATTGTGATAAATAAAAACAAAAAGTTTACAAATGTTTGTTTAAAATTTATGAAAGTCATCAAATTTTTTTTATAAAAGTCACTCAAAGTTATTTATATTTTTATAAAGTCTGTAAAAATTAATAAAAGTTTATAGAAGTTTGTCATTAAAAAAAGTTTATAAATTTTTTTAAAAATCTTAATTGAATACACCCCCTTAAACTTTTTTGAAAGGGATTCTCAAATTTTTTTAGTACTCATTGCTTTCTTTTATGATCTTTTAAGAACAAAAAATCTTAATTATTTAATTACTTGTAAAATATTTTAATATTTTTTTCTTTTTCAAAAACAAATATTTAAAATTGTTCTTCCCCATATCAACTTACACTTTTGTCCCTTTCATAGAAATGAAAGATTGTCAGTTGATGACAAAAAAAAATTACAAAGCGCTAAAGATTAAGGATAGAAATATCCAAAAAAAAAAAAAAAGGTTGGACGATCACATTAAAAATTGAAATAATATTTAATATTTAATAAAATCTTTAACTATCTTAATATTAATAATCTTAGTATAGTTTAGTGGCCATTACTATCTTAATATTTAATAAAATCTTTAACTAGAAGTATATAATTGAAATGTTTTTTAATAGATGCATTAATTGAAAAAATCTATTAATTGAGGAGTCAAATGAAATTAGTGTTTTAAAACGCTTTAAAAAGCATTGTCTAAGCGCACCTTGTCTAAGCACACCTAAAATGTAAGATGTTTAAAAAAAGTTTCATATTAGTGTAAGACTTTGTAAAATACAATAAATATTGTGTTGACCACCTAATGCCCACCTGAGCCTTCCGTCATTTTGTTTTTTTTGTTTTTTATTTTGTTTGACATTAATTGTTTTGAAAAAATAATTCATAAGAAATTAGAAAATAAAAAAGAATGCAAAAAATTAGTATTAAAAATTGGAAGCTTTTTTTAAGAATTGAATTGGAGTTCAATAAAGAGTTAGATAAAAATTAATTAAAATATGATTCTTCCTTTTCCGCATTCTAGTGGAATGACATTGATCATCAAAATCTTCTTCCCAATCACAGTCACAATTTGGATGGCATTTAGAAGGATCTATATCCTTAATAAAATGACCATCAATATGACTCACAAAAAGTGAGGATCCATCATGATTAAATTCAACAGAAATCTCCTTTTCTAGATCCGGATTACAAGGCTTGGAAGCGGGAGTAATCATTAGAGTGTGAAAAACTCATGTAGCGGAGAAGCCTCGAAGAGGGCTTACTAAAGGAAGTTGAATGTTCCATCCGGAATAGGCTGGAAACTTGGATCCATAGACACTAAGGGTGTAGTGGCTTTGTGGATCCGCTTCATATCTAGTGAACCATTCAAGTGGAATAAGCTCCCGAGCTTTTCAGAGCAATCGCTTTGGAATATGGATGATTGAAGGAATATCATCTCTTTCTCCGATGTCAGTGGACACCTTAGCATCCTGGATCGGGTAGGTTCAAAGCATGGTTCGGAGACAATATATGCTGATGATGGAGGGTTCTAAGCGTGCGATAAGTACTTATTCAGCACACGTCATCCGGATCGTATCCTTAACATGGTAGGCGATTTGGATCATTTAGAAAAACATTGAAATTGGGTAGAAAGTTAAGACTATACTCCACGCATTCAAAGTTGTTAGAAGAGTGGCTATCATAGCATGCTCATACTTGAGTGGAATTGAGCAATGTCATTTTACACAATTGGGATCCCATGGTATGCATGAGAAGAGGACTATATAGATAGCCCCAGGTGGATATAAGAATGTCCATCCCAGCCAGGCTGGATCAGATTTGGAGAGATGTAGATCTATATATTATTCATGTTGGCTAGCTGGTATAAACCAAGTATCCATATTTGAACCCGGATTATCTCACTAGTATTAGAAAAACAAGATCGACTAATCTACGAATAGATATAGTGGTGAGGTCTTTTGCAATATTTCATATGGATTTGCAATTGTAGCTTAGCTTGAGTACTCTTGTATTATCGGGGACATGAGTGTAGTTACGTGAAGAGGAACAAGGATGAGAAGGACGATTGTGGAAGAGACATGACAGAAGATAAACAAGGTGTTGTAAACTAAATATCAGAGAAATCACTCATAGTTTTAAAGTTTTCTCTACTCCCCAATCTTTTATATTTCATCACATACCTACCAAAACCCTCTGCAAAGAGAAATCAAATTATATGTTAATATAGAAATTATTAAGTAATTATAGACTTATTATATATAATTTAAAACTATTTTTTTTATTGGAAACTTAGACAGTATGACGTTTCGTAAATGCGCATAATTATGTACTTACTAATTTATATTAATTACATATATATAATAGTGATATAAACTTATATAGATATTGATAGTTAAAATATTTAAAATATCTACGGCCGTACGAATTTGTCGGAGGGCCGTACGAAGTTGTCGGAGGGACGTAGGAAGTTGTCGGAGGGCCGTATGAAGTTCTTGGAAAGTAGGAAGTGGGAGGACCGGAAGTTGTCCGAGGCCGTAGGAAGTTGTCGGAGGGCGGTAGGAAGTTCTTGGAAGGCCATAGAAAGTTGTCGGAGGGCCGTAGAAGTTGTCGGAGGGCCGTAGGAAGTTATGGGAAAGCCGTAGGAAGTTGTGGAGGGGCAGTAGAGGCGTTGTGGGGCCGGTAGGGAAGTTCTTGAAAGGCCTTAGGAAGTTGTCGGGGGGCCGTAGGAAGTTGTTGGAGGGCCGTAGAAGTTGTCGGAGGGTCGTAGGAAGTTGTCGGAGGGCCGTAGCAGCTTCTTGGAAGACCATAGAAAGTTGTCGGAGGGCCGTAGAAAGTTGTCGGAGGGCCGTAGGAAGTTATGGGAGCCGTAGGAAGTTGTCCGAGGGCAGTAAGTTGTCGGAGGGCCGTAGGAAGTTCTTGGCCGTAGGAAGTTGTCGGGGCCGTAGGAAGTTGTCGGAGGGCCGTAGGAAGTTGTCGGAGGGCCGTAGGAAGTTCTTGGAAGGCCGTAGGAAGTTGTCGGAGGGCCGTAGGAAGTTCTTGAAGGCCGTAGGAAGTTGTCGGAGGGCCGTAGGAAGTTGTCGGAGGGCCGTAGGAAGTTGTCGGAGGCCGTAGGAAGTTCTTGGAAGGCCGTAGGAAGTTGTCGGAGGGCCGTAGAAAGTTCTTGGAAGGCCGTAGAAAGTTGTCGGAGGGCCGTAGGAAGTTGTCGGAGTAGGAAGTTATGGGACGGCCGTAGAAAGTTGTCGGAGGGCCGTAGGAAGTTGTCGGAGGGCCGTAGAAAGTTGTCGGAGGGCACGTAGGATAAGAAAGTTCAACTTTATCTAAGAAATTTTCAAAGTTAAATATACAAGTCTTGAACGCCAATAGTTAACGGGGCTTCAATTCTCTCCAACTCTTCGATCAAATTTAAGCCTACTTTTAGATTTTCATTGATAATGATTTTGTTTATGGCTTCCTCCTATCCATTAGCTTGTGGATGCGCTAGTGAGGATAATGCGTTTTTAATTCCAAGAGTTGAATAGAACTCTCAAAATTTTGTGTGGTCTAATTGTCTGCCATTATCTATTATTATGGTGTGGAGGATGCCAAACCTGCAAATAATAAATCTCCATATGAAAATAGTAATTTTATATTCTATGATAGTTGTGGATGGTTCTTCTTCTACCCATTTGGTAAAGTAATCAATTGCTACAATAGCAAATTTGAGCCCTCCTTTCCTGCGAGGTAATGGCTCATGATATTGACCCATTTGAGTAAAGTGTCATGAACTTCTTATAGTAGTAAGCTCAAGAGGCTAGTGTAGGAGAAGAAGAAACACTGGCACTTGTCAAATCTTTTAACAAACTACATGGCATCGTTATGTATGGTGGGTCAGTAATATCTTTGTCTCATCATCTTACATGCTAGTACCCTTCCACCAGAGTGGTTTCCATAGATGCCTTTATAAATCTCTCTTATCACATAATTTGCTTCCTCATCGGGAAGGCATCTCAAGTAGGGCGTGTTGAACCCTTTTTCATAAGTACTCCATCAAGTTAGGTGTATAGTGCAAATTTGCACCTTATTTATTGTTTTATTTCCTTTTTTGCTTCTAGCTTATCCTCTTGGAGCTCCCCATTTTTCAAATGTCTTATAATTAGAATCATCCATAAGTCAGCAGTGCTGAGTGAATATGATCCCTTTCCTTTTGTCAGGATGCTTGATTGAGGTAGAAACTCAACCCAAATAGTTCTACGAAATTGGTTCTAGGTGCTGAAGCTAAGAAGGCCAAAGAATCTGCATTTGTATTTGTAAACCTTGGTATATGGATGATGCAGTATTCTTCAAAATTTTGGAGGATCTGCCTGACTTAGAATAAATAGGTTGCCTTCTTCTCTTCCTTGGTTTGATATGTAGAGGTTACTTGATTCACAACTAATTGTGAGTCACTATAAACAACCACCTTCAGCGCTTTCAGCACTGTCGCCAACTTTAGCCCTGCTAGCAAGGCTTCATATTCAGCTTCGTTGTTTAAGGCAAAGAAGCCAAAACAAAGAGCATATTCAATACTCATTTACTCTGATGTAGTGAGAACCAGTCCTACTCCAGTACTTTAGGTATTAGAGGACCCATTGACGTAGAGAATCTAGGTTCTAATAAAAGGAGAGGGATCTGAAAGATTATCATCAAGGTACAGAACAATTTTTGTACTAGTGACCTTGATAATGAAATCTGCCAACACTTGTCCTTTGATGGCAATCCTAAGCCTGTATCTGATGTCGAACTCTCTAATCTCAATCACCCCTTTAATAAGTCTCCTAGATGGATTTGGCTTGCTAAGCACCTGCCTTAATGGTTGATTTGTAGGTACTATTATTACATGCGCATGGAAATAGGGTCTTAGATTTCTACAAGAAACTAACAAGGCTACAGGTAACTTCTCAAGATCTGGATATTGAGTTTTTCTATCCACCATGGCACAGCTAACATAGTAGATGGGGTGCTCCACTCCATCTTTTTCTCTCACCACCATTCAGCTTACTATAGTATTCAAGACTGCTAGATACAAGATTAGGTCTTCACTGATTAGGGCCTTAGAATGAAAGGGAGGTAGTCTTTAAGCTGCTGAAATGCCAGCTCACATATTCAATATACTGAAATCAATTCCCTTTGTATAGCACCTTGAAGAATGGGAGTATTTTTTTAATATATAAAATGCCCTAATAACTGCATCTAAATCCAGCGAGCAATTAATGTAGGTACAGACAAATAAATTGCAAACGACATCATGCAAAATGATGAAACTGTATTTGTAATACGTACTTGCTGTGCACAAATAAATAATTTCATGTTCACATGGCGTAATGTAATGACAAAACGTTAACTTCAATTAATAAAAGATGTTGTCTATAAAATATATTTTTATAAATTAAAGAATTTTTTGTGAGAATAATTTGCTTTTGTAGAAGAAAATATATGTATAAAACACTTTTGTTATAAAGTTTTAGAGTGATAAAAAATTAGTCATGATGTTCAACGAATGCAAAAGTCAAAAGCCCAGAAAAAGTTAAAATAATCAAATTATAAGTTTATTAACGTTGTATAGTATATGAATAGCTTAGCTCACGTGTTGTTTTTTACTTTCTTAGACGCAAGGAGGGAGCGAGAGTGAGAGAGAGATATGGAAGCAAATCAATCAGTGCTGAGAGGCCAAGCAGAGATATGGAAATATATGTTCAGCTTTGTAGATTCTATGGCTTTGAGATGTGCTGTGGATTTCCGCATAGCTGATATTATACACTCTCACAGTGGCCCAATCACTTTGTCCCAAATCGTTTCCAGTTTCCCCTTTGATGATTATTCAAGCCCACCAGATATTACCAGCCTTGCACGCATCATGAGGCTGCTAGTTCGTAGAAACATATTCACCGCAACGGCTCATCATTCAAATGGTGAAGATTGTTGGAAGCGTGAATGGACCTTGATGCACAATGGAGATGATGATGACGATACTAAAGGGTAAATATATTAAACACAACACATAAAAACACTATATGTAAATTGGAGATGAATGGAGATGCACACCCAAATGGGTGGCAGAGCTCCTAGAGACCTTTCAAGACTTACACAATAAAATACTTCTTAAAAAAGTAAGGAGAACTTATGATATGTTTCGTTGTTATCATTATTTTTTGGGGTAAATCTAATATGTTATTTTTGTTGATGTTGATTGGACTACGACAAATAAATATATAAATTAAATATTAAATTCTCATTATGTTGAATGTACATCATCTAACTTAACACTATCTATCATTTTTGTTTTTCCCAAATCGATGATTTTATTTAACTTTCTTTTATTTCATTTCTTTCACACATGCGCATCAATGACTTTGCTTTCTACGAAAACATAAGACAATGAAATGAGCTATACAACTATTAGAGAATTTTATTTTATTTCGATATTATTAAAATAAATAAATAAATCACAGTACTAGATTATATGCTGTGAATATGAAGGAACATGATAAAAGGTAGTGGAGGAGGCCATAATTTCATCGATTTTATAAGAAAAGTATCCTCCTATCCTATATAGATAATTTCGTTTCAAAGAGGTGAGCTCTCGGTTACACAACTACATTGAATTTGTCGTTGATAGGAGCTATAAAACCTATTATTTCTGAGAAGTTCACCATATATTTTTTCGTGAGACCTTGATTGGTGAAGGTTAGTACACTCCATTTTCTTATTTTCTTTTTGAAGCGGTGTACATTGGCATCCTGAGCTAACCTTCTTGACTCATGCAGGAAATTCAACTTAGCCTACCATGACTATAGAAGGAATGAAGTAGAAAATTGGCAAGTTAAGGAAGAGTGGGGAAAAAAAGAAGAGGGGGAACGATAGATCAAAAGGCTCTCAGAGCAAGAGAAACTTGTCATCAAAATTGCCTTACCTCCTTTGACCCTATCATCACTTCCCTTCGAATCCTTCAACCATACAGGGTCAACTTTGGTACCTTTAGGCCGCCTATACTAGGTTCTTTCCCTACTTAGCTACTAGACTCCTCACCTGGTTCAAGTTCCTCCATTAAGCCGCCCACAGATTCTCTCTTTGGGTTACCTACTTAGGTTCCAGGTTCACCTACTCCCATTCAGCTATCTTCTCTAGATTCTTTTGCTTTTTAGACTCCTGAAGGTTCCTTTTCCTCCATCCCAATGTCGGTACCTCCTGAGCCATCATAATTTGTTAAATATTTGTGAAAATACTTTTCTCGCAACAATTAATAAGATGTAGGTCATTCCTTCAAACTTGCAAGCTTCACTACTTGCTATCTTTGGGGTGAAGGCAAAATCAATCATTATTATATTTTATTATTATTATTTTTAATATTCTCACTCTTGTTTTTCTTTTTTGGATGGGATATATAACACTAAGGCAATAGGCCATTATGACATAGCTATGTTCAAAGGTTAACGACCTGAAATGAGGAGTGATAGATTAAAGGGTGACTATAAGTGAGCTTGAGGAAAAGGCAAAGCTTATGGATACTAAAGTCTAAATTAAAGGAGAGATTATTCAGAAGTTATAGGATAGCCTATCCAAGTCAAGCGAGGATCAAGGAGTTAGAGTCTAACGATAGAGTAAAGAGATGAACAAAAAGAAAGTTAAGGAATTGGAGGACACTATGGTACAGCTAGAGGAGAAGAGTGCCAATGCCATTAAGAAGCTTGAGAGCTTGAAGTCTTCAACTGATGAAACTATTGAGACTAAGGTTGCACAACAACTAAACCTATGCCTTAGTCGATTAAGCATAAATATCCTAATCTTGACCTATCATAGGTGGATGAGGTCAATCACGGTGGGGCTGATGCAAGAGATACTAGTGGCACAAAGGGTGCCGTGTAGGAGACACTATAGCTGAGTAGTGATTTCTATAGAGTTTTTAGACTCCATTTGTTACATCCTAGAGTTTATCGAACTCCATACTTTGGTAGTCACTTTTGTATTGGACTCCATTTATTATGTTATAGAGTTTATCGAACTCCATGTTTTTGCTTTGAGATTTTGTGATCTACTTTTATTTTTGTTTAGTTTATATTGTTGCAAATAGCTATTTCCCTAATGCTTTGGTGTATATTACACCTAGTTGCTTCTCCACATTTTATGGATAAGAAACTATGTTGTTGAAACAAAACTTCTTTTCATTTATCCGAAACTACAATCCTTGTGAGTGTAACAATTTACTATGAAAGTAAGAGTACTCACTTTAGGGAAATAAAATAGAAAGTATAATGTACTCAGTATCCTAGACTATTTACATAGTAGGCATAAGTTTCATTGATAATATTTAGCATGTGTTTTACGTTCCATGGGTGAGGCGGATCGACCACCCATATCTTTTAGTTGATAAGTTCTGAATGAAGGATTACGTCATCTTATAAGGTCCTTCCCAGTTGTCACCTAGGCGGTTAGCTCCGGCTTTCTTTGTATTGATCATTACTTTTTGGAGGACCAAGTCATCGATCTTAAATTGTTTAGGGAAGATCTCTTTACAATCATATTATATACAGAAAGGTAGTTAATAACTAAAAAATTTACCATATGATGGGTGTGGTATAGCTCTACGATTCTTGGGAGGGTGATGCTACCTTCGATATAACTCTTTCTCCAACAAATCAGGATAGAAAGGTTTGTGCGTAGTAGAGCCTCTCCTTCCCAAAGCCCATTTGCTTGAAAGCATCCCAGTAGAGAATGTCTACAGAACTCCCATTATCCACCAGAATCCATCTAACCACGCAGTTGACCAGAATCATAGTCACCACTAGTACATCATCATGTGGATGATGCACTCCTCTTGAATCTGCATCTTTGAATGCTATAGAGTAGGGCTTAGCTTTTACCTATTTTGTTAAGTGCTGAGTCAGATTCACCTCATGATACTCGAGTGGTAGGTACCTTACTACCTGAAAATGGGCTTTTAGCTCCCTATTGGAGCTTTTGATGTCATCTCCAATTATTGTATGAATTTCAGTGGGAGGCCTCCTTTCATGATTTTCTTGTTCGATTGTCAATGTGGACTTAAGGTCTTCCTCTCACCGTTGGTTCCTATGCCTTTATTCTCCCACTATGACAGAAGCCCTTACAAATTAAAGCCTTAATCTCATCATTCATGGCCATGTAATCCTCAATGTTGTGACCATGATCCTTGTGAAAGTGACAGTACTTGCGTTTGTCCTTTTTTTCCCATGGGGTCTTGATTCTTACTAGCCATTTCAGTAGGTTATCATCATGGATTTGAATAAAAACCTGATTAGGTGAAGTAGTCAAAAGGGTATAATGCTGGAAACGTCCTCTTAAAGCTCTAGGAGGTTTCACAATGCCTTGGAATCACCCTTACTCCTTTGTGCTCAATAGGTTGGTGGTCCGGACTCTTCTTTCTCATTTCATCACGCCTTAAGCTTATTAATGCCTCATCATTTATATATTTCTGGGCACAACACATCAACTATTGGAAGTCCTTAGGATCATTTTTTCCAAGTGACCATAACAGTTTGCTTGGTTTTAGACCGGCCATCATGACACTCAGAATCAGGTCATTACTACAATCATCTATGCGGAGAGCTTCCTTGTTAAAACTTGTGATATAATCCTTTAAGGTTTCATCTCTTTCCTGCTTGATAGTAAAGAGATACGACTTTGGTATCTTTACTAACTTTGGAGCTTTGAAGTGAGCCACAAAAACTAGACTTAATTGGAAAAAAGAAGATATAGAACCTGGCGGAGAGCAGTTTGTGTAAGCAAAAAACGTTTGTATATGGTTGACCCTGCTGAACCATGTAGTTCCATCCAGGTACGGTAACTCTCTTGATGCTCAATTAGATCTCCACTCCCATCATAGGGTGGAAACTGCAGCAAGATGAATTTGGGAGGGAGAAGGGCTTGTTGAATCTTCTTAGTGAATGGTGACTCCACTTCATCCAAATCTATCAAGTTCTTGGACAAGCCAATAGGTTGGATGTCATAATGTTGCTTCTTTAGCTACTGGATTTCTTCCTTCACCCTTTTTAAGGGTGCTTCCCTCTCCCATAGCACCTTGTCTAAGGACTTCTCCCTAACTTCATTCATTGTTTCCTCATGGATGGTACAAATTGCTACACATTTGGTGTCTTAGCATAAATCTTTTCCTACCTATAAACCATCTTGATCTTTCCGATTATTTCCTCCTTCATATCTGGAAGCACTTAAAGGGACCATTCCATCCTGATGTCATTATGTGAACCAGCTTGGCCATTATGAGCGAGCTGGTGGCACTATGCACATCTACCCCAAAAGGTCTCTGCAAAGGATCTTGTACTTTTTGGTTAAGCATCTAAATAATATCTTAAGGAAGTTACCTAAGAACTTGCTCTCAACATTTTATGTAAGATTCCTCACAATGTTCTCTAGGTTTGCAAGACATGATACTATAGGTGTTCTAGTATAGTATCCACATAATATGTTGTATGTCAAGGTTACGGGGCGATGAAGGGAGCTCAACTTTATGAAGTGACGCATAAAGAGGTGAGCACCAGCGAGGATTTAATATGTTTCTAAGAAAAGCGGGCTTACTTTCATAGTAAGCGAGTCCCTGTTGATTCTTGGAGAAATGGATGATATTCCTTCAATCATCCATATTCCAAAGATTGCTCTAGAAAAGCTCGGGGAGCTTATTCCACTTGAATGGTTCACTAGATATGGCGGATCCACAAAGCCACTACACCCTTAGGTCTATGGATCCAAGTTTCCAGCCTATTCGGATGGAACATTCGAACTTCCTTTAGTAAGCCCTCTTGAGAGGCTTCTCCGCCCACATGAGTTTTCACACTCTAATAATTACTCCCTTCTAAGCCTTGTAATCCGATCTAGAAAAGGAGATTTCTATTGTTGAATTTAATCTGATGGATCCTCACTTTTGTGAGTCATATTGATGGTCATTTTATTTAGGATATAGATCCTTCTAAATGCCATCCAAATTGTGACTGTGATTGGGAAGAAGATTCGATAATGAATGTTATTCCTCTAGAATGCGAAAAGGAAGAATCATATTTTAATTAATTTTTGTCTAACTCTTTATCGAACTCCAATTCAATTCTTAAAAAGCTTCCAATTTTTAATACTAATTTTTGCATTCTTTTTATTTTCTAATTTCTTATGAGTTATTTTTTCAAAAATTAATCTAAAAAAAAATTGACGGAAGGCTCAGGTGGGCATTAGGTGGTCAACACAATATTTATTGCATTTTACAAAGTCTTACACTAATATGAAACTTTTTAAACATCTTACGTTTAGGTGTGCTTAGACAATGCTTTTTAAGCGTTTTAAAACACTAATTTCATTTGATTCCTCAATTAATAGATTTTTCAATTAATGCGTCTATTAAAAACATTTCAATTATATACTTCTAGTTAAAGATTTTATTAAATATTAAGATAGTAATGGCCACTAAACTATACCGCAATTTTTAATGTGATCGTCCAACCTTTTTTTGTTTTTTTTTTTTTGGATATTTCTATCCTTAATCTTTAGCGCTTTGTAATTTTTTTTGTCATCAACTGACAATCTTTCATTGCTATGAAAGGGACAAAAGTGTAAATTGATATGGGGAAGAACAATTTTAAATATTTGTTTTGAAAAAGAAAAAATATTAAAATATTTTACAATAATTAAGATTTTTTTCTTAAAAGATCATAAAAGAAAGCAATGAGTACTAAAAAATTCAAGAATCCCTTTCAAAAAAGTTTAAGGGGTGTATTCAATTAAGATTTTTAAAAAACTTATAAACTTTTTAATGACAAACTTCTATAAACTTTTATTAATTTTACAGACTTTATAAAAATATGAATAACTTTGAGTGACTTTTATAAAAAAATTTAATGACTTTCATAAATTTTAAACAAACATTTGTAAACTTTTGTTTTTATTTATCACAACAGTTGATTAGCATTTATTTTGCAATTCAATAATTCAACAAGTACCTCATACCCTAGCTCATTGAAGTTCTTTGTTGGCCTATTTTCATGGTTTCAAGTATACGTATTATTTTAGTAAATGAATTAATAAGTCCATTTGGTCGTCAACTTTCATAATCTACTGGAAATACCCTCTCTTAGTCCACAAATCAAAGGATAATGTTTCTCCTGTCACTTCTATTTTTATTTTCTTGTTCGTGTTTTACATAACTGAGATAATATATACATGAATCTCTCTGTGTTCTTAAAACCAAATATTTACTATTTGGATAATTTTAACTTGGTAAAATTTAATTTGGATTTATTAGTAAGAATAATTGTCTTGTAAGGTGTATGATAATGTTAATGATGGAAGCTGTTCAATCCTATGTGTAAATTGTTTGGTTGTTTTGTGCAGAAGGTCTTCATCTTCAATATTTCCAAGTAATTTCTCCTTTTTTCTCAATTAATTTTGCATGGAAAATAAATTAACATTAAAGTCAATTCCATGAAATAAAACACAAAAGAGTTAATTATTAGATCAAACAGAACCAAATAGAAACATCACTTAGCATATGGGAAGTCATATTTTAAGTTTCAAATAGTTCAAGTACACTACTGAATAAAATAAAGAGCCCTAGTATATTAAAAAAGAAAAAAAGAAAAGAAAAAGAAAAAAGGGCCCTTGTGGTGAAGCCAAATTAGAAATTTGTGGGGAGTTAATTGGTGGTGATGCCAAACTTGGAATTTGCGGGCTTAATGACGATGCGGATTTATTGAAACCTCAATGCTTTTTGTTGGAGGGTGTCAAATTGTGTTTAGAACAATTTCTGCTGTTTAATTGTGTATTTGTTTCTAGAAAAACAAATAGAATATAGCTCTTCAGCTAACTCATGCTGCTTTATTAATTTGTTGATCGATCAGTTTATACCATTGATGGCGGAGGGGCTAATATGGGATATATATGCCTTAATATTGTTTCTAATTTTAAGATGCTTTAACTAACTTTTTATAGTTGTTTGTTTTATGTGGCAAAAGAAATAATAAAACAGAAATACAATAATTTTGCTAATCAAATAGAAGAAGTTCCATTTGTTGTCCCAGATATTACAAACATTTAAAAGGCAAGTAATTGGAATACATTCCAATATTTTATTAACTGAATACCAGAAAAGCACACCTAGTTATTGAGGTGTAGAACCGCTTATTCTCTTAAACACACCATAGGAACTGGAACTGGAGATGGTTGGATTAAAGATAGCATACTTTATTTTTGCAAGAACATCCAGGGAGGAAACAAGGCAAAATGACACATGATTCACCACAAGGTATTTGATTTGTGGACGATGGGCGGAATAGGTTCGAAATGTAATTCACAGGAGTGGTTGCATCTCCATCAGCAAGATAGGCGGAGGTGGAGAACTCATTGAGTTTCTGACCATTAACCAGCGAGGCCAGCAACACAAGAACCACCACCAGCAGGCGGAGGACCAAACTAAACTTACTACTCTCCATTGATTGTGTTTCTCTCTTCTCTTGCTGATCGATAATATTATTATATGTGCTTGTATATATAAAATGTCTTGCTCATGCTCTTTTTATAGCCCAAATTCAATCATTGGTACTAAGCTTAGTGCATGCCTCTCTTTCAATAACTTTTTAATACTCCCATCTACTTGTTAACTAAATAATTTATACTCCCGTCTACTTGTGGGCCTAAATTATTGATACTCCCATCTACTTGTTGTCCTAAATTATTAATACTCCCATCTACTTGTGGCCAGTACCCTGTTTTGGTTTGTCAGTGCCAATATATACCTGACCATGTATTTGCATGAGATAGTTATATCAAACACTCGGTTTAATGTTGATATATCAAAACAAATTTATTAGGTTCGGCCTGAACAATTTTTAACATTTTTTGACAGTTAATTATACAGTTACGGCTAGCCAAAACAGGAATACCATAGTCAACTAATTTTATGGAAAATCATAATCATTTTATACTTGAAGAAAAAGTATGAATATATACACGCAAATATACTGCAGAAGATATGCCAGTAGCATAACCAACTAATTAATTTTACTAGTCATTTAACTTTATTGTTAAGGTATAATTCGTCATATATACACCTTTCATTTATTCTATGTATCATTCTGTAGCGTCCTTCTAAAAGCATGCAATTTGAAATACTATTTAATTACTCGCTTTTTTCAATAGAAAACACATACAAATTAACATTGATGCATTTTGTCTTCTACTGTATGATGATTTATGATAACAACACATTACTAATAAAGATGAGTATATTAATTAAACAAAAAAATAAATAACTAAAATAAAATTACACACATAAGCAGACGGTTTTGAAGGTGAAATATAGCTAGGCTTTTTGGGCATTCAGGTTCAGCATCACAAACCATCTCACAATGCTCAATTACCCCATCAAAATTAGGGATGCCAAGGCTTTATTAACCTTGCATTCACTACCTGAAATATCCTCATAATTTGATGAGCTTGTTGAAAAAGAAGATGCACGATTTTCTTGAGAAAACATTGGTGATGATGATTTTGATGACTCCCCTTTTGGGATTATCACTTTTGGTGGTGACAATTTAAGCTCCAATGTATGCTATTAGTATTTTGTTGATGATTATTAATATTTATGTATAGTTACTTCTTATATATTTAGTGCAGACAAATACTGCATTTATCTCTATGAGTAAGTCTTGTATATCTGTGCTACTATTGTGGTACCTTCTTACACTCAACCCTGTACTTAAGGGACCCCAACGCTAACAGAAAATCAAGCTTTGCCAAAAAAATTTTGTTGCTAAGTATTTCTTAGTTCTCTATTAAGATACTTTTAATGGTATCAGAGCCCCAGACACACATTACTATGGCAAGATCATAGTTGAAAAAAGGAAAAATACAAAATAATATTATTGTGGAAGAAAAAAGAATCCTCAAAATTATGATAAACTATGAGAGAAGAAAAAATACAATAAAAATGAAAAAATATGAGAGAATATAAAAAAAATTTATTCAAAAAACTTGCAGAAGAAAAAATCAACTGCTAATAAAATATCACACGTTCGAATATAACAGACGTTCGAACATTCCTATTTGAGATTCTTCTTGAGTAAACTTAAATTTGTTATGAAAAAATTCAAACTGCCCACGAAATCAAATTTGATTCATTATCAACATGGGCAACCATAAACAAATATTTTGTATCTTGTTTTTTTTATATTGGTCATGATTTGGTTGTTGTGGAGATTGTTATGTTGCTTGATTTTGCTTGACACAACAATGACTTTCTAGACAACCATATTTTTTGCAATAATCACAATGAATTTTTTTTTTGTTTTTGGACCAGCAATTTTTCTTAGTATGATTGGTCTTGTTGCAAAAATGGCAAGGCATAAATTTTCCTTTCCTTGGTGCTTCTCCTTTTGCAAGAAAGGCACCTTTAACACCCTCATTATTGCGGATAAATTCTCTCTGTTTATTAACTCAGCAACAAAGAGATAGTCAAGTCACAAGACTCTTCTATTGTAACACCCCTTACCAATCCTAGGTTATCGAGGAAGGAGTGGTTATCGTGTAAATTTTTTATTTTCTAAATTCAAAAATAAAGTTCAAAAGGATGATGTTGAAAGTTTATTACAACATATTAAATTGACATACAACATATCATTGTTGTAAACTTGTAAGTCCTATTACAAGTTTACAAAAAATAGGAACAGATTCCCGTTCCTTATCTTTATTTTCAAAAGCCTATTACTCATGATAAGATTTTCACGAGTGTGTGGAAGAAGATATTGAAGCAAGCAGAAAATTCCACAGCTGAAAGTTTGTTACTATACATGGAGAATCTGAATATGATCATTGTGCGATCTTCATCAATCTATTGTTAATAAATACAAAGTTGAGAATGATGAGCTTGAAGAAGAATATTCTTTTCGACAAAAGAATTGAAGAGCTTGAAGATATGGTGGTGAATGAAGATCCAGTTGATGATGATGGCTAATTTAGTGTTGGCATATTTTTTTAGTATTAATTATGGTAGTCAAGTTTAAGGGGGAATAGTGGAGTTGTAGTAAATCAAGTTTAAGGGGGAATGTTGGAATTATAAAGTTGATTTATTAGTTTGTGTCTTTTGAGATTTTCTATGGTTCGTGAATTTAGATTTTTAAACGTGTTGAGTTTTCCAACTTAATAGCTTCTGAATTGGCTTCCTTGTAGACATGGTAGACCACAGGCTTAATAATTTTCAGCAAATCAGAAACTTGAAGCACAGCTTCACGAAATTCTCGAGGTGGTTCAGGGCCTAATGAAATCCATCTAATCACACTAAAATCATCACCTTCAACAACCAGTCCTTTCTTTGCACTGTAATTCAACTTGATGAAACGTACTACCCTTGCCTCAGAGCTTCCAAACTTGCAGCTTTTGAAGCTTTTGAGTCTCGTGTGTGAAAGCTTGAATATACAGGGAAGATAGGTGAAGAGAATTCTAGAAGCCTTTTCCATTTTGACGAAAAGTAGTTAGTAAAGTTTACAAAGCTGAAACTGTTTATATACTGGTTCTGTAATTAAACCCACCAACTGATTCTAAACAGTTCAGTAAAGTAATTAGTTACTCATATACCTTTTATATTGTAAAAGTAAAATAATTAAAATTTTGGCCATCTTGTGGTAGTCATATTCACATTGTCATGTACGATGACCACCAACATTGACCCCTTTCTTTTATTTGGCCGAACACCCACCTTTATTATTCTCTTCTTTGGTTAACCACTTGTTGTTGTTCTTCTTCTTTGGCCGACCACCCCACTCTTCAACCTCTTCTAGGTTCTTTCCCTACTTAGCTACTAGACTCCTCACCTGGTTCAAGTTCCTCCATTAAGCCGCCCCCTGATTCTCCCTTTGGGTTACACGCAGGTTCAGTTCAACTACTCCCATTCAGCTATCTTCTCTAGATTCTTTTGCTTTTTAGACTCTGAAGGTTCCTTTTCCTCCATCCCAATGTCGGTACCTCCGAGCCATCATAATTTGTTAAATATTTGACGAAAATACTTTTCTCGCAACAATTAATAAGATGTAGGTCATTCCTTCAAACTTGCAAGCTTCACTACTTGCTATCTTTGGGGTGAAGGCAAAATCAATCATTATTATATTTTATTATTATTATTTTTAATATTCTCACTCTTGTTTTTCTTTTTTGGATGGGATATATAACACTAAGGCAATAGGCCATTATGACATAGCTATGTTCAGAGGTTAACGACCTGAAATGAGGAGTGATAGATTAAAGGGTGACTATAAGTGAGCTTGAGGAAAAGGCAAAGCTTATGGATACTAAAGTCAAAATTAAAGGAGAGATTATTCAGAAGTTATAGGATAGCCTATCCAAGTCGAGCGAGGATCAAGGAGTTAGAGTCTAACACGATAGAGTAAAAGAGATGAACAAAAGAAAGTCAAGGAATTGGAGGACACTATGGTACAGCTAGAGGAGAAGAGTGCCAATGCCATTAAGAAGCTTGAGAGCTTGAAGTCTTCAACTGATGAAACTATTGAGACTAAGGTTGCACAACAACTAAACCTATGCCTTAGTCAGATTAAGCATAAATATCCTAATCTTGACCTATCATAGGTGGATGAGGTCAATGCAGTGGGGGCTGATGCAAGAGATACTAGTGGCACAAAGGGTGCCAGTGTAGGAGACACTATAGCTGAGTAGTGATTTCTATAGAGTTTTTCAGATTCCATTTGTTACATCCTAGAGTTTATCGAACTCCATACTTTGGTAGTCACTTTTGTATTGGACTCCATTTATTATGTTATAGAGTTTATCGAACTCCATGTTTTTGCTTTGAGATTTTGTGATCTACTTTTATTTTTGTTTAGTTTATATTGTTGCAAATAGCTATTTCCCTAATGCTTTGGTGTATGTTACACCTAGTTGCTTCTCCACATTTTATGGATAAGAAACTATGTTGTTGAAACAAAACTTCTTTTCATTTATCCGAAACTACAATCCTTGTGAGTGTAACAATTTACTATGAAAGTAAGAGTACTCACTTTAGGGAAATAAAATAGAAAGTATAATGTACTCAGTATCCTAGACTATTTACATAGTAGGCATAAGTTTCATTGATAATATTTGCGCATGTGTTTTACGTTCCATGGGTGAGGCAGAGATCGACCACCCATATCTTTTAGTTGATAAGTTCCTGAATGAAGGATTCTGGTCATCTTATAAGGTCCTTCCCAGTTGTCGCCTAGGCGGTTAGCTCCGGCTTTCTTTGTATTGATCATTACTTTTTGGAGGACCAAGTCATCGATCTTAAATTGTTTCTACATTCATCTCTTTAATCATAAATTATTCTCTAATCAACTAGGTTGGGTTTCTATCGTATTGACTTTTCAATTTTATTGGCTTTAGTTCCAATCCTCTCGATGATTTCTCAACTAACTCTCGATTTAACCCTTTGGTTAGCGGATCCGCAATGTTATCCTTTGACCTTACATAGTCAACAGAGATAACTTTAGTTGAGATTAGTTGTCTAACGGTATTATGTCTTTGACGTATATGTCTAGACTTACCATTATACATCACATTTTGTGCCCTTCCTATCGCTGACTGACTATCCCAATGAATAGAAACAGCTGGCACAGGCTTAGGCCACCTAGGAACATCCTCCAAGAAATGGCGTAGCCATTCAGCCTCTTCACCACACTTATCCAGAGCAATGAATTCTGATTCCATTGTGGATCGGGCTATAACCGTTTGTTTTGAGGATTTCCATGATACTGCTGCAGCTGCTAGTGTGAACACATACCCACTAGTCGATTTTGAATTCTTTACATCAGATATCTAGTTGGCATCACTGTATCCTTCTAATACAGCTGGATATTGAGTATAGTGCGGTCCGTAATCCGAGGTATATCATAAGTATCTTAATACTCTTATGATTTCTTCCAATGTTCACCATTTGAATTACTGTGTACTTACTTAGTTTACTAACCTGTATATCTGGTCTTGTACAATTCATTAAGTACATTAGGCTTCCAATTAGCATGATATTTTATTCGAGTTTATTTTTTCTTGTGCAAGTTTTTGAATAATTTTTTTATATTCTCTCATATTTTTCATTTTATTGTATTTTTCTTCTCTCATAGTTTATCATAATTTTGAGGATTCTTTTTCTTCCACAATAATATTATTTGTATTTTTTCCTTTTTCAACCATGAGCTTGCCATAGTAATGTGTGTGTGGGCTCTGATACCATTAAAAGTATCTTAATAGAGAACTGAGAAATACTTAGCAACAAAATTTTTTGGCAAAGCTTGATTTTCTATTAACGTTGGGGTCCCTTAGGTACAGGGTGTGTAAGAACGTACCACAATAGTGGCACAGATATACAAGACTTAGAGATAAATGCAGTATTTTTCTACACTAAATATATAAGAAGTAACTATACACAAATATTACTACCACCACCTTTTACGCTAAGAATCATTAACGAAATACTAATAGCATACATTGGAGCTTAAATTGTCACCGCCAAAAGTGATAATCCCAAATAGGGAGTCATCAAAATCATCATCAACAATGTTTTCTCAAGAAAATCGTGCATCTTCTTCTTCAACAAACTCATCAAATTATGAGGATATTTCAAGTAGTGAATGCAAGGTTAGTAAAGCCTTGCCATCCCTAATTTTGATGGGCTAATAGAGCCAAAAAGTCTAGCCAGATTTCACTTCAAAACAGTCTGCTCATGTGTGTAATTTTATGTTAGTTATTTATTTATTTTTGTTTAATTAATATACTCATCTTTATTAGTAATATGTTCTTATCATAAATCATCATGCAGGAGAAGACAAAATGCATCAATGTTAATTTGTAGCTGTTACTTGGCGTTTTATATTAGAAAAAGCGAGCAAGTAGTACTTCAAATTGTATACTTTTAGAAGGACGCTACAGACTGATACATACAATAAATGAAAGGTGTATATATGACGAATTATACTTAACAATAAAGTTAAATGACTAGTAAAATTAATTAGTTGGTTATGCTTCTGACATATCTTCTGCAGTATATTTGTGTATATATATTCATACTTTTCATCAAGTATAAAATGATTATGATTTTCCATAAAATTAGTTGACTATGGTATTCCTGTTTTGGCTAGCGGTAACTGTATAATTAACTGTCAAAAATGTTAAAATTGTTCAGGCCGAACCTAATAAATTTGTTTTGATATATCAACACTTAAACCGAGTGTTTGATATAACTATCTCATGCAAATACATGGTCAGGTATATATTGGTACTGACAAACCAAAACAGGGTACTGGCCACAAGTAGATGGGAGTATTAATAATTTAGGACCACAAGTAGTTGGGAGTATCAATAATTTAGGACCACAAGTAGATGGGAGTATTAAAAAGTTATTGAAAGAGAGGCATGCACTAAGCTTAGTACCAATGATTGAATTTGGGCTATAAAAAGAGCATGAGCAAGACATTTTATATATACAAGCACATATAATAATATTATCGATCAGCAAGAGAAGAGAAACACAATCAATGGAGAGTAGTAAGTTTAGTTTGGTCCTCCGCCTGCTGGTGGTGGTTCTTGTGTTGCTGGCCTCGCTGGTTAATGGTCAGAAACTCAATGAGTTCTCCACCTCCGCCTATCTTGCTGATGGAGATGCAACCACTCCTGTGAATTACATTTCGAACCTATTCCGCCCATCGTCCACAAATCAAATACCTTGTGGTGAATCATGTGTGTTTTTGCCTTGTTTCCTCCCTGGATGTTCATGCAAAAGTAAAGTATGCTATTTTTAATCCAGCCATCTCCAGTTCCAGTTCCTATGGTGTGTTTAAGAGAATAAGGGTTCTACACCTCAATAACTAGGTGTGCTTTTCTGGCATTCAGTTAATAAAATATTGGAATGTATTCCAATTACTTGCCTTTTAAATGTTTGTAATATCTGGGACAATAAATGGAACTTCTATTTGATTAGCAAAATTATTGTATTTCTGTTTTATTATTTCTTTTGCCACATAAAACAAACAACTATAAAAAGTTAGCTAAAGCATCTTAAAATTAGAAACAATATTAAGGCATATATATCCCATATTAGCCCCTCCGCCATCAATGGTATAAACTGATCGATCAACAAATTAATAAAGCAGCATGAGTTAGCTCATGAACTATATTCTATTTGTTTTTCTAGAAACAAATACACAATTAAACAGCAGAAATTGTTCTAAACACAATTTGACATCCTCCAACAAAAGCATTGAGATTTCAATAAATCCGCATCGCCATTAAGCCCACAAATTCCAAGTTTGGCATCACCACCAATTAACTCCCCACAAATTTCTAGTTTGGCTTCACCACAAGGGCCCTTTTTTTCTTTTCCTTTTTCTTTTTTTTTTTTTAATATACTAAGGCTCTTTATTTTATTCAGTAGTGTACTTGAACTATTTGAAACTTAAAATATGACTTCCCATATGCTAAGAGATGTTTCTATTTGGTTCTGTTTTATCTAATAATTAACTCTTTTGTGTTTTATTTCATGGAATTGACTTTAATGTTAATTTATTTTCCATGCAAAAATAATTGAGAAAAAAGGAGAAATTACTTGGAAATATTGAAGATGAAGACCTTCTGCACAAAACAACCAAACAATTTACACATAGGATTCAACAGCTTCCATCATTAACATTATCATACACCTTACAAGACAATTATTCTTACTAATAAATCCAAATTAAATTTTACCAAGTTAAAATTATCCAAATAGTAAATATTTGGTTTTAAGAACACAGAGAGATTCATGTATATATTATCTCAGTTATGTAAAGCACGAACAAGAAAATAAAAATAAAAGTGACAGGAGAAATATTATCCTTTGATTTGTGGACTAAGAGAGGTATTTCCAGTAGATTATGAAAGTTGACGACCAAATGGACTTATTAATTCATTTACTAAAATAATATGTATACTTGAAACCATGAAAATAGGCCAACAAAGAACTTCAATGAGCTAGGGTATGAGGTACTTGTTGAATTATTGAATTGCTAAATAAATGCTAATCAACTATTGTGATAAATAAAAACAAAAAGTTTACAAATATTTGTTTAAAATTTATGAAAGTCATCAAATTTTTTTTTATAAAAGTCACTCAAAGTTTTTCATATTTTTATAAAGTCTGTAAAATTAATAAAAGTTTATAGAAGTTTGTCATTAAAAAGTTTATAAATTTTTTAAAAATCTTAATTGAATACACCCCTTAAACTTTTTTGAAAGGGATTCTCAAATTTTTTTAGTACTCATTGCTTTCTTTTATGATCTTTTAAGAACAAAAAATCTTAATTATTTAATTACTTGTAAAATATTTTAATATTTTTTTCTTTTTCAAAAACAAATATTTAAAATTGTTCTTCCCCATATCAACTTACACTTTTGTCCCTTTCATAGAAATGAAAGATTGTCAGTTGATGACAAAAAAAAATTACAAAGCGCTAAAGATTAAGGATAGAAATATCCAAAAAAACAAAAAAAAAAAACAAAAAAAAAGGTTGGACGATCACATTAAAAATTGCGGTATAGTTTAGTGGCCATTACTATCTTAATATTTAATAAAATCTTTAACTAGAAGTATATAATTGAAATGTCTTTTAATAGATGCATTAATTAAAAAAATCTATTAATTGAGGAATCAAATGAAATTAGTGTTTTAAAACGCTTAAAAAGCATTGTCTAAGCGCACCTTGTCTAAGCACACCTAAAACGTAAGATGTTTAAAAAGTTTCATATTAGTGTAAGACTTTGTAAAATACAATAAATATTGTGTTGACCACCTAATGCCCACCTGAGCCTTCCGTCATTTTGTTTTTTGTTTTTATTTTGTTTGAGATTAATTGTTTTGAAAAAATAATTCATAAGAAATTAGAAAATAAAAAGAATGCAAAAATTAGTATTAAAATTGGAAGCTTTTTTAAGAATTGAATTGGAGTTAGATAAAGAGTTAGACAAAAATTAATTAAAATATGATTCTTCCTTTTCCATTCTAGAGGAATGACATTGATCATCAAAATCTTCTTCCCAATCACGTCAATTTGGATGGCATTTAAAAGGATCTATATCCTTAATAAAATGACCATCAATATGACTCACAAAAGTGAGGGATCCATCGAGATTAAATTCAACAAGAAATCTCCTTTTCTAGATCCGGATTACAAGGCTTGGAAGCGGAGTAATCATTAGAGTGTGAAAACTCATGTAGGAGAAGCCTCGAAGAGGGCTTACTAAAGGAAGTTGAATGTTCCATCCGGAATAGGTGGAAACTTGGATCCATAGACAATAAGGGTGTAGTGGGTTTGTGGATCCGCTCATATCTAGTGAACCATTCAAGTGGAATAAGCTCCACGAGCTTTTCTAGAGCAATCTGCTTTGGAATATGGATGATTGAAGGAATATCATCCCTTTCTCCGATGTCAGTGATGGACACGCTTAGCATCTGGATCGGGTAGGTTCAAAGCATGGTTCTAGAGATAATATATGAGCTGATGATGGAGGGTTCTAGCGTAGCGTAAGTACTTATTCAGCACTGTCATCGGATCACGTATCCTTAACATGGTAGATGATTTGAATCCTTTAGAAAAACATTGAAATTCGGTAGAAAGTTAAGACTATAATCGTTGCATTCAAAGTTGTTAGAGATGGCTATCATAGCATGCTCATACTTCAGAAAGTGGATTTGAGCAATGTCATTTTACAGCAATTGGGATCCAATGGCATGTATGAGAAGAGAGGACTATATAGATAGCCCCAAAGTGGATATAAGAATGTCCATCCCATAGCCAAGCGCATCAGATTTGGAGATCGTAGATCTATATATTGTTCATGTTGACTAGCTAGTATAAAAGTATCCAGATTTGAATCTTGGATTATCTCACTAGTATTAGAAAAATAAGATCGACTAATCTACTGAATAGATATAGTGAGTGAGGTCTTTTGGAATATTTCATATGGATTTGCAACAAGTAGCTTAGTAGCAGGTACTCTTGTATTATCAGGGACATGAGTGTAGTTACGTAAAGATGAACAAAAGAATGAGGAGGACAATTGTTGAAGAGACATGGCAGGAAGATAAACAAGGTGTTGTAAACTAAATATCAGAGGAATCACTCATAGTTTTAAAGTTTTCTCTACTCCCCAATCCTTTATATTTCATCACATACCTACCAAAGCCCTCTGCAAAGAAAAATCAAATTATATGTTAATATAGAAATTATTAAGTAATTATAGACTTATATTATATATAATTTGAAACTATTTTTTTGGAAACTTAGACAATATGAAGTTTAAAAATGCACATAATTATGTACTTACTAATTTATATTAATTACATACATATAATAGTGATATAAACTTATATAGATATTGATATTTAAAATATAAGTTATTTTATTTATTTAATAGTATTATATTAATTAAATAATAATATAATAGTGAAACACTTTTTGATACCTAGATTATTAAGGCAAAACTCATATTCTAAAACGAGCGAAAAGGCATTGTCTATACACACCTGAACATGAGGTATTTAAAAGATGTTTCATGTTAGAGTAAGACTTTGTAAAATGTGGTAAATATTGTGTTGACCACCTAATACACACCTGAGCCTTCCTTCATTTAATTTTTAAGATTAAGTTTTTTAAAAAATAATTCATAAGAAATTAGAAAATACAAAAAAAAATATGCAAAAAAATTGGTATAAAAAATTAGAAACTTTTTTAAAGATTAATTGAATTGGAGTTTGATAAAGAGTTAGATAAAAATTAATTAAAATATAATGATACTTAAATTATATATTAATATAAAAATTATTAAGTAATTATAGACCTCTATTTTATATGATTTGGAACTTTTTTTTTTAGAAACTTGAAAAGTGTAAAGTTTCCATAAATATATATGATTATATACTTACTAATTTATATTCATTGCATATATATATATATTAGTGATATAAACTTATATACGGAGACATTAATACTCAAAATATAAGTTATTTTATTTATTTAGTAGTCTTATGTTAATTAAAATAGTAATATAATAGTGAAATACTTTTTGATACTGGCTCTTAAGGCTTAAAATTGACTTGGCAATTTATGACTCCATACACTTTTAAAACATTGATTATAATATATAGATGAAAATTTGACCTAGCCACCCTCTATCCCTCTAGGTCCCACCGAATGGGAATGCGATTTCCCAGCTTACTTGAGTTGACGGGGTAGGATTGGGGTAAAAACGTTTACTTAGGGTAGGGTAGAGAAATACTATTTGTGCTTCAAACTTACCCTATATATATTAAGTCTTTTAATATATTTCAGTTTACTTTGTCTAATTAAATTTGTTAGCTATATTGTATAATTATGTAATGTGATATTTATTAAATATTATATCAAGAAAAAATTGTTTCTTACATTTACTTATTTTTTTCATTTTTTATTTTAAATATAAAATATTCATATTAAACAAAATGGAAAAAAGACTATGGCACTACAAAAAAAAATTGAATTAGTCACGAACTCAAAAAACGTACCTAATAATTAATCAATTACGATTTTTTGTGTCTTAATACCATATAGTGACGAATTTTTTTCATGGATTGTTTGTAACTAAATGACCGTAATAGATTAGTAATAAGTCACGAAAATTGTCATTTCGTGACAAAAGATAGTATCTTTACTTACAACACATGTTTCGTAACTATACAATACCTTTACTTATGAAAATTATCGTTACTGATTGACAATTTTTTCCGTGACTGAATAGTCATTTCGTAACTAATTAGGATCCCAAATGATTATCAAGTGGCCATTTAATTACAAAATTATTCTATTACTTACGATCAGTCTTTCGTTATTATTTGATTAATTGTTACAAAATTAAATACATATTAGTTACGAATTTATATTTGTGTAAATTATAGCCACAATTACAATTTCGTAACTTATTAGTTGTAGTAATATAATTTGTAACTCTCATATATTTAATAACGATTTTTTTTTTCAATGAAATATAAAAAATTACAATTGTCATATACATATCATTTGTTACAAATGCTTAATCTTGTCAGTGTTTGTATTATAGTTACAAAAAAAAATGTGATTGCTTAATAATAGTTACACTTCTCTTTATAATTATTATTCCAAAAATTATATTATATCCAATTTAATTTATTAAATTAATTTTTAATGAATTAATATTGGGTTATCTAACACGAACAATCGACAATGTATAATATATAAACTACACTTGGATTAAATTTATAAAATATTATAATCATAGAGAACGTCGCTAATCAAAACACCATACAACATTAAATCCATACTTAGAATAAATCTATGAGCAAATGTCATCATCTACACTTGTCTGCTAAAACTAAAACATCATATAACAATTAGCTTGATATTCTTGAGCAGCATTAAATCCTAATCAGTGTTTAACACAATTTCAAACATTATCGAAGAATCAAGTCGCATGGTCTTTTCTTCAACTATGACTCAAATGTAAAGTTTAAGGAAAGACTAGTGCATAATTAAAGTTTCCATATAACATATATTATACCTAATCCTAAGTGGATACACGATAGTTCCCAAGTGTCTTACCAAAATATGTTGTATATCCATACACCAAAATAACTTCCAAAAACATTTCCATATGCACCTTCCTCATATCCTTCCATCAATCATCTGTATATTAAACAGACACATTGTCAGTTCAGCTACATTTTAGAATTGAATGAATCATAATAATTACCAAAGACATATCTATCCCATTATATTAAAATTTATAAGTCACCACACTTGTTGTTTTGTCATGCATAAAAGAAGGCGGTGAACTACTAGTACTCCACCCTTGTTCCTCATAATGACGTCTAATGTCACCCATGATCCTTATGTAAGAATGCTTCCATTCCATCTTGACGTACTTTCAACTCAGCCACTTCCTTAAACCTTGGGGTATTCTAAAAGTACCTTAGGGTATTCTAAAAGTACTAATTAATGGCAAAAAAATTAAACAATTAGAAAATAAGTACCTCGATCCAAAGTCAAACAAGTTCCACAATGTTATTACATTAGAAATTGAAAGTAAATACACGTTTACCTCAAAGTGTCAGGTTTATTCATTCAAACCAATCTCCCTATCTAGCTTATTACAATGCTTCTGTTTTTTTTTTTTGGACCCCTATTTTCAGGTGATTGATCTTGGTACACAGCTATAGTACTATAAGAAGGTAGAGACTTGGTTGAGGAACAAGTTAGGTAATGTTGAAGCTGAAGCAAGATTGTCAAGAGCTGTCCGCTTGTTTAGCATTGGGAGCTATGATTATTTAAGCCTTTTCTTGACCAATTCCACTATCTGAACTACTACAACAAATCACAATACATTGGGATGGTGATTGGGAACTTGACAAGTGCTATCAAAGTAAGCATTATTTTTTTTTCATAGACTTTCACTAACGTAGTAGCTTAATTTAAAGCTATGTTGGGTGAGTATTAATGATTTTCATTTTTAGTAGGAAATACATACAAGAGGAGGTAGAAAATTTGGGTTCATCAACTCTAGGACTTGTGTTCACCAGCCCTAATTATCAAACCAGAAAACAATGGTAGGCTGCTAAAAGTTACATCGCTAGCAAAATTACACAACAAAGCTCTTTCAAAGCTTCTAATAATGCTACAAACTCAGCTGAAGGGTTTCAAATACTTATTCTACGACTTGAACAGAAATCCAAGAAAAAGAATGAAACATCCACACAAATATGGTCGATTACTACACTCTTGGCTCTTTTGCACATCATCATCTAATGATTCTAACACATTGGCCTCTAATTCTTGCCTAGTTTTTCTTGTGAGGTTAGCTATATGCAGGCCATAGCATGTCCGAATTGTCAAGGAAAAAGAGAGTCCAACCGGACTTCTCTTAGTTAAAGCTACCTAACCTTTATCCCAAATACAAATAAAATGGTTCAATGGGCCCAAGTCAAACTAACCAGCCCTTTGTATATTTAAGCCTCGGTTAAATTCTAAGAACTCTAGTTCTAGTTGTACCTTACATTTGGTTAGTTTTCAAGTTTTCCTATAGACATTGAACACAAAACTTCAACAGGCAAAATTAGGACATGGGTTTTAGGCATTTTACCAATATAATTAATTAAAGAAACTTCATTATAAATGTAATAAAGTTCGGAATAATTGTTGAAATTAAAATGGCGTTTATTTGTTATGAATTTTTAAGGTTTGAGAGAAGGGAAAGAATCATCTTGTGGACGAGGGGTGTTCAGCTATGGAGGATGTTAGATTAATATAATTTAGAATGAAAATTCCAAAGCATAATCAAAAGTCTAAAGAAACAAGGAAACTTACTAGAGTAGAGATTAAAAAGAGTACCAATACATGAGAGTAACAAATGTACAGATATATATTTACCAAAAAAAAAACAAATATACAAATATATAGTTTAGATAAGATAAAAACTATTAGAGAAATGCAAATAAAGAAAGATGAAAACATTGTTTTACAACTGCACATATATGGAAAAGAACAGAAAAAAAGGAAAATACATACAATCATTCCAACATGTGCACAGAGATAGAAGTCATTTTACGTGGATAACAAATTTTATTGTCTATGATGGTACTGAAGAAACAAAATTGCATGAAGTATGGGTCATGTTTAACAAATAGAATTCCCTCAATGAACATAGAGAAGCCTACCGGTGGAGCGTTATCGGAGAGCAGACTTGAAGAATTTTGTATGGTGATTTTTCTGAGCAACAATCACCACAATTTGGGTGACCAATTCTCATCAAGAAACTTGCAGGCCTGGAAAATACACAAGATGTTAATTTGGGTGACCAAGTCTAGAGGGCAATGTTCAGCTCTCAAAACCTCAATAACTTGATCCAGTTCCATGTTCAAAACTTGGTTGAACTGAGACTCCATCCCTAAAATTCAGAATACATAATCAATCAACAATAGGAAAGTTGGTAAAGGATCAAGTGAAGATAGAAGTCAAGTTCAAGGAGCATTGTGCAAAATATACTCCCATTATCCCCAAATATACAAGTAAATAATTGGCAACATGAAGTTGTTAAAGCCACAAAGAAAAATGAAATAACAAGATAAAAAAATGTCAAAATCAATTCATGCACACAGATTAACTAGTAGTAACACAGCATATAGATATTTCAGCTTACCTATACATCAGGACATCAGGAAAGGAGGGAGGATAACCTGCTAGGACAACATTAATCGGAACATTTATGAGCATGATAATTATTCCCATTACCATTACCATAGCCTTAGTCGTATCATTGTTTCCATAGTTTCATATATGTACTCTATATATACATATTGATCTATGTCTTTTGAACATCTTTAATCAATTAGCTTTTTCAAGTATACAAAATCTTTATTTGAAGAGAACTATATTGAGCCTTTTATCATTTATTAATTAAATTTTAAGAGATGCTATAGCATAATGTCTTATCATTTTTAATATAGATTTATGGGTAGCAAGATTAATTATGGATTTACTTGTCAATAAACTATACATGGATTATGGTATAGTCGTAACTTATGATGCAACATAATGGCTTTATGGTGTTGATTATCTCAAAATTAGGAATAAATTCTATCTTATGTCTATATGAATAGTTGTAGAAATTTGACTTCATCTCTAGTTTATAACAAAAATCTTCTAAATTGAAGATTAAACAACTAATTCATAAGCACAATAGACTAAAACTAGTACAGAAAAATTGTAGAATAAATCTACAAACTATACACATAGAATTTAATGACAATATGGCAGAGGTGCAGAACAATATCAAACAAATTAATGCACACACTACCATAATAGCAAAAAATTTGAACATGTCATTTAGAATTCAAAGACAAGACCTATTTTTAAAAAGAAGCAAAAACTACAGCAAGTTAAGATTCCCCACCCCTTTTGGCATTTATTTTTCTAATAAAAGCAAGTCTCTTATACCAATAGCCCAACGATATATAAGAGCGACATTTTAACAAACTCAAAAGGAAAAAGGGAAACCAAAATCATCAAGAGAGTCTAAACCATTATTAATCTTCACAAACTTACCAAGCTAAAAACTTGAAAGAAATATATTCTAAAGATTAAATTTTTAATGTTTTGGAATGCAAAACTAAACGCTCACTAAGAAATATATATCTTGGGAATATCCTTATCTAACTTCTCTCTAGCATATTACGTAAAGAGTATTAAACAAGCATGCATACATATAAGTATACACACACACAAAAAGAACATATAAAACAAACAAAATAAAAACAAAATCCGTTTGAGAAGGTGAAATTACCAATTAGCGTGGAGCAAAGCAGCAGTCCCAAATAAGACTTCGGGTTCCAACAGAACTGGGGCAGGAAGTGCTGAAGCAGCAGAAGAATGCACTCGTACATCCCTTCCAGCTTAGCCCTATCCTTCTTGCTGGGGGAATCTCCTTTCTAGGCACAGGTGGGTTCTTCCTCTTCAACAAGGGCTCTTTGCTCTTTATGCGATTATAGAAATTTGTCATGTCCACCACCGTGGTCCTTAATCACGAGCATGTGCGGCAATAGTGTGATCGTCGTGCTTGTCCCAGATTCGATCTTCGTCAAGCATGTGAACCCATTACATCCATCTATATTCATAGCACAGGACCAATAGATCCCTTCCCAGCAAAGAGTGTGAACACTAGCTTAGAGTCCATCTCATTCTTGATCTTGATTAGGCTCGAGCACCATGGGACCGCACTTCGAGGTTGATCCGGTACTCTTGGAGCCGTGGTTTCTCCGATTCCACCTGTAAATTGAGAAGGTCTGAGGTTTAAGCTATCATGGGCCTTGGGTCATCATTACACTTCGTTGCCGGACCAGCATCTTTGTCTTCCACACAAAATCCATCTAAATTTTCTAAAGCCCCATTTTCTAAAAACAAATCCTAAAAATTAAGTATAAAAACTGAAATTTGAGATGAAAACCCTTTACTCATTCACAAATGCCCACGACAATAGAGGACGATGAAAAATCACGGTTTGGCCATCAATCTCGGTGTGGAGGCACCGAATTTGTACGGTCCGTGTGAGCTACGATTAAAGCAGTGGAGTGAGATTGCGGAGATGGAGGAAATAACAATATGGGTTAACGGCGGTGTGGAGTGAGATTGAGGGAGATAGAGGCGGTGGTGTGGGAAAGAAGGGTGCAGCGGGGAGTGAGTTGCAGAGAGGGGTAGTTAGAGGAGAGTTGCAGATGAAGGAGGTGAGAGGAGTTTACATGTCTTTTTGTTCTTTTATTTTATAATTTTTTTAATTTATACCAATCAGTTATAAAAGTTTCGTAGCTGTTTCTAAAAATCGTGCCACATAAGCATCATACTTGGCGGAAAATTACGCCAAAAGTGTATTGTGGTGTTTTGTTACAAAATTTAGTAACAAAACCTATTTATAACTAATTGTAGTGCACATATCTCTATTAGTTACGATATTTTTTCCGTGTCAAAACATATGCTTTAGTTACAAAAATAACAACTTGTAAGTAGTATTTTCGTGACTAATTCAAATTTTCTTGTAGTGTGGGAGGGGATCCCATTACCCTAGTGGAATCCCGTGTACAGAAAACTCTCTCCCGGGGTATGGAGAGGGCCCCAGCCCCAGCGCCCATTTCCATCCCTGTTGGAACATTTTAACAAGCATATATTATATTACAACAATTTATAAATTGAGGGTAATAATGCGATTAAAAATATTAAAACTCCAACAAATAATTAAAGAAACCTATTAATAATAATAATATATATATACACATGCATATTACAGCGAATAAAAACTGAAATGAATTTGATATTAAACATTTATTTCAGTAAATAAAAATTTAAACACAATCACCATGAGAACTAGAACCAAACACATAATAATCAATGCAATTTTTTGTTCATCATTTCCATTTTGCTGATGATCTTTGTAGTTATGAGAGAGCAAATTGATCTTTGTTTAATAGGGTACATTGTAAGAGGGCTCTCTCACCTCTTTATATAGAGTTGAGATAAAATGGTGTTTTTGGTAAATGAGTTGGGACAAAATGTTAGATATGGCGTTTGGTTACCATTTTTTGTTTTTATTTCTGAAATACAGAAAAGGAAAACTGATTTTGTATCAAACAGAGAAAAATGATTCAAAACAGAAATGTTTGTTTGATAACAATATTTTGTTTTATTATTATTTTACTTTTTATAAAATAGATATGGATTTGATAAGAAGGTAAAAAGATAGACCAAAACAAGGAGATAAGTGAGAAAAAGAAAAAAAAAAAAGAGTTTCCATAACGATAAATATTGAAGATTTAAAATTAGATCGGAACATAGAAAATCTAAAACTAAAAGCTTTAAATATAATTATTTTAGAAGTAGTTTAAAAGACAAAAGGTCAAAAAAATTGTTACTAAAACTATTCTTATTTTTAACAAAACTAATTATTTAATTTCAACCACGAATGAAAGACTCTTTCCAATATAAATAGTAAATATATAACAAACAAAAATATAGACATATATATAAATAACGTGAATGTAAATAACATTATTATAAGTAACGTTAATATAATAAAATATATTTAAATAGCATTAAAATAAATAACATTAATTAGATTATGAGCTATTTTTCACCCCAATAAGCATAAAAAATGGTTTACATATTAATGTAATCGAAACAATCATTGCTTTCTTAATGCAGAAATTCACTCTAAAGTACAGGTCTCATCTCCACCCCCATACTCTCTTTCCTAATTCCATTTTTATGAATAACTTTTTTTAGAAAAGGAAAAAAAAAGGAATAAAAGATAGAGAGAGTGAAATTTAATCTACCTCTATATTCATTTTGGGTAAATGATAATTATCTAGAAAAGCCTATAAAAATTAAACGTGGTAATAAAATGATAAAATCTTCAACGTCGAAATGATAGTTGTTAATTTTCTTTATTTATTTTTGGTTTTAAAATTTTGAGCCTACAAACTGTTAATGAATAGGTATGATTAAAGAATAATTTGCACATATTAATATAACATACTAATAAAATGAATCATATTTCTTTGAACAATAAACATAGGACAGAATAGAAAGTTATTATAGAAAACATGTTGGGCGAGAATGCTCCTACACTAGATGAATCACGTTCGAGGCCCTGTGTAAACCATTGTCCTTAAGACAATTCCGCTCCTCTCGCTGGTGCATTGATTTCAAAAGCGGATGTCTCCTAGGATACAACGAACTACCAAGAGCTCGGGATCATGCACCTCCCAATACTCCTTCCAACGAGCTTGAAAGATTGCCTTTTCTTTATCACCAATTCTAATTTGTGAAAACACTAACTCGAACTCCTTAGAATCATTTTTCTTTTTAAAGAGAAAAATTTAAAAAAACAAAACCACGTCTGTTCATAAACCTGAACCTTTGTAAAATTAAAGTACATTTAATTTGTAAACGTTTATTCATTAAAACACAATTCATTCACAATAAATTTTAAGCATGTTACAAAGCTGTTTAAAAATCCAACAATCCCACATGAATGAATTGTAAACAACCCACTAGACTCAACCATGGGGATAGAGTTCTACGATGGAACCTCGTAGAATAGATAGGTTTTACCCTTTGAACCTTCCCTCGTGAGAATATATTTACTCTACTAACTGAAGGTACACACGATGTCCCGGAACCTATGCCGCTTTGTAAAGATGATATACTTCACAGTGATTCCTTCCCGGCATTCTTCAGTTCTCCTTTGTTATGCCTGCGTTTGGCCATGGTCATCTTCCCTAGTTCTCAAAGAGTTTCTAAAGAATTGTGCCCAACCAATTCTCCTTTGAAGTGACCCTCTTCTCTTTCACATAGGTGATTCTTTTACTAAGAGTATCCCGCTATACTCCTCTCGATTTCCGATGCATAAGAATCATTAAAAGCTTTAGTTTATCCTCATCTTCAATGGGTATCACTGTTTCATCATAGGAATGGGGGGAGGTGAAAACCCCACGATGATTTAAACCAGCCTTTACGATTTAGTTGTCCCTTTGAACCTAGATTTTGGGATCTCTAATCAAGTAGGTTGGGTTTCCATCGTATTGACTTTTCAATTTTATGGGCTTTAGTTCCATTCCTCTCGATGATTTCTCAACTAACTCTCGATTTAACCATTTGGTTAGCGGATCCGCAATGTTATCCTTTGACCTTACATAGTCAATGAGATAACTCAGGTTGAGATTAGTTGTCTAACGGTATTATGTCTTGACGTATATGTCTAGACTTACCATTATACATCACATTTTGTGCCCTTCCTATCACTGACCGACTATCACAATGAATAGAAGCTTGGCAGGGCTTAGGCCACCTAGGAACATCCTCCAAGAAATGGCGTAGCCATTCAGCCTCTTCACCACACTTATCCAGAGCAATGAATTATGATTCCATTGTGGATTAGGCTATAACCGTTTGTTTTGAGGATTTCCATGATCGCTGCACTGCTAGTGTGAACACATACCCACTAGTCGATTTTGAATTCTTTACATCGATATCTAGTTGGCATCAACGTATCCTTCTAATACAAATTGGATATTGAGTATAGTGCAGTCCGTAATCACGAGTATATCATAAGTATCTTAATACTCTTATGATTTCTTTCCAATGTTCACCATTTGAATTACTCGTGTACTTACTTAGTTTACTAACCGCGTGAGGCTATATCCGGTCTTGTACAATTCATTAAGTACATTAGGCTTCCAATTAGCATGATATTTTATTCAAGTTTATTTTTTCTTGTGCAAGTTTTTGAATAAATTTTTTTATATTCTCTCATAGTTTTCATTTTTATTGTATTTTTCTTGTCTCATAGTTTATTATAATTTTGAGGATTTTTTCTTCCACAATAATATTATTTTGTATTTTTTCCTTTTTCAACTATGAGCTTGCCATAGTAATGTGTGTCTGGGGCTCTGATACCATTAAAAGTATCTTAATAGAGAACTGAGAAATACTTAGCAACAAAATTTTTTTGGCAAAGCTTGATTTTCTATTAACGTTGGGGTCCCTTAGGTACAGGGTGTGTAAGAACGTACCACAATAGTGGCACAGATATACAAGACTTAGAGAGATAAATGCAGTATTTTTCTATACTAAATATATAAGAAGTAACTATACACAAATATTACTACCACCACCTTTTACGCTAAGAATCATTAACGAAATACTAATAGCATACATTGGAGCTTAAATTGTCACCGCCAAAAGTGATAATCCCAAATAGGGGAGTCATCAAAATCATCATCAACAATGTTTTCTCAAGAAAATCGTGCATCTTCTTCTTCAACAAACTCATCAAATTATGAGGATATTTCAAGTAGTGAATGCAAGGTTAGTAAAGCCTTGCCATCCCTAATTTTGATGGGCTAATAGAGCCCAAAAAGTCCAGCCAGATTTCACCTTCAAAACAGTCTGCTCATGTGTGTAATTTTATGTTAGTTATTTATTTATTTTTGTTTAATTAATATACTCATCTTTATTAGTAATATGTTCTTATCATAAATCATCATGCAGGAGAAGACAAAATGCATCAATGTTAATTTGTAGCTGTTACTTGGCGTTTTATATTAGAAAAAGCGAGCAAGTAGTACTTCAAATTGTATACTTTTAGAAGGACGCTACAGACTGATACATACAATAAATGAAAGGTGTATATATGACGAATTATACTTAACAATAAAGTTAAATGACTAGTAAAATTAATTAGTTGGTTATGCTTCTGACATATCTTCTGCAGTATATTTGTGTATATATATTCATACTTTTTCATCAAGTATAAAATGATTATGATTTTCCATAAAATTAGTTGACTATGGTATTCCTGTTTTGGCTAGCGGTAACTGTATAATTAACTGTCAAAAAATGTTAAAAATTGTTCAGGCCGAACCTAATAAATTTGTTTTGATATATCAACACTTAAACCGAGTGTTTGATATAACTATCTCATGCAAATACATGGTCAGGTATATATTTGTACTGACAAACCAAAACAGGGTACTGGCCACAAGTAGATGGGAGTATTAATAATTTAGGACCACAAGTAGATGGGAGTATCAATAATTTAGGACCACAAGTAGATGGGAGTATTAAAAAGTTATTGAAAGAGAGGCATGCACTAAGCTTAGTACCAATGATTGAATTTGGGCTATAAAAAGAGCATGAGCAAGACATTTTATATATACAAGCACATATAATAATATTATCGATCAGCAAGAGAAGAAAGAAACACAATCAATGGAGAGTAGTAAGTTTAGTTTGGTCCTCCGCCTGCTGGTGGTGGTTCTTGTGTTGCTGGCCTCGCTGGTTAATGGTCAGAAACTCAATGAGTTCTCCACCTCCGCCTATCTTGCTGATGGAGATGCAACCACTCCTGTGAATTACATTTCGAACCTATTCCGCCCATCGTCCACAAATCAAATACCTTGTGGTGAATCATGTGTGTTTTTGCCTTGTTTCCTCCCTGGATGTTCATGCAAAAGTAAAGTATGCTATCTTTAATCCAACCATCTCCAGTTCCAGTTCCTATGGTGTGTTTAAGAGAATAAGGGGTTCTACACCTCAATAACTAGGTGTGCTTTTCTGGCATTCAGTTAATAAAATATTGGAATGTATTCCAATTACTTGCCTTTTAAATGTTTGTAATATCTGGGACAATAAATGGAACTTCTTCTATTTGATTAGCAAAATTATTGTATTTCTGTTTTATTATTTCTTTTGCCACATAAAACAAAAACTATAAAAAGTTAGTTAAAGCTTCTTAAAATTAGAAACAATGTTAAGGCATATATATCCCATATTAGCCCCTCCGCCATCAATGGTATAAACTGATCGATCAACAAATTAATAAAGCATGATGAGTTAGGTCATGAGTTATATTCTATTTGTTTTTCTAGAAACAAATACATAATTAAACTACAGAAATTGTTCTAGACACAATTTGAAATCCTCCAACAAAAAGCATTGAGGTTTCAATAAATGGACATCATCATTAAGCCCACAAATTGCAAGTTTGGCATCACCACCAATTAACTACCCACGAATTGCTAATTTGGCTTAATTCACCGCAAGGGCCCTTTTTTTTTATAATATTCTAAGGCTCTTTGTTTTATTCAATAGTGTACTTGAACCATTTGAAACTTCAAATATGACTTCCCACATGGTTAGTGATGTTTCTTTTTAATTGTTTCTATTTGATCTAATAATTAACTCTTTTGTGTTTTATTTCATGAAATTGAGTTTAGTGTTAATTTATTTTGCATGCAAGATTAATTGAGCTAAAAAGGAGAAATTACTTGGAAATATTGAAGATGAAGACCTTATGCACAAAAACGTTACATGTCAGGTTCAAAGTTAAGTCCTTGTCATTGGGCTTGACATGCTACCAATGGGAGACTCAATATTGCAAGCCCAATACATGTCAGTTGCAATGTTCGACTCAATGATAGGTGCCTAACATGCCCAGACACAGTTACAGAAGTTACTTGAAGTAAAGAATCCAATGGGTGTTAGGTGCCATATCAAGTCTCATGACAGGCACCTGAATTGGTGCGGCACAGTGATGTCCGAATTTATGAAACTTTAAACTTCAAGTGTTAGGCAAGTAGGGTTAAGATTTTATTATAAATAGACTTGTATTTTAGATTCATACAGAGCAGACAAGATGAGTAACAGGGATATTTACTCTTTGAATTGCATATTCTCAAGGATGAGAGCAGCTAAATCTCTCTTCGGTTAGGAGTCTCTTTCAATTATCAGATGTACATTTGTGAGGCTTGAACGTGCAATTATTATCAACTCAATTAATTATTCAATCTTTCTTCTTCTATTCTTCTAGTAAATTTCAATTACATATAATTATATTACATATTTTCATATGTGAATTAGATGCATGCTAATTAGATTTAAGTCATACTTTGATTGTTATAATTAATAGTAATTGGAGAATATAGAATAGATTAAAATTCCACAATATTTGTAGAGTTGGTCTAACTTTGGCTTCTTTCGAGATCATGAAAGTAGTTCTAATTTGATTTAGGCCACATTGATTCTAAACCTTATAGAATTAAGAATTACTCATGAACCAAGTCTTGTTATCTTGATTGTTTAAATTTTATTTAATTTTTTTCAATTGATATTAATTGAGTTTGTTAAAATCCTCCCCTTCTCTTTCTATTAGTTTTATTTAATTTTTAATCCTGAAAAATTTCAAAATTATTATTAGAACAGTCCCTGTGGATTCGATCTGGACTTGCCTATACTATAGATTTGATGATTTTAGCAATTAATTTTGGTGTGGGGTAACTAGACCATCACTAAGCTTATATAATATCTTACATTAGTTTAAAAAATTAATGTTGGAGTTGGCCTTTGACTAGCAGTGAGCCTGTGTATGAATCAATTATGTTAGAGGCATGTGAAATATTACGACATTTGATCCGCAAGCTTATTCTGATGTAAAGATATATGTGTGAGTGTTTGTATTGACCATAGGCCTAGCAACTAGGGCTTAAGTTCAATTGGTCATTGTCGAGGTGATTGTAAACCATTCATTGAGTTTATCATTAACCTCTGCATCAAAATCTCCAACTTAAACGAAGTTAATATTTCCCTCGTACAGATGTAATATTTGTTGAGTTGTTATTTCTCTCCTAAGGTTGAATATATATAAAAACTTATATATTCTACTTTAGAATGTTGACATTAATGGTCCTAAACTATGCACAAAGTTGCAACTTGCCTCTAAAAGTACTTTTTACCTCAAACATGGTACTTTTTAATCATTCAAAAATATTTTTTGCATAAATTATTCAAACTAATTTATTTTTTACATATTACCAATTGCCTTACCTTTAACATAAACATTTCAGATAATACCGTATTTATGAGTCACTAGAAATTTGCACATGCCCCTGAACTATAGAAACTATTGCAAATAGCCCTTATTCATAAATATAGTATAATTCTAGTTTTTCAAATATAAACTCTTATGTGTGTGTGTATATATATATATATATATTAAAGGCTAAGGTAATTGATAATATGTTGAAAAATAAATTAAGTTGAATACTCAGGAAAAAATTATTTTTAAACAATTAAGAAAACACAATATTTAAGGTAAAAATATATTTTTATGGAGCAATTTGTAACTTTGTGTACATTTTAAAGATAATTTATAATTTTGTACATAGTTTAGTAAGCAATGAAACTTTATGCATAGTTTAGGAGGGATTGGTGCCCAAATTTCAAAGAAGAATATAAATTTTATAAATTCCATTTTACTCTCATCCTCGTGAAAAAATCTAACAATATTTAAGAGAGTTGATGGCAGGGGTATTGGTGCACTGAATTGAAAACTGAAGGAGTTACAGTACCAAAATTAAATTTTAATGGGCATTATACAGCACAAGTGAAAGTTCATGGGACATTACTACAAAAACGCAACATATTTATTAAATGATAAGAAGGTTGAGATGTGGCAAGGTATATAACATATGTAAAATTTCATGGGACATTACTACAAAAAACCCAACATATTTATTAAATGATAAGAAGGTGAGATGTGGGACCCTTATATAAATTAGGGTTTCAAAATTCTAATTGTTATTTAATTTCCATTAAATGATTTGACATTTCAAATTATTATTAATTGATTTTTTTTATATTAATTGTTAATTGATTATGTTTTATTTATTGATTTTTATATTAATTGCTAATTGATTGTATTTTATTACTAATTAATATATATGCATTAATGGTAATTAATTGATTTGAAGACTTGAAAAATCTAAGTATTTATCAATTGATTGAATAATTTTTATTTTTTAAATATATGTTATTAGAGCCGACTATTACCTGTTGTTGCCAGAAAGGTTTTATTTTTGTTAATTATTTATTTCAACATTAAGTGGTTGTCTATTTAAAGACAACACTTTGTCTTAAGACAGAATACCATCTCCCTCTATTTTTTTGCCACCTTTTTGCCGTGTAACTAAGGAGAAATTTTTTTTTTCTTCTCTTCTTATCTATACGACAATACTTCACAAAGAAATTCGAAAAGAGTTTTTGGGATTTTGACTGAGGAAATATTTCAGATTTATTGAAGAATTTAAGATTCAATGTAGGTTTTCCATGTCCAATTTTATTTGTTGTTGTTTGTGATGGATTATTAATGTATATTACATATTATTTTTATTTTATTTTAAAAAGAGATTAACCAAATGAAGAGATTAAATATTCATGGTTAATATTACTATTTTAGTAGATGTTTTAGATTTTGAAACCCCAAATGAGTTTTAAAAATTTATGGATTATTTTTCATGAATGAAACTCTTTCATTTTGTCTCAATCAATTTTATAGAATTAATTGAAATTTTTTAAGTTCAACTTTGTTAATCTAGAAAATCATGCCCAATATGTCTTCTCTATGCAATTTAGGGGTAAACAGGACTTGATTTGTATGAACATTTTATAGATTAGACTCAAGAAATTTATAAATGTCGTGAATTAGAATTTCTATTTTTCTGATTTTTATGAGTGAGTTTTGGACTTTTGAAAATTATGATTTAGTTACTAGAATAGTGTGACTGATTTAGTTTTCTGTAAAAATCTATTATTTCCTTATTCAGATTGGTATGAATAAATTTTATAGTTATCTACATCAACTATGGATATATTGCTGCTGGTTTTGGCTTAAAATAATATTTGTAGAATTAATTTAAATTGTTTAATTTTCTCTGGCTTGCTGGAATTTATATGTAGTAGATGGTGATTTAAGGTTGTATTTAATTATTTATTTAATTCGAAAATTGTAAGAAAATTCTAGTTAATAGATGAACTTTGTTTTGTTTTATTTCTTTTAGAATTGGGATCAATTGGCTAAGAGATGAATTTGTTATGAATTTTACCATAATTCTATTGTGTATGGATAGAAAATCTGCAGAGATTTATGACTTAGTCTGCTATTGGTTCACGTAGAAAGAATGATTTTGAGCAATGTGTATGTTATGCATCATTTGTTTAGAATTAGCGATGTAGTTACATAATCAACTACTAGTTCTTGCATGCATAAGCATAATAATGTACAAAGGACTATGAATGGTACATTGCATCCGGTTGGTATTTTAAAAGCACGCTATATAAGTATTTGAGTTTGATCATAACAAATTATGTAAGCTATAAATTAGATCGAAATGCTTGTGGTGTTATGCTATAAGTGAAATTGAAACAACACCTCTTTGATATGTTCGGAGGCTACAAGTTAGGTTGAAATACCTACTTTACGTGAAAATTCAACCATTTTGTGATAAATTCATGAATCATGAATGCATTGTAAGCTCATTATGACCATGCTATAGGTTTACAATGTACTACGGAATGTCAAGAATTTAAAATAAGAAGGGACATTCATGATTAAGCAAGTTAAAAGTATATGATTGTTTGATATTGTGAATTTTACTAGTAGGTGAAAATATATGAATGCTTTTGATATTTTGTTTGGATTTTTAAAAAGCCCTTTAAGTTTTATAAACTCATGCATTTATTATTCCCTTTATCCTAAGTAAGGATGTTTAGGACCATTGAGGTAGTTGAACTTGTGGGAATGGTAGACTTCCGGCGAGCCGAGAGACCTATAGTGGTATTAAAATAAAATTAATATTGTTTCCTACTGAGTGATCTTTATTTTCTTTGACTTTTAGTATTAGTACTCTTTCCTTATTAAATTGAAATTTTTTTTTAAAAAAATTTAAAGGGAGAATTTAAGAATAACTATGTTATTTTAAATTAATTATTTACTTTCTTAAATTATATTGAAAGATAAGTAATAAATATTTAATATGTTTTGATAATTATTTATCTTAAGCATTTAAACATCAAAGTATAGGTTTTGATTGTCTATATATTCATAGTAAACAAAGTATTAAATTTTTCCTTAAATTTAGTTTTGGTAGCTAACTTTGTTTGATCTAAGAAACTTGGTTAGGTGCGTTATAATTTTTATATTAGAGTATGATTTGAACTATGTGGAAAAGTTTGATGTGTTAAATATATATATATATATATATATATATATATATATATTGTTAAAATGTATTTGTATTTAATTATATTACTATAATTTGAAATTCTTTTGCTCTAAAATTTTGAAAATTTAAAAAGTACCCTAAGAATAATATCAAAGAAGCCACAAGATCATCGAAACCATAAGGTATTATTAAAAACTTTACTATTTGATTTTCGACTTTTGATTTGAATGTGACTATTAAATAACCCTTGCAAGAAAATGTCCGACAACTTTAAAGGGTAGTACTTTGTTAGATCCTATTCGTGCTTGATATCGATATTGAATTTTGTAGAAGACAACGTATTTGAAATTGAAAAAAGATATTA
>CM017574.2:18790617-18842207 GCA_007844105.2 Rhamnella rubrinervis | reverse complement strand
GAAGGAGAGTGGAAGAGAAAATGAACAAAGAAAATAATCGGTCAAATTAGATGATGGATCGATCATAGTGTCTTCTTATATTGTGCGAACAAATGTATATACACGGAAGAAGTTGGAGGATATGTACGGGCTAAGGCACTTTCGAAACGAGATCCTTTTGAGGCAATTGGTGAATTTGAAATTACAAAGTGGAACTCGACAGCGAGCACACCAATGAGTTTTAGAGTCTAGTAAATCAACTTTCGCAATGGACACGAAATTGGGAGATGAACAACAACCTACTACTTTCGACTCTTTCAGACGGTTAGGAAACATTAGTAGTTTCTCCGGCAATTCAACCAATGTTTATCATGTCTATGGTTAAGGATGCTCTTATTGAAAGGAGGCTAAAAGAAAAGGCGTGAGGTTGATCGATCACATGCCACTTTTGCGAGAAAGGAGGGAGAAGCAGTATGAGGATCTTAGGTAGGGGAAAGATATGAGCTAAGCGGGAGATCCACAAATGGAATGGAAGGAAGCCAACTTACATTATTACCACTGTGGTTTTAGGGCATTTAAAGAAGAGCTGCGGGGAAGCTATTACAAAGCGGTGAAAACCAATCAGCAGAATAAGGATGGAAAAACAGTAGCTATTCTTTGGAGATGTGGCATATTGTTATACAGGAAGAGACATCCCTTCACGTTTCCAGCCAAGATGTCATTATGGGTAGTGACCGCGTAGCATCTTGCCATGTCACTCCACATAGAGAATTCTTTAACACGTACAAAGCTGAAGACTTTAGTACCATGAAGATGGGAAATACGGTTATGTGAAGATCGTAGGAATCGGTGATGTTCATATCAAAACAAGTGTAGGGTGCCGATTACTCACGAAGATGATCATCATGTTCCATATCTTACTTAATCTACTTTCAAGAATAGTCTTTCCTAAGGAAATTACGACAACCGCCAAGGCACATGGAAAATGATAAAGGTACCATAGTTGTCGGTAGAGGCATATTTATAGAGCATTGTATAAAGCTCATATGAAGATATGTGGGGAACTGACTTCAATATACATAAAGAGAGGTGTTTCAAAATTTATGCCACTAGAAACTTCGATCACATGAGTGAGAACAATTTGGGAACCTTGAAAAAAAGCTAATCACATTTCCAAGGATCAATCTATATCCTTACAATTCTTGTATTTGGTAAGGAAATGAGTTGCTCAATCAGTGCACTCGATGGTTTGTGGTACCATGGAGGTGGAATCATTAGGTGGCAGCGGTATTTCGACTTTCATTGATGATCCTTACGGAAGGTGTGGGTGTATTTTCTAGGGCCGAAAGACCCAGTACTTGATTACTTGGCGGTTCATATGTGGTAGAGCGTGAAATCGGAAAGGGTGAAGTGTCTCGAATAAGATAATGGCGAGTACACTTTAGGAGAATTCAATGCCTACTATAGTAAACACGGCATTCGGCATGAGAAGGCGGTCCATGAACCCCGCACATAATAGCATAACCGAGAAAGAATGAGCGGACAATTATGAAAATGGTGGAGAAAGGCGGCGGTGGAAAAGTGGTGAAACACTGGCTTCGGTTGGTGGTGAAAGGAATTCTTGAAGAAGAATTGACTTTGTGAGATATTTTCATCGATTGTGAAGATGGCTTCAATTAGTATCATTCTTGGATTGGTAGCTTGAGTTTGGATTTAGAGTTTGAACAAATGAATGTAAAGACAACATTTCTTTATGGAAATCTACATGAAAAATCTATATGGAGTAGCTAGAAGGATTTGAGGTTTGAGGGAAAAGAAACCTTGTATGCAAGATGAAGAAAGAGCTTGTATAGTCTTAAACAATCCAGAGACAATGGTATAAGAAGTTTGACTAAATATTGCTCATGCGGTTAGGAGCGATGAGCGATTTATTTCTAATCCTTGAAAGAAACATTTGGAAGCGGTCAAGTGGATTCTCAAGTACCTAAAGGGTACATGAAGACATATACGTACTTCTGAGGGCTGATCGGTCTTGGAAGGCTATAGAAATTCAAATATGGCGAGGAGACCTTGGCGGAAGAAAGTTTATTTTGGATTTTATTTATACTTTTCGCAGAGGAGGGAATGTATCATGGCGGTCATGATTGCAAAGGTGTGTTGCTTTATCTGAGAAGCGAGTACATTCGCGATAGTAGAAGGAGCAAAAGAAATGTTATAGTTAAAGCGGTTTTTGAATATCTAGGCTTCAAGTAGAAAATGTACGAGGTACATTGTGATAGTAGTCTTTGTAGACTTAAGCGAATTCAATGTTTGGACTAGTTTCAATCTTTACTACTTTATAATTTCTTTGGATTACCCACCTACCACCACCACCACCTGTTTGGCTTAATTTAAAAGTGTGTTTTGCATTAAGCTGTAGTGTAAAAGGTCAAATTTCCCTTTCCTTGTCCTTGCCACTAAAAGATATGTAAATCTAAAAACTAAGTACATTGCCATATGATTGAACTTACAAATAACTTAGGACTTTGTGATTAGAGTAATTTTTGTTACACTGAAATTTCTGAGTTTTGGATGGACATTTAGTCTTCTAGTGCCAAGATCGGTGGCAAAACCTATTCAGGATATTTAAGGAAGCTGGTTCTTATACACTACAAGTCCTAGTTGTAGTGCTTGTTTGGGTGGCCCACATGAATGTACCTCGAGGCAAGTTGTTTCATTCCATTTGTTTCACAAATGGACATTTTATAAACCCGCGTGCGTATTTACCGCCACTGAGTTGATATTTTTTTCCATTAAAGAAATGTTATTACGGTAATGATCACTAAGTTAATAGAACTACAAGATATAAAAATTATGGAAAACTAGGCCATTGCGGCTTAATGCTCATTAATAAGGCGTTTGATTTAAAATGCTAGACAATCTCGATGGTTATTAACTAGAGGAATTTTGATGTTTTATTAACCTTTTTGCCATGCCATGAAGGGTGAAAAATGTGTAGAAATCTCTAGTTCAAGGCTTTAAAATCAGTTTGTGGAATTCAAAGTACACTAGCCTATAATTCATTTTGTTATATTATATGTTGTGATGCCTTAAGACTATCTACATTGTACCAACCTAGCAAATTGTTAAAGATGAAATATTTTGATAAAGTTAACAATGATCGCATGTGATAAGAGCAACTTGGACTAAAAATTATCTTTTACCATTCACGTCAAAGGCGTTTTTAATAAGAATGAAGAGTGTTATTCAAGTAAAATATTCACCTAAACTAGTTTTCTTTTTGTGTGCTATAGTTGTTTTGTATAGTTGATAGAATCAGTCTACTATGTTATGTTGTTATCATCTAGTCGATTGTGTGGATGCCATAATACTTTGTTATGGTGATGTATGAAAACAAGGTATATTGGTTTTGGCACATTATCCATTTTATGCAACTCTTGAGAATGGTTAATTCTGTAGGTATGCATCTCACAACAAATAGGAAATTCCACTAGCCAAATGGGACCAAAGAAGGCGGATATATCTTGCTTCCTCGAACAAGTGTGATCGACTTTAACTAGTTTTTACCGATCCAGAGAATTCTTATAGTAGCTAGCTTATATTTGTTGGTGGTATCCTTGATCTATTTCAGATAAACCTCGATTAAGCGAGAATATATATGCACCATTGATGTGGAGCGGTGGGCCGAAGCTTCATTACAGGCGGGTGACCTAATGTAGCTATTAGATCCATAAGCGGGATGGAGCCCCATTTGGGATTGCTTTTAAACCCAGTTTCTAATTATTATAGAATCTCGATGGAATTGAAGAGTTTAGTAAATCTAATAAAAAGATAGATTCTTTGAGAATCACTCCCTTTGCAATAGTTTTGAGAAGCATTATTCACATGCTTAGTCAATATAATTAATGGCTAATATACATAATGTTTATTTGGGTCATTAGAAACAATAAGAAGAATAAAGCAATATTTTTACCAAAAGCTAAAATTTTTTTATCTACAACACTTTTGAAACAACGGTTTACCATGAGACACTAGAGTTTTTCCGTTAATTGAGATTTTCTTTAGCATAGCTAAAGCAACTCCTCTTCAACTCATAGTAAGGCATATGATATATGGTTGGAAAGCGAAGAAGATGAGCTTTAATTTAAATATTTTTTTAGAACTTATTAATGGTAGCGGTGGGGCTCCGACGCCCTAGTGTTGTCTTACTAGATTTACACAGTTTTACAAGAAATTCTATTTAAAGACCTTCCCAAACTCGGATTGAGACATATGATATATGGTTGGAAAGCTAAGATGATAAGATTTAATTTAAATTTTTTTTCACAATTTTTTGAGTAGATTTAGGCCTTAAAATCATATTTGAAATTTAAGTGATGTACAGTTGATAAATACAACATTTAACAATGATAGAGGACGATAGTATGGCATTGGTGGTGGCCCACCGATGGGCACCTTGGCCTTGGCCTGGTGGTGACCACTAGCTGTGTAGGTCAAATGGGCTATCTCAATTTTAAAATGTAACTGTTCCTAAGGGTATAAGGGTAATTTTGAACAACTTTTATAATTATACGACTTTTGGATTTTTTATCATTAGATGAGGTTGTACCTAGCTATGACATCGAAAAACCATTCCAAATAACAAAAACAAAAATGTACATTCCAAATAAGGCTGATGGACTCCGGTGGTGATTGGTTATACACGTTGTTTGGTGACTCACTTTTAAAGCTTTTGGGCAAAGTTTAGCTGTCATTTGTTATGATGGCGTGTCCTAATTATATATCCGCGATGGAGTGTACATTTTTTATCCTATTGCTGCAAAATCTGGTCTGATCGACTTGTTATATGGCTTAAAGGCAAGTTAATCATTCCATTTGCTTTCACATTGGTTGCTTTCGACAAAAATCTTAAAAATTGCACCTAAATGATGAAAAGGACATCTACTTATGAAGAATTAGAGTTTAAGTTGTGATAAATTTTATTTGTGTATCACATGTATTGAGTCACTAAAATTGGTTTAGATTACATGAACTTTTAAAAAAATAAAAATAAAGTTGCGTACTATATTTTCATTTAATTACCACAACAAATTTTACCAATCCTTTGTAAATTTTTCATTCTGATTATTTGTTTTTCAATTCAATTCATTTTAATAGGTTAATATGTGGGTACATGGATGTGGCTATATCTTTGTTCCTAGCCATAAAAAAAGCATTTGGTCACTTACAAAGGAATTTTGGTGACAAAATTCTTGACAAAATTAAAATTCATAGACAATACAAAATTAAATTTTGCCATATTAAAGCTGAGCTCCTCGCACTTTTATCCCTTTTGAAAACAACTTGAAAATAATAAGCCTATTAGGAATTTGTTAATATACCTCTCATACATATGCATATTCTGGATATGTTATCTAATTAATTGTGTAAGTTTTCCAACCGAAAATAATTAAATGCATACATCTACTGGTTTGTATTTTTGAAAGCAGTTTATGTTGTTAACTGAAAATTTAATAGATAATTAATGTTATGTTATTGTTATTTTTTTATACATAAAAGTACATTAGAGGTATATATGTTTTATTTTTATTTTATCAAAGATAATCGGATAATGGTTGTTATTCCCCATACACCCATGAACAAAGAATATATTCTCTCTTGCTTATTATTCAAATATCGGTCATAATAATGTATAAATAAAAACAAGGACTAATCACAAAGCTTCGGAACACATGCACATTTATTTCTTTTGGTCATTATAACAACTTGGGAGCGGGGTTTACATTTATTTCTTAGGCGTTCAACCGAAACTTAGGTTTAAACCAAGGCATTTGCCATGCAGGATGTCCACATGGGACACTATAAAAACATCTGATTGACAAATAGAAGGGCGTAAGCGAGACACATGGACAAATAAAAGTATGACACCTGGGCGGTTGCCTCAACACGGCGGGATTAACCAAGTGTCGGTAGGAGAGCTTAGAAGTAAGTGATTGGCTCTTGAAAGCGGACCAAAAACTTCATCATATCAATGTCATCAGGCTTCATCGGAAGGAAGCTCCATATTAAAACAATGCACCGGTGAGCCACAACCAATCTAACGTAGTCAATCCCGATTGCATTCCGGCACATATTCTCGACCGGACCCGAATGGTATAAGATCAAAGTCATTCCCTCTTATGTCTATATTCTTACCATTGAATCTTTGGGGCAAAACTCTTCCACATTTTGGACCACCGTTTTGGTCATGTCTATTACTAGCGTTCACTATGATTCTTGATTTCCTTGGTATGTGATATCCTTCAATGGTTGTGTCCTCAGTGCACTCTCTAGGAGGAAATGGTGCAAGCTGGATGTAGCTGAGGCTTTCCTTCACCACCATGTACAAGTAATCTAACTTTTCAAGTCCTTTTCTTCCACCATTCTTCCCATTACCTATAACATTTTGTAGCTCGTCTTGAAGCTTTTCATCACCTTAGGATTCCTTATAAGTTCGGTATGGTCGATCCACGGAAGCGGTGGGGGTATCATATGCCAGTGATTAACTTCGACTAAGATGGCTTTGATACTTGTTCGATCATATTGGGCGTTTTGTCTTGAGGTTTTGTAGGTTTGTCCATCATTGAAAGCGGCCAATGATGAAGTCAACTGAGTTTTGCTTGTTGAGTGTTACTGTTGCGTACTTTCGGTGATGATCTTTTCCACTACTTGGTCTATTAACTTGTTAGCTTTCCTCATTCGCCAGTTAATCCACGAAGTTAGAACAATATATATGTGTGTGTATATATATATATAAGGAGTTTAAGTTAATGTCAGCGAAATAAGACAATGTTCCTTTTTGAGAGCACACTAATTTATACCTACTCTCATTATAGGAATATTGGTTATTAATATTGTTGTCAACAAAAGAAGTTGGCTTTACACATGAAAATGACAATATTGAAAGCGAATAATGTAGCTTTTAGGGGTAAGCGACAAACACGTAGATCAAGTTTCCCAAGCAAGGCACATAATCAGCAAGATTGAAAGCTCGATCAAGTGCAACACCTCCTCGACAAGCCCTTTCAAATCATACCTATCATCCTTCTTCTTCCCCAATATCATCATGCGTCGATATGTCCCACCACCTCATTGATCTTACTACTTATATCTACCACCTCAGCGGTTTCCTTGATTTCTTCGGCGCACCAACAACCCATCTCTCCTTCCTCAGCGATGCAAGCGACTCAATCTTGATGAACTCGGAAGGTTTAAATTGCATATTCTTCTTGTATTCATAGCGTGGTCCATATTAGGAGAAAGCCATTCCTTTAGTAAAATGCGTCAAGTACTTTCGAAAGCTTGGATTTTGGGGCGGTCCGCCATTTTCAAGCCGTGGGTCTTGAGGAGCGAGTAGCTGCTTGAGGGGCGGAGGCGGCGATGCATTGGGACATTGCCGAGCCACAAGGACATGATGTGTCCGTGTTTTGGAACAACTTTTGAAGGCTACGATGTGGGAGGTACCGATTTGATGGAGGTTTCGATTATTGGTAGGGCTCGTGGTCGGTGGAAGTTTCCGGCCATTTTGCGTGTTTTTGTCGGTACCAGATAGAGATCACAAGAACCCTGCGAGAATGGCTACAATGATGGAAGACATGGTGTCTACTGCAATACGTGTGCGTAGGATTTGGTTTAAAAGGAAAGATAAATATTGATTGGCGGGAAGGAAGGAAAATGAAAGAAAGGAAATGAAGGGAAAGTGTGAATGATTAAGTGTGGCTCCAATCCCATTCTATATGGATTAATAATGTTTTTGTCACGTGCAATATTGAATAATATAATAATAGCGCTTTCAATTGCTGACCATGACATGGAAATTGGGAATATTTATTTCTTTTAACAATACTTGCAATTACATTTATTTAAAAAATTAACTTTTATTGTGTAAGTTTCCTTGACGCATACACGTTTTAATAATTTAAATATATAGTTGTTCTATTCTGATTGTATATATTTTAAGAAAACATGTGCCAAGTATTTCATAAGTAAATTAAATTCAATTATTGTTCTATTATTATGTACACGTGCCAAGTACATGTGCAAAAGATAGAAATTTTGTTGCAATGAAAATAAATTAAATTGAAAAAAGATAATATAGTTTTTAATTTTGCGAGATGGTTGTCATGTTCTTAATTCCAACCCACCTACCCACACAATTGACAAATGGATGCTACTTGATGAGTGTCGGATCATGCTCTATTTGAAGTTTTGTTAAAGATGAAAAGTGAGGTGTATGTTGATGGCCTTGATGCCCACAATTTTAATTATTCTGTTATGACAACTGCGCTTGTAATGTGAAGAGGAAGAGGGTGTACCAAAACTTCATTATAATATAGTTATTTCAATTGCGAGACTCAAGAGGACTTAAATCGTGGCTCTAAATATATAATCTTAATTATCTTTAAATGTAATGCAGAGAGAGACACCAACTAGACAAATGTTTCTATTTTTTATTTTTATTTTTATTTTTATTTGGGTGTTTTTGGTGACACATTATTATATGATGATTTTATTAAATTTTAAAGTTTTTGGATTTGGTATACAATTTTCATTCCCTTTCTAGCTCTAAATTGTTGATGTAGAAAATGAATCACCAATAATTAGTACCTCGATTCTACATAGATTTGCTCATAAACTATGAATACGGCGTGTCTACGCTCGGCGGATATAACAAAGAAAATTTTGTAAGCTTTTGGATTTAAATACTATCAATTATTGGCACCGATTAAAGACTAGCGTTTTAAGCGTGAGAAACTAGAAAGTAAACAAAATGGGCCTCTCAGGTGATTGTAGAGGATGGAATTATGATAGCGGAGCTCTCATAAATACCAAACCAGCCAAGTTTTTGAAGCAAAATAGCTACTCTGCCTACTTGTACTAGCTAGCTAGCAACTGAAGCCCATTTTCATCAAAACCTTCATCTCTTTTCCTCAAATTAACCAAAAAAAAATGCCCATTGAGGTTTCATCTCAAGCTAATTCATCCATGGCTCTTCAACCACGTTTACTCGCCGATCTGCGAATTTCCATCCTAGTCTTTGGGGGATTATTTCCTCAATATGCTTCGGTCCTTGAGGTATATATAGTACTAGCTAGTCTTTTCTAATAATAGTGTATAATCCTATATATTTATTATACATGGTCATATTTACGTGACTAGCTAGTAATGGAGTAGTGTAGTGTATTAATCATGATTTAAATAATTATGTTTATAATAATTTTTAGGAAGTTGATATCATTAATCTTGAGCAACAAGCTGGTGAGGAACTAAAAAGGAAGTGAAGGCGATGCTTGCGCTGCAAAACTCCCTCGAAAAGTTAGAATTGATCGATTCAATTCAAGCGCTTGTTTGTCATATCATTTTGAGGCGAAATTGATGAAATGTTGAAGCAATTACGAATTAATCAATCTTGATGAATATTTTATTGATGGATCCCACAACCATATTGTAAACCTCCACCATCTCTTTTGGTTTTGACTACTTAGACAAGGAGGATATAATATATCAAGTGGTAATTAAGCTTTTAATTTTGTTACTATATATCACACGCATACCATTATTTTTAATTTTAATCTAACAAACTACGTCTTAATGGAAGTTGTAAATTAATTGCGGATATATTCCACAAGTTCACCACAAAGAAGGAAAGTTCAAAGAGGAGCTTGTGAATGATGTTGAAGGAATGTTAAGCTTGTATGAAGCTGCATTGGAGGTCGGGAGAGCATATATTAGAAGAGGCACTCTCCTTCACTACCACTCAACTTGCGTCCTCCGCCGCCTCGACCATTGTGAACCCGTTCTTGCTGAACAAGTCAAGCATTCCTTAAGGCAGCCCATGAGGATGGGCTGAGGATTGAGCAAACACTACATTTCTATCTATGGCACCCGGCTTCTCTTAGTGATGATCAAATCCTACTTACTTTTGCCAAGTTGGATTTCAACATTTTGCAAAAAATGCACCAGAAAGAACTTTCTGATATATCAAGGTACATATATAATTTCGCATTTTTGAGTGTGTATATACGTCTATACAGCTAGGTTATCATGTTGATCGAGACTACTAAAATTATCATAGGTGGTGGAAAGATTTGGACTTTGCATCAAAGCTACCTTTTACCGCGAGGCAGTGGTAGAATGTTACTTTTGGATTACGGGAGTATATTTTGAGCCACAATATGCACTTGCTAGAAGAATTGTAACCAAAGTAATGGCCGTGACATCAGTCATTGATGATATATATGATGTTTATGCAACATTTGATGAACTCCAAGTCTTCACCGAAGCAATTGAAAGGTTTGCTTCCTAATTTAATTTTGTAACTCTAATTTTTTGTAGGGTAGTACATTTCTCCATAATATATTAATTATTTAGTACTAATTCTATCTTTGAAATTATAATTAACCCTCCACCTAATTAATTACAGTTAACTATCATCGGATGGGATGTGATGCATGAATCATTCTACGGAATACATGAAATATTGTTACCGGCACTCTTAGATGTGTATGAAGAAATTGAGCAATGATGACCAAAGAGGGAAGATCATATTGGTATACTATGCTAAAGAAGAAGTAAGTAGTTATACTATACATATACGTATGTATATGCATTATACTAGTGCATGTAATTTAAAATGAATATATATACTCTTACATTATAAATAAATATGTATATTATATTGTTTGGATTTTAATTGATCTAATCCATTCCGTAATATATATATATATATATAAATGAAACTTGGATGAAGAAGCTAACTTGAGTCTACTTCCTTTGAAGCTAAATGGTTCAAAAGAAAATATATACCAACTATTTGGATGAATATATGGAACTCTCAGGATCGTGTGGTTATTCACTTTACAACCACTTCTTTCCTTGGGATGGGAGATATTGCTACAAAGGAGGTTTTCATTGGGTTTCAAATGGTCCTAGGATTGTCAAAGCTTACGTCAACTATTTGTAGGCTTATGGATGGCGTGGTTGACCATAAGGTATCTAGCTAGTTTGGATATTTAAGAGTTAATGATTATTCTTTGTTAGCTTGATATAAATACATACATACATAATTTTGTAATATATATATGAAATAGTTTGTTTGGATATGTTTTTAGTTTGTGCAGGAACACAATAAGGGGCATGGGGATAGTGCCTCTGGCGTGGAATGCTACATGAACAAACATGGTGTTTGGAGGAAGAGCTTGTGATGAACTACGTAAGCAAGTTGTGGATCGTGGAAGGATATAAGCGAGGAGTGTGTTGAACCAAGAGATGTGCCAATGGCTCTTCTTATGCGACCAGTCAACCTTGCAAGGGTAATGGACGTTTTTACAAGGATGGTGATGGCTACACTCATGCTTCTTTGGTCCCATGAAAACTTTTATCTCTTCTTTGCTTGTTCATCCTATTCCAATTTGATTCCAAATTATATTATTGGAATTCTATGCCAATATTGTTTTAATTTCCCATACTAATATTTCCATTTACTAATAAATGTGGCCCAAATTTTAAATAAATTTCCTCATATTATATATATATGGGGGACTACGTAGTTTTATTATTATTATTTTGTGAAATAAATAATATGTATCTCATAAAATAATGATTTCTTTGTTAAATATACAGAATAGTGATCGTATTTTGTTCATGTGAATTATTTCTATTATAAATTGGCTTGCTTTTATTCTAGTTTCTAGTTTTTAAGCTTAAGGTCCTCTAATTTTTAAAAATTTCTATTGAGGCTCATGATTTTAAAATTTCTTGCAATGTAAGACAATTGAAACACGACCTATTTTAAAATTTTAGTTAAAATACAACATCAGCTTTCTCTCTTTTAGTTTTGGCAAGGAAAAATTCTTCATGGAATATATATATAAAAAAGGGCAAAAAACAAAATAATGAAGCGATTATAGAGAACAAAAGTAATAAAAATATTTGTTTTGATGACAAACACCTTAATAATTTTATTTAAACTCCTTGTAGATCTTCTACTGATAAAGTTGTCTAATCTACAAGCAAACACTTTCCCATCCTTCTAACAAAAATTTAGAAGAAAACCAAAGCCATCTCATTGAAATGGAGCGGAACAACTTGTTTGAGGTTCACAATTTTCATAAAAGAGTACCTATAGAACATAAGGAAAGCAGAGGATGGAAAAGGCTTAACTTGTATATTGGGTTGAAATAATATAAATACATCTAGTACACATGGTAGTTATAGGTGATAAGTGATTTACAAAACAAGCTATTCCATATACAAGGAACAAAGTATATCGAAGCTAACTAGCATAATACAGGTATGGATTACAATATGCCATTATGCTCCCTCGAGATTTGGGTTACTGTCATGAACACCAATCTTGGACAGATGATTGGAAAAACTATTTGGAGAGAGGTTTGGTAAGGGTATGCAAGTTGATCGTTGCTTGAAACATGGGGCCTTGAGAGAGCCATCAAAATTTTGTCCGTCAAAGTGAAAATCAATGCGCACATGTTTCATTTTAGAATGAAGTTTGGGATTGGCACACATAGGTTGTTCCAAGATTGTCGCAGTTGATGGTGGTAGTAGTGGAAGAGACTTTCAGTTCTTGAAGCGGTGAAACCAACCAACAAACCTCGAAGTGGTATGAGCCACGCTGATACTAAACCGATGGAAGACCGTGAAATGGACTTTTGCTTCAGAGGACCATGAGATTGGATTGCAACTAAGGAAGACAATGTAACTTTGTGGTGGAAGTGCTATCATCTCGATTTCCTACCCGATCAGCGAGAAAGCATGCAAGGTTAAGGCGATTGTCGGTGCGGTGAAGACCAAGCGAGGGCGTACGTTTAAGTAGCAAGGACTTCGTTTAACATTTACAATGAGAGTCCGTAGGTTGATGCATGAAGCGGAATGTTTGTTAACGATGAATCGACATCAAGTCTTGTGAGAAAAGGTATTGTAAGCTTCACTCAATGTTGCTTTGGTGAAGAGTGGCGAACCATCAGACAAGGTGAGAGAGGTTGAAGAAGCCATTGGAGTATGGACATCCGGTGAGTCTAACATGTTGGATGTTTCAAGAAGATCGAATGTACTTTTGTTGGGATAAAAGATGCAGGTTCTTTGTAGGAATGACCTCCACACCAAGGAAGTAATGCAACTCACCAAGGTCTTTGAGAGAAAATTTTGGATAGGGATAAGACAAAGTAGTTAAGCAAAAGGCGATTATTACGTGAGGAGGATGTCATGACATAGACCAAGAGGTATAAAACCAAGCTTACATGGCTGGAGATGAAGAGAGAGTGTGGTATGCATTCTTAAATTCATAGGCAAGTAAAAAAGTGAAGTTCACTGAACGGGCTCAGGGCTTGTTTTAAGCCATAGATGGCCTGGAGGCGGCAAACATGGGATGGAGTTGATGGATCCACAAAACCAAGGGTTGTTACATGAAGACTTCTTCACAGGGGCCATGGAGGAAGGTGTTATTGATATCCATCATGCATGGACCACCCATTGGATAAGGCAAGGTGCAATATTACATGAACTATTGCGGTTTCTATGGTGAAGGTGTCGAGTATTACGATCTTGGGCGATGGAAGCCCTTGGCTACCAACGGACCTTGTAGCGATCCGCGGCCATGCGGGTTGCGTTTGACGAAAAACCACTACGGTGACTACGTTATGCAAAGGATGAGAAGGAACCAACTCCCATGTAGCATTACGTAGTAAAGCATCATATTCAGCGATCATAGCATGCCTTGAGTAGACTTTAGCACTTGAGAGGCTATTCTTGGCTCATCTGCATTGGAAGAGATACATTAGAAGCAATAAAGTCTTTAAAGAGCTTAGGTCAAAACACATTGTTTAAGGCTCTTATGCGCATTGTATCGCATTACATACAGTGTGATAAGACACACGGAATCCATAAGCTTAGGGTGCTATGTGGTGGGTGAGGGTGGAGATAACAATTGAGCGATTGTGGTAAGCACGGGAGGTGGAGCGAAGGAAGGATTATGCTGCGAGGTGTACATCCATTGTTGGCGGAGAAGAGGCGGCGGAGTGGCCAAGTGAAACAAAGTTGATACGGCCCAGTTGCTCGATGGTTGGAAAGGGCGTGGTGATGAGGTAGGGCCATGTACGGATGATGATGGAGGTCAGCGTTAAGAATCAGAACCGGGATGGCGGTGTTATGAAGGCTGCGATTAGAACCCGAAAGGGTCTTTAGTTTTGTGGTAGAATGAGCTGTGGCGGAGAGTCATCAAGGGGCATCAAGTCGTTTCTGTGGCGGGTATGTTCAATGATATTTCATAAATTTCCTTAAAAGAAATTAGGTATCACGGGTATGAAGCAGGTGATAATGTTTTCATTATCCTTTGGAAAGACCTTTGAGGAAATAGAGGGTGAGTTGGGCTCACTAACACATGGTGAAGGGCAAGTTCATCATGCGGATTTGGCGTCGGTCAGTACTTAATCCGCGGGCGAGAACCTTGACAGGATAACTTTCTCGAAAAAGTAGCATGCGAGATCGAGATGGCAGCACAGGTTAATGCTTAACACGCGGCATCCTTAGATATATAATATGAGAGGAGACAAGCCAATGAATGTCTTTGGACAAGGAGGCAAGGAGTGCACTTCAGTAGAGAATCTTGATGAACCGAGCGAGAAAGTGGGTTTGGAGAGTTAGTGATATCAGGTAATGCGGATAGGGACAAGGAGTGATCTTTGTCGATAAAACCATAGAGGTCATAGCCCAGATAAGGAGGCATCAAATTGTTTTTTGAAGAGAGTAGGTAGTATCGTGAATTTGAGAGGTGCTTGGGTTGCCACATTTATGACAACGAAGGTGCAATTGGCAAAGGTAGGTTTAGTGCTAACAAGCAAGGGGTAGCATAGGTGGAGAAGAGAAGGAGTTGAAGCCATGAGGAAGAAGAGAGGAGAAAAATCAGCTTTAACTAGTTTTATTCTTGATCTGCAACATCGGCTTTAACTAGTTTTATCACTATACACCTAAAATTATTATTTTTCCTCTTTTATTTTCAGCGAAAACTCACTCTCTTTCGTTTAGTGCACAAAACACCACACTCTGTGGTATGCGGATGAACCACCGTTGGGCGACCTGCGCTGTGGTGATGATTCATAGAGTGACTAAAAGGGGTTTAACCATGCACCTCGTTTAATGCGACCAATTTTTAACCTGAGCATAGGAAAAATCTTTCATTTCACGTAAAACGATAAACCACCAAAATTGCTTTATGCAATGAATCTTTCATCCCATGATGCCTTGTAAAATCAATGACACAATAAAACACATAATTACCAACCGTCTATTCCAATAGCCGTAATTACTGAAATGTACTCTATCAGCGCTCTGAGTATTTCGACCATCTTGATGTATTCCGATCTTTCGCGGTAATGGAGGAATTACCAGATACCCACTCAGTAGATGGAAAATTACCAAAATACTCCTCGATAGGCATATGGTTAATTACCATTCTACCCCGGTAAAAACAAAGTTAATAAATTCCATCGACATATACATTTCACGACCAATTGTAAACATATATATAAACAAATACATATATGAAAATATACATACGTAAATACACATTCACATATACATATCCATATATATAAACACATATATACACACTCATATATGTATATACATTTTATATATACATATATATACACACAAATATAATTTACATATATACATAATCACATATACATATACACATAAATACATATACAAAATACAGCACATATAAATATATACTCACATACACATATATACAAAAACACGTATACACACTCATATATGTACACACATATTTTATACACATATACATGCATCGAATACTATTTATACATACACATAATATATATATATATATATATACATACCCCATGTATAAAGTACTAACAAAATTTATATATATTAACTTAATACTCCATTTAATACGTAAAGTATTATTTTTTACATAACCCTCTACAAAATACACTTAAGTATATTTAATAAATACATACATAAAATATATGTATTTTATAAAAATATATCTATATTAATAATTATACAAACACATGTATAATTAATTGTACTTGAGAAAAAATATATATATATAATTAGTAATTGAAAATATATATATTAATAAACAAATAATAATTTAATTTATATATATATATATATATATATTAAAATAACTTGGAAATTAAAAAGACCATAATACCTCTCCAATTCCAAATATTCTCAACTTTACCTATTATAGAAAATAACAAAAATATCATCAATAATTTTAAAATTACATTTATGTCCTACATGTCAAATGACCAAAATGCCCCTGACCTTTTTATGAAATTCCATTTATGTCCTTTACATGTAAATGACAAAATTGCCCTCAAACAATTTTAAAAATCCCATTTAAGTCCTTTACATGCAAATTGACCTAAATACTCTCGAACTTTTTAAAATTTCCAAAATACCCTTTTCAAGCAAAAGACCAAAATGTCCTCACTTGCAAAAATTTGCACATAACTTCCTATACATGGCGATTCAATACATGCCCAAATTCAATCCATTTCACATTAATTCCACTAATTAACAAAGGCTTATACACTAATCCACCATCAACTTCAATTAGTTATGCAATTAACAATCAAAATCCCACTTTAAATCACATTTCCATCAAACCCTAAATCCCATAATTTGGGGCTTTGCACATAGCGTAATACACATGAAATTTTGCTCAATCTAGCATTAAATCATGGAATCCAAGCATGTATTCATCAAGTAAACAAATAAAACACATGAAATTTACAAGGAATTAAAGCGTAAGTTGCCTACCTTGAAGCCAAGCTATACACCTCTTTATAAGCCTTGAAAACCTCCAAAATAAATGCCAAAAACTCTAACACAGAGCCACTAACCCCACTTTCTCTCTTGAATTTTCTTTAAAGTTTGCAATTTTTTCAAATTTCTCTCTTTAGAAATGGCTCTCTTTTATAGGAAAATGACATATGTGAAAAGGTAAAAAGCCAAGAAGATGGTTGGCTACACTTGGTGAAAAGCAAGAAGGAAAGTCAGTCACACACACACACAAACCAATTGCAATTTGGCAATTTTTTTTTAATAAAATAAATACCATAAAGTAAAGATATTTATATATATTATTTAAATAAATGAATTGTAAAGCAAAGTGGAGTGTCGGTCAAGAAGCTTTAAATTCCAATTGCCAACTAATTTTATCAATTAAATAATTATAAAATAAAATTAAAGATATTATTAAAGATATTAATATAATAATGAATAGTGAAAGTCAACCATGGTCAAATGGGTAGAAAAAGTCCCTCGTCTCCTCACAGGGTAGTCTCCGGCGAGATTGAACTCCGGCTTCTTTCCTTCGATAACTTGAACTCTGATTTTCTAAATATCTACATCGCTAGCATGTCCCTCCTTTATCTTGTCCACGATCGAAGATTGATCGGTGTAGATATCGAACTTAACTCCGTCTGAATAATGGCCTTGGATCTTGATTGCAAACACTACCGCTGGTAACTCCAAATCGTGTGTAGGGTAGTTCGCTCATATGGCTTCAAGCGGCGTGAAGCGTAAGCAATCACCTTGCCGTTACGCGAGAGCGCAGACCCGACCTTTCCAAAGCGTCACTTTGTAGACCCGAAACTATCCTCATTGTCAGTAAAACAAAGCGGTAGCGAGAGACTAATTTCCTCTTCACTCACGAAACTTTTCTCACACTCCTCGACCAAATAAACTTGGTTTCCTTCCTTAACAATTACGTCAATGGCAAAGCAATCTTAGAAAACCCTTCCACAAATGGTGATAGTAGCCAAACGAAGAACTTGGTTTCTCGGCGTTTGTTGGTCTCTTCCAATCTGAACCCTACAACCTTAGTAGGATCCACGAATCCTTTCGCCAGATATTACGTGTCCTAGAAAAACAATACTTCCAAGCCAAAACTTCGCACTTGAACTTGGGTACATGCTTCTCCGCAAACAACGTTGCACTAACTCCAATTGCTCGTGCTTAGTTATTGATTTGGAATAAATTAGGATGTCGTCGATAAACACCACCACAAATTTATCAAATATTCATGAAAAACACGATTCATCGAGATCCATAAACGCTGGTGCATTCGTCAATCAAAATGGCATTACAATGAACTCGTAATGTCCATACCTTGTGCAAAATGCACTATTGAGTCTATCCTCCTCCTTGATCTTCAAGATGATATCGAGCGAAGATCAATCTTGAAAAACTGCGCCCCTTGTAGCGGTGAACAAATCGTCGATCCTTGGCAGCGGATACTTATTCTTAATCATCACCTTGTTGAGCTCCGTAATCAATGCACAAGCGCATTGAACCATCCTTCTTTTCCGAGCAGGCGGGTGCTCCCGAGAAGCTAGGCTTAATAAAACCTTTATCCAACAAATCCGCGCTCCTTCAACTTCTTTAACTTCTGCTGGAGCTATTGATACCGCACCTTAGAAATAGGTGCGGTTCAAATACCAAATCAATTGTGAATTCCACTTCCCGATCCGGTGGTAACCGCTTGTAAATCCTCGAAAAACATCCAAAAGTCTCGAGCGACTTGCGTCTTGCGGTTGAAGAGTATCGGTTCTTTGTTACGGCGCTAACAAGGCAAACTTGACACCCTTGGCGCAAACACTTAAAAGTTTGCATCGCGGATAGCAACTTAGGCGAAGGCCTAAACTTTGAGCTGCAAACTCAAACTTGACCATCTAGGGCTAAAGCTGAACTTTCTTTTCTTTGTAATCGATGTAAGCCCACACTTAGATGTCGGTGCATACGAATCACATCAAAATCCAACAATTCTAATATAATCAAATCGCACCACGGTGTCTCGTCACGAGGCACACATCACAATTACCAAGCAAAGAAGTTGCAAACATACTTACACAGGTGTAGCAGAATAAACCACGGCCGAGACTAGCGGGTTCCACAGCCAATTTAGCGACAAAGCGGCTGGACACAAACATGTGTGTAGCACCCGAATCAAACAATACAAAAGCATTTAAACCATTTAAGGTAGCGGTTTTGCAACCACCGTAGAGTCTTTTTCCGCCTCCTCTTTGGTCAATGCAAACACGACCTTGCATAGGCTTGAGTTTTGCTACCCGGGACAATTCCTCCTTATATGACCGGGCTTGCCACAACCATATGCGTGATAGTTTTCCCGGCATTCTACGAAATCTTTGCCTTCCTACTACTACACTCTGAACACCGGTCGGTTATCACCCATCTTAAACTTGTTGTTGTTATCCCTCGGTTAGTGCTTGACCACGGTTTCCCGTGAGCCTCAACCGGAAAACCTCTTTCACTTCTTCTTCATAGGAGCGAGAACTTCGATCCTGCAGGTCCATTTGCCATGGGTGGGTCCTTAGTGATCAACTTCATTGCGAGAATCTCAGTATGTAGGGAATTGGAACATAGCGTGCATTGTAGAGCTTTGATTGTAACCCCGAAAGCGTCGAGCCTTATGCTCTTCAATGTCCACTAAGTGTAGTGCGTGTCGAGAAAGTTAGTCAAACTTCCTTTCATACTCCACGAGGAAAGATTTCCTTGCTTCAAACTTATAAATTCGCTTCCTTTTCCTCCGTTTCACTCACGGAAAATACTTCTCCAAGAATAAGGTCTTGAACAACCCACATCATGGATGTTCATGATCTGATGCGCCCTCTTGATCATATCCCTTAATGGTAGCTTCTTCCTTTAGCATGAAACATCGGTCGGTAGAAAGATCTTCTCCGACTCACGAATCAATTCTCCACTAATGGATTCATCGATCCGTCGAACTCAGGGGATGAAGATCCGCAGCTTGCTTACCGCATTAATTCCACAGGTTGTTGTTGTTCTGAACATTACGAGCCACCAGCCTTTCAATAGCCTCCACAAGGCGACTTGTAGCATCCCATGAACTCTCCGGCTCGGGGTGAATGTTTCTTGGAAAGCGTGGCATGCATCCAGTGATAAAATAAATCTTAACCAAATTATTGATAATAATTTGATAAGATACAACAAAACACCTTCATTTTACAATAAAGCATTTTACAACCAGCACACCATACATATATTATACAATATATACGGCATATATATACCCATATATACATATACTATATGTATAAGATATAATACATATAAACAAACAACAACGTCACCAAGCGCGGAACTCTAGTCACTAGTAGGCTCATCCCAATCGGTATATTAACTAGCTCTCTACAAAACATGCAATCTCACATGCTGCGTCCCACAACTCCCAGTTGAGTTGTCATCCAAACCAACGTCATGATACCTCCCACGGATGTGGGCGGACGCTACCCACTATGAGATCGCCTCGGTATACGATGCGAAGAAGACTCTCTTCTTGATGTGCGTATGCATTGCCACCGGCTCGACTCTGGCATGTTCGTCTCCCGCGAGCGAGAAAGCCTTACTAAACAACACGGTAATGTAATGCAAAATAAATAAACATGCACTACTAAAAGAAATCCAAAGACAATCTACCTTGCACGAAGGTGGTCTTTGGAGCATCAACAAGTACATGTTCAAAACCTAGGGCTTTGATACCAAAGCTAAAACACCCCTTTGAGCTTAGGTTCCGAGTAAGGTGTGATTACCATTTTTTCTTAAATTTAATTTGCTTAAAATGTTTTTGGACATAACCACAATAAAATCGAGAGAATTTCCTTTACTCTTTGAGGCCGTTTCTCGAACCATACTAAAGCAGTATTACTTTAAAATAAAATAAAGTTTACACCCACATAAGGAAAATGTAATATTTAAAATACATACTATTATTGTCCAAAATATAACAAACTAAATCTTGGAAGAACAATGCACTATATTAAGCCTCCGGTCAGCACCAATCAAACCTATTGTTGGCTTTGGACTTACATCACACATGACATACAAGCTGTGAGTGAAAAATACTGATGAGCAACCATATGTAAATGCAAATGTCATGTCATGAAGTGTATCACTATACACTAAAATCATTATTTTCCAAATATTATAATTTGATATTATTAAGATATTAATATAATAATTCAATACAAATGAAAAACCTCTCTCTGGGTAGTCTCGTGATTGAACTCCTTCTTTCGATACAACTCACAAATATCTACATGACCTCATCTTGTCGATGAAGATTGATAGATTCAACAACTTTGTATGTGAAATGTGAACTCATGTAGTGACTAAAACGCGAAGCAATCTGTTCGCATGACAATTTTAAAAATACACCTAAAATCATTACCCTTTTAGCGAAAAAGCTCATTTAGCAAACACCTGCATATGCGATGAAACTTAATCCATTATCATGACATATGACTAAAGTTTGAACCATGCAAATGCAAATTTAAACATAAAACCATACGTAAAACAATAAACACAATTGCTTTATGCATATGAATGCTGCGATACACAGTAAAACCAGCAACGATAAAACACATAATTACCAACCGTCTATTCCAGCAGCCGTAATTCTGGAAATGCCCTATCAACGGCGCAAATTATTCACCATCTTGATGTAATTACCGATATACCATTGGCCGCGTCGGAAATTACCAAGATACCCCAGTAGATGAAAAATTACAAAATACTCCTCGATAGGCATATGGTTAATTACCATTCTACCCTTTGTAAAAAGCGGAGTTAATAAATTCCATCAACATAAGCATTTACGACCTGATTGTAAACACATATATAAATAAATACATATATGAAAATATACACACGTAAATACACATTCACATACAGCATATCCATATATATAAACACATATATACACACCCGTATATGTATACACATTTTATATATACATATATATACACAAATATAATTTACATATATACATAATCACATATACACATACACATAAATACATATATAAAATACACATATAAATATATACTCACATACACCTATATATATGCACAAACATGTATATACACACCTATATATACGTATATTTTATACACATACATCATACGAATACTATTTATACATACACATAATTATATATATATACATACCCCAATGTATAAAATACTCTCAAAATTTATATATATTAACTTAATACTCCATTTAATACGTAAAGTATTATTTTTATACATAACCTACAAAATCACTTAAGTATATTTAATAAATACATTACATAAAATATATGTATTTTGTAAAATATAACTATATTTATAATTATACAAACACATGTATAATTAATTGTATTTGAGAAAATATATATATATATATATATATAGTAATTGAAAATATATATATATTAATAAACAAATAATAATTTAATTTATATATATATATATATATTAAAATAACTTGGAAATTTGAAAGACCATAATACCCTCAATTCCAAATATTCTCAACTTTACCCTATTATAAAAAATAACAAAAATACCCTCAATAATTTCAAAATTTACATTTATGTTCCTACATGTCAAATGACCAAAATGCCCTTGACCTTTTTATGAAATTCCATTTATGTCCTTTACATGTAAATGACAAAATTGCTCTCAAACATTTTTAAAATCCGATTTAAGTCCTTTACATGCAAATTGACCTAAATACCCTCGAACTTTTTGAAAATTCCCAAAATACCCTTTTCAAGCAAAAGCCCAAAATGCCCTCACTTGCAAAATTTGCACATAACTTCCTACACATGGCGGTTTCAATACATGCCCAAATTCAATCCATTTCCGTTAATTCCACTAATTAACAAAGGCTTATACACTAATCCACCATCAACTTCAATTAGTTATGCAATTAACCATTAAAATCCCACTTTAAATCACATTTCCATCAAACCCTAAATCCCATAATTTGGGGCTTCACCATATAGCATAATACACATGAAATTTAGCTTAATCTAGCATTAAATCATGGAATCAAGCATGTATTCATCAAGCGGACAAATAAAACACATGAAATTTACAAGGAATTAAAGCGAGGATAAGTTGCCTACCTTGAAGCCAAGCTAGCACACCTTTTATAAGCCTTGAAAACCTCCAAAATAAATGCCAAAAACTCCCCAACACAGCCGACCACTAACCCCACTTTCTCTCTTGAATTTTTTTTAAAGTTTGCAATTTTTTTCAAATTTCTCTCTCTAGAAATAACTCTCTCTCTCTAAAGGAAAATGACATATGTGAAAGGTAAAAAGCCAAGAAGATGGTTGGCTACACTTGGTGAAAAGCAAGAAGGAAAGTCGGTCACACACACACACACACACAACCAATTGCAATTTGGCAATTTTTTTTAATAAAATAAATACCATAAAGTAAAGATATTTATATATATATATATATTGTTTTAATAAATGAATTATAAAGCAAAGTGGAGTGTCGGTCAAGAAGCTTTAAATTCCAATTGCCAACTAATTTTATCAATTAAATAATTATAAAATTAAATTAAATTAAAGATATTATTAAATATATTAATATAATAATGAATAGTGAAAGTCAATCATGGTCAAACCCGGACCAAGGGCAAAATGGGTAGAAAAAGTTCCTCATTTCCTCACAGGGTAGTCTCGGTCCTCAGAAAATTCTCGGAGAACTCCGAAACTACTTGTTTCGATGAAAAAGGTAAAACCGCGATTTAATCGTCCGAAAGTTTTGAAAATAAATGAGGTTATTACACAAGGCTATAAGAAGACTACGTAAACCAATGTGTTTTACTTTCGAGAGGTTTGGGATGGAAATTTTGTTGCACTTCTACTACATGTAGGCGACATGTTTATCATTGGAAAAGATCACGTGAAGATTAGTTAATTGAAGAAGGAAGCTGTCTAAATCTATTGATATGAAAGACTTAGGACCAATGACAAATTTTGGGAATGCAAATAGTTTGAGACAGGAAGAAGAAAATGTTGTGGCTATCTCGGAGAAGTATGTTTAAAGGATGATAAAGAAATTCAACATGAATAATGCCAAACCGATGACATTCCTTTAGGAAATCACTTCACATTAAGTAATAATTTATGCCCTTCATCCGGGAAAGAGATGGGGAGATGAAATATGTACCTTATTCTTCAACAATTGGGAGTCTAATGTATGCTATGTTATGCACTAGACTAAATATTGCTCATGCAATGGGAATAGTGAGCGATTTATTTCTAATCCTTGAAAGAAACATTTGGAAGTCAAGTAGATTCTCAAGTACGAAAGGGTACATGAAGACATATACGTACTTCTGAGGGCTGATCAGTCTTGGAAGGCTATACAAATTCAAATATGGCGGGAGACCTTGGCGGAAGAAAGTTTATTTTGGATTTTATTTATACTTTTGAGAGGAGTGTATCATGGCGGTCATGATTGCAAAGGTGTGTTGCTTTATCTACAATGAGAGTACATTGCGATAGTAGAAGGAGCAAAAGAAATGTTATAGTTAAAGCAGTTTTTTGAATATCTAGGCTTCAAGTAGAAAATGCGAGGTACATTGTGATAGCCAAAGTGTGTAGACTTAAGCAAGAATTCAATGTTTGGACTAGTTTCAATCTTTACTACTTTATAATTTTCTTTGGATTACCCTTACTACCAACCACCACCTTGTTTGGCTTAATTTAAAAGTGTGTTTTGCATTAAGCGTAGTGTAAAAGGTCAAATTTCCTACTTTCCTTGTCCTTGCCACTAAAAGATATGTAAATCTAAAAACTAAGTACATTGCCATATGATTGAACTTACAAATAACTTAAGACTTTGTGATTAGAGTAATTTTTGTTATCTGAAATTTCTGAGGTTTGGATGGACATTTAGTCTTCTAGTGCCAAGATCGGTGGCAAAACCTATTCCCAGGATATTTAAGGAAGCTGGTTGATACATCTGCAAGTCATAGTTATAGTGCTTGTTTGGGTGGCCCCACAAACATGAATGTGCCTCAGGCAAGTTGTATTCACAAATGGACATTTCTATAAACCACGTCTGTGGCTACCGCCACCTGAGTTGATATTTTTTTTCCCATTAAAGCAAATGTTATTCGGTAATGATCACTAAGTTAATAGAACTACAAGATATAAAAATTTATGGAAAACTAGGCCATTCAGGCTTCAATGCTCATTAATAAGGCGTTTGATTTAAAATGCTAGACAATCTCGATGGTTATTAACTAGAGGGAATTTTGATGTTTTATTAACCTTTTTTGCCATGCCTATGAGAAGGGTGAAAAATGTGTAGAAATCTCTAGTTCAAGGCTTTAAAATCAGTTTGTGGAATTCAAAGTACACTAGCCTATAATTCATTTTGTTATATTATATGTTGTGATGCCTTAAGACTATCTCTATTGTACCAACCTTGCAAATTGTTAAAGATGAAATATTTTGATAAAGTTAACAATGATCTGCATGTGATAGAGCAACTTGGACTCAAAAATTATCTTTTTACCATTCGTCAAGCGTTTTTAATAAAGAATGAAGAGTGTTATTCAAGTAAAATATTCACCCTAAACTAGTTTTTCTTTTGTGTGCTATAGTTGTTTTGTATAGTTGATAGAATCAGTCTACTATGTTATGTTGTTATCATCTAGTCGGTGTGTGGATGCCCTTAATACTTTGTTATGGTGATGTATGAAAACAAGGTATATTGGTTTTGGCACATTATCCATTTTATGCAACTCTTGAGAATGGTTAATTCTTGCGCAGTATGCATCTCAACAACAAATAGGAAATTCCAGCCAAATGGGACCAAAGAAGGCGGATATATCTTGCTTCCTCGAACAATGATGGCATCGGCTTTAACTAGTTTTTACCGATCCTAGAGAATTCTTATAGTAGCTAGCTTATATTTGTTGGTGGTATCCTTGATCTATTTCAGATAAACCTCAATTAAGCTTGAGAATATATATGCACCATTGATGTGGGCGGTGGGCCGAAGCTTCATGCAGGCGGTGACCTAATGTAGATTAGATCCATAAGCGGGATGGAGCCCCATTTGGGATTGCTTTTAAACCCCGGTTTCTATTTATTATAGAATCCTGATGGAATTGAAGAGTTTAGTAAATCTAATAAAAAGATAGATTCTTTGAGAATCACCTCCTTTTGCAATAGTTTTGAGAGCGGTATTCACATGCTTAGTCAATATAATTAATGAGCGCTTCAATAACATAATGTTTATTTGGGTCATTAGAAACAATAAGAAGAATAAAGCAATATTTTTACCAAAAGCTAAATTTTTGTTATCTACAACACTTTTGAAACAACGGTTTACCATCGGACACTAGAGTTTTTCCCAGTTAATTGAGATTTTTCTTTAGCATAGCTAAAGCAACTCCTCTTCGAACTCATAGTAAGGCATATGATATATGGTTGGAAGCGAAGATGAGCTTTAATTTAAATATTTTTAGAACTTATTAATGGTAGCGGTGGGGCTCAGGCGCTAGTGTTGTCTTACTAGATTTATACAGTTTTACAAGAAATTAAATTTAAAGACCTTCCTTCGGATTGAGGCATATGATATATGGTTGGAAAGCTAAGATGATAAGATTTAATTTAAATATTTTTTAGAATTTTTGAGTAGATTTAGGCCTTAAAATCATATTTGAAATTTAAGTGATGTACGGTTGATAAATACAATATTTAACAATGTGAGGGCGATAGTATGGCATTGGTGATGGCCCACGATGGGCACCTTGGCCTTGGCACGATGGTGACCACTAGGCATAATAGTCAAATGGGCTATCAATTTTAAAATGTATTTGCCATAAGAATATAAGGGTAATTTTGAACCACTTTTATAATTATCACGACTTTTGAGTTATTTTTCATTAAATGAGGTTGGAGTTTGCTATGACATGAAAAACTATTCCAAATAACAAAACAAAATGTACATTCCAAATAAGACAGCTGATGGACTCACGGTGGTGCTTGGTTATACACATTGTTTGGTGACTGCTTTTAAAGCTTTTGGGCAAAGTTTTCTTTGTCATTTGTTATGATGGCGTGTCCCAATTATATATCACGAGTGTACATTTTTATCCTATTGCTGCAAAATCTGGTCACGATCGACTTGTTATATGGCTTAAAGGCAAGTTAATCATTCAATTTGCTTTCACATTGCTTGCTCAACAAAAATCTTAAAAATTGCACCTAAATACGATTGAAAAGGACATCTACTTATGAAGAATTAGAGTTTAAGTTGTGATAAATTTTATTTGTGTATCACATGTATTGATCACTAAAATTGGTTTAGATTACATGACCTTTTAAAAAATAAAACAAATTTTTCCAACGATCCTTTGTAAATTTTTCATTCTGATTATTTGTTTTTCAATTCAAATTCATTTTAATAGGTTAATATGTGGGTACATGGACTGTGGCTATATCTTTGTTCCTAGCCATAAAAAAGCATTTGGTCACTTATAAAGGAATTTTGGTGACAAAATTCTTGACAAAATTAAAATTCATAGACAATACAAAATTAAATTTTGCCATATTAAAAGAGCTCCTCACCAACTTTTATCCCTTTTGAAAACAACTTGAAAATAATAAGCCTATTAGGAATTTGTTAATATGCACCTCTCATACATATGCATATTCTGAGATATGTTATCTAATTAATTGTGTAAAGTTTTCCAACGAAAATAATTAAATGCATACACACTACTGGTTTGTATTTTTGAAAGCAGATTTATGTTGTTAACTGAAAATTTAATAGATAATTAATGTTATGTTATTGTTATTTTTTATACATAAAAGTACATAAGAGGTATATATGTTTTATTTTTATTTTATCAAAGATAATCAGTAATGGTTGTTATTCCCCACCACCCACTGAAACAAAGAATATATTCTCTCTACTTATTATTCAAATATCAGTCATAATAATGGATAAATAAAAACAAGGACTAATCACAAAGCTTACGGAACACATGCACATTTATTTCTTTTGGTCATTATAACAACTTGAGCGAGGGTTTACATTTATTTCTTAGGCGTTCAACCCGAAAACTTAGGTTTAAACCAAGGCATTTGCCATGCAGGATGTCACATGGGACCTATAAAAATATGATTGACAAATAGAAGGGCGCGAGACACATGGACAAATAAAGTATGACACCTCGGGCAATGCCTCACCACAGGCGGGATTAACCAATGTCGGTAGGAGAGCTTAAGAAGTAAGTGATTGGCTCTTGGCAAAGCGGACCAAAACTTGATCATATCAATGTCATCGGGCTTCATCCCGAAGGAAGCTCCATATTAAAACAATGCACGGTGAGCCACAACCAATCTAGTAGTCAATCCGATTGCATTCCGGCACATATTCTCGACAGGACCCAAATGGTATAAGATCAAAGTCATTCCCTCTTATGTCTATATTCTTCTCGATGAATCTTTCGAGGCAAAACTCTTCCACATTTTGGACCACGTTTTGGTCATGTCCTATTATGACGTTCACTATGATTCTTGATTTCCTTGGTATGTGATATCCTTCAATGGTTGTGTCCTCTGTGCACTCTCTAGGAAATGGTGCAATGGATGTAGCTTTGAGGCTTTCCTTCACCACCATGTACAAGTAATCTAACTTTTCCAAGTCCTTTTCTTCCACCATTCTTCCCATACCTATAACATTTTGTAGCTCGTCTTGAAGCTTTTTCATCACCTTAGGATTCCTTATAAGTTCGATATGGTCGGTCCACGGAAGCGGTGGGGTATCATATGCGGCCGTGATTAACTTCGACTAAGATGGCTTTGATACTTGTTCGATCATATACGTGGGCGTTTTTGTCTTGAGGTTTTGTAGGTTTGTCCATCATTGAAAGCGTATGAATGATGAAGTCCTTTGGAGTTTTGCTTGTTAGTGTTACGTTAGCACTTTCGGTGATGATCTTTTCCACTACTTGGTCTATTAACTTGTTAGCTTTCCTCATTCGCCCGTTAATCCACGAAGTTAGAACAATATATATGTGTGTGTATATATATATATAAGGAGTTTAAGTTAATGTCAACGAAATAAGACAATGTTCCTTTTGAGAACCTGACTAATTTATACCTACTCTCATTATAGGAATATTGGTTATTAATATTGTTGTCAACAAAAGCGATTGGCTTTACACATGAAAATGACAATATTGAAAGCGAATAATGTAGCTTTTAGGGAGTAAGCGACAAACACGATCAAGTTTCCCAGCGAGGCACATAATCGGCAAGATTGAAAGCTCGATCAAGTGCAACACCTCTCGACAAGCCCTTTCAAATCATACCTATCATCCTTCTTCTTCCCCAATATCATCATCGTTGATATTGAAAAGTCCACCACATATAGTAGAAGGTTTCCCACCTAACCAGCCACCGCCCACACCTTGATCGAAGAGCTGGCGAGGAAGGTGGTGAAGCTCTACATGTGGCGGTCTCAGCATTGTTGAAGTTTGTAAACTTTTATTATATGTGTTCACACAGTTGTGCCTATAAAAGGGCATGAGTGTTGTGTGCATTTGTATCAGAATCAGGAGGAGAGAACTCGAGAGAGTTGTGAGAGAGCAGGGGAAGCGTGTGTTTTGAGAGTTTTGGTTTTGTCTTTCACGGTAATTATTCATTTGTGAAATAGATTTTATTTCTCTGAATTAATTATCATTAGTGATCAGAGAATCACAATAGTGGTATGAGCTAGGTGAAGCTTGTGGAGTGCGTTTAGAGGCAAAATAAAATTCTGAAAATTTGCTGATTAATCTTGCTACTGATGCGTCAAGAGGTTGAAGGCGAGCTACGGTATCTAACCGCGTCGTGGACACATCGTGACCACGTGGCCAATTTCTTTGAGTAAATACACCCATCATGCAGCGTGCGCGCGTATGCGCGCACTTGTCATGGAGTCATCGAACCACGTCACGTGCAGCGAGGGGTGCCACGTCATCGACACGTCGGCACAGGTTTGAAATTTTCAGAAATTGCAATTTGGTCCCTATAATTTCTGATATTTACGATTTGGTCCAACTTTTGGAAATTATAATTTGACCCACTATAGTTTGTGAAATTATAATTTGACCCAAATTTTGTAAATTAAATCTATCCCAAATATTTTTATGTTCGGTTTTGACGGAGGAGTCCATCTTTTCGGCGTCCGGACACATGAGTACTCGTTTAAACCAGTTTAGTTCGATTTTTGATCAAGTCATTGCAAAGTAGAAATGTCGATGGAAGAGTCATCATCTATGATCGAGCTTCGCCACCAACTATACCTATGGAGACCTCGGATGGAAGATCTTCTTAGTTGTAGATCTATTTGATCCCCAGAGTTGAAAGGGAAAATCGACCCGAAAGAAGGAGAGTGGAAGAAAATGAACGAGCGATTAGTCAAATTGGCGGTGGATCGATCACGGTGTCTTCCACCATGTTCTTATGAGCAGGCAGCATATGCCTGCGGAAGAAGTTGGAGGACATGTACCGGCCAAGACGCTTTCGGAATAAAGCCTATTGATAGGCGGTTGGTGAATTCAAAACTTCTGAAGTGGAACTTACATGGCGAGCACACTAGTGAGTTTCCGTAAATCGTTATCTGCGTGGACTTGAAGTTAGGAGATGAAGAAGCGAGGCCTACTACTACTTAGCTCACTTCCAGGTTAGGAAACACAGTAGTTTCCACCGGTAATTCAGCCCGATGGCAAACTTACTATGTCAATGGTTAGGATGCCACATTGGAGGAGGCTAGGAGAAAAGCGAGGGTTGATCGGTCGCATGCCCTCGTCCCGAAGGAGAGGAAGGCAGCAAAGGTGGAACTCAAGTAGGTGGAAGCGAAGTAAAAGCGAGGCGATCCACAGGATGGAAGGAAGAGAACTTACAAGTGCTACCACCTTGTGGAATAGAGGACATCTAAGAAAGAGCGAAGGCGCAAGAAGCGAATCGAGGAAGACGATCAGTAGAAGAATGATGGAAGCATTAGTCCATTACGGAGAGGTGGCATATTGTTCCACCGAAGAAACATGCCTTCACATTTCATGTCAAGATGTGAATGGGTAGTGACCACGACATCATCTTACCATGTCACGCCATATAGAGAGTTCTTGACATGTACAATTGGAGACTTTGAATGCTGTGAAGATGGGAAATACGATTACTGCAAGATTATGGGAATTGGTGATGTTCAAATCAAAACAAGTGTAGGGTGTACAATTACTTTGAAGGATGTTGTCATGTTCCAGATCTTGGCTTAATCTACTTTCGGGAATAGTCTTTGGCGGGAGGCTCACGACAATCACTTTAGTAAAGGCACATGGAAAATGTGAAAGGTGCCATAGTTGTGCGAGGACATATTTGTGGAGCGTTGTATAAAACTCATGTGAAGATATGCATGATTTACCCTCAATATCCGTAAGGAGAGTCGCCGAATTTAGGGCACCGGAGACTTCGGTCACTGAGTGGAGAAAGGTTTGCAACCCTAACAAAGAAGAAGCATCCTGTTTCCAAGGATGCTATGCTGAATCCTTGCAATTATTTTTATTTGGTAGCGACAAAGAGTCTGTTCGATCCTCTTTGTCGAGAAATCGAGTTGCTCGATCACGGTGCACTCGATGTTTGTGGTCCCATGGGTGGAATCATTAGGTGGCAGCGGTATTTTTGACTTTCATTGATGATTCTTCTCGGAAGGTGTGGGTGTATTTTCTCGGACGAAGGACCAAGTCTTGGATTACTTCAAGTAGTTTTCATGCCATGGTAGAGCGTGAAGCCTAAAAAGCTGAAGCCTCGGATAAGATAATGGAGGCAGTACACTTCAGGGGAGTTCAATGCCTACTGCATTGATTACCTGGCATTCGACATGGAAGAGCGGTCCCACCAACCTGACATAATGGGTAGAGAGAATGAACCAGGACAATCATGGAAAGGGTTAGAAGTATGATCGGATATGGTGCAAAGCTATTCGGGGAGAATTTGTTCGTGCAGCTTGTTATCTAATCAGCGATCGTCACGGGCCCATTGAATTTTGGAATTCGAGAAAGTTTGATGCAGTAAGCATCCTCCTACTCATTTAAGAGTATTTGGTTGTTTAGCTTTTGTACATGTATCCAAGGAGCTTTCGATGAGCTTCGACATGCGAGGACTACACCATGTATCTTTTAGGATGCGGAGATGAAGAATATGGATCTGATTATGGGATCCAAAGCGAAAAAGGTTATTAGAAGCTAGACGTGAGGTTTCATGAAAACCGGACAATAGAAGACATTGAAAAGCCCGTGATGTCTTCCGATTCAAAAAGATAGTGCCCAAGATTTAGTTCTGATAATGCACACCACCGCCCGCAGAACGAATGAGGTGCATGAAAATGTCGAAGCGAACAAGGAGAAGAAGAAGAGGATCTTTGGGGAGACTAATCCTTCCACGCAGAGAGTAGTACATCTCCCATGGCTAGCGATTCGTGAGATCGAACGAGGTAGGATTCCGTCAACGGATATTGAATCGAGTATATTACAAGCAGAAGGGGAGCGAGAGTTTCAGAAGCTGTATCTCATCAAACAGAAGAAAATGGTGCAAGAATGAGATGAGATGGAATCTTTGAAGAAAAATAACACCTATGAATTGGTTGAGCTTAGAAAGAAAAGAAGGCAATTGAAGAATAAATGGGTGTTCAGCTTAAGAAAGATGGCAATGGAAAAGTGGTAAAACACAAAGCTCGGTTGGTGGTCAAAGGATTTCTTGAAGAAAGGAATTGATTTTGACGAGATATTTTCACCATTGTGAAGATGGCTTCAATTATTATCATTCTTGGATTGGTAGCTAGTTTGGATTTAGAGCTTGAACAAATGGATGTAAAGAACGACATTTCTTCATGGTGATCGCATGAAAGAAATCTATATGGAGCAAAATGAAGGATTTGAGGTTTTAGGAAAGAAAACCTTGTATGCAAGTGAAGAAGAGCTTGTATGGTCTTAAACAAGCACCGGATAAATGGTATAAGAAGTTTGATTCATTCATGGTAAATCAAGGCTATAAGAGGACTGCTTAGTCGATGTGTTTATTTTCGAGATTTCAAGATGGAAATTTTGTTGCACTTCTATTATATGTGGTGACATGTTGATTGTTGGAAAGATCGTGAAGATTAGTCGTTAAGAAGGAACTCTCTAAGTCATTTGATATGAAAGACTTAGGACCAGCTCAGCAGATTTTGGGAATGCAAATAGTCAGAGATAGGAAGAAGAAAGGTTGTGGCTATCTCGGAGAGTATGTTGAGCGGGTGATAAAAGATTCAATATGGATAATGCCAAACCGGTCCGCTCCATTAGGAAATCACTAAGTTGAGCAAGAGTATGTGGCTCTCATCCGGAAAGAGATTGAGGAAATGGAGTCAATACCTTATTCTTCAGATTGGGAGTCTAATGTATGCTATGGTATGCACTAGGCGGATATTGCTCATGCGATTAGGGATCCGGAGCGATTTATTTCTAATCTGAAAGAAACATTGAGGCAGTCAAGTGGATTCTCGAGATACCTAAAGTGTACATCGAAGATATATACGTGCTACGGGGAGTTGATCCGTCTTGGAAAGCTATGGTCGATATGGCTAGAGACCCTTGACGGAAGAAAGTCGCCAGGTTTTATTTATACTTTTCAAGGGGAGGATCATGGCGGTCAAGATTGCAAAGGTGGTTGCTTTATCTACAAGGTAGAGTACATTGCGATAGCGAAGGAGCAAAAGAAATGCTATGGTTAAGCGGTTTCTTGAAGAACTAGAGCTTGAAGCAAAAAGACAAGGTACATTGTGATAGTCAAAGTGCTCTAGACTTGAGCAAGAATTCAATGTACCATTCATTCCAACAAAATGGCGTTGGCTATCATTGGACTGCGAGGTGATGGATCAACAAGCTGGAAACTAGTGAAGATCCATGCCAAAGGAGATCCGTGAATATGTTACCAAAGTGGTTTACGGGAAAACTTAGAGTTATCAGAGACATACTTGAATGGATGGCATGTGACCATCAAAGTTTGAATCTATTGGAGGGGAATGAAAGTCCAGCCACATATAGTAGAAGGTTCTTCCCACTAACCAGCCACCCACCACACACACAGTCAAGAAGAGGCTGAGGAAGGTGGTGAAGCTTCTACTTGTAGTAGGCAAGGAATTGTTGAAGTTGTAAACTTTTATTATATGTGTTCACACCTTAGTTATTGTCTATAAAAAGGGCAATGTTGTGTGCATTGTATCCTGAATCGGAGAGAGAACTCGAGAGAGTGTGAGAGCTCGGAAGGCGTGTTTTAGAGTTTTGGCTTTGTCTTCAAGTGTAATTATTCATTTGTGAAATAGATTTTATTTCTCTCCAAATAATATCATTAGTGATCAAATCACAACCGTATATGTCATACACCACCTCATTGATCTTACTACTTATATACCACCTCCCGCGGTTTCAGATTTTTCAATGACGCACCAACAACCTATCTCCCTTCCCAGCGATGCAAGCGACTCAATCTTGATGAACTCGAAGGTTTAAATTGCATATTCTTCTTGTATTCATAGCGTGGTCCATATTAGGAGAAAGCCATTCCTTTAGTACCGTCGTCCAAGTACTCAACTTGATTTTGGGGCGATCCGCCATTTTCAAGCTGGGTCTTGAGGAGCGAGTAAAGCTTGAGGGACGAGGCGGCGATGGTGGGACATTGCCGAGCCAAGGACATGATGTGTCGTGTTTTTGAACAGCTTTGAAGGCTACGATGTGGGAGGTACAGATTTGATGGAGGTTCCGATTATTGGTAGGGCTCGTGGTCCCGTGGAAGTTTCCGCCATTTTGCGTGGTTTTGTCGGTACGGATAGAGATCACAAGAACCTGCGAGAATGGCTACAATGATGGAAGACATGGTGTCTACTGCCTGCGGTGTGTAGGATTTGGTTTAAAAGGAAAGATAAATATTGATTAGCGGAAGGAAAATGAAAGAAAGGAAATGAAGGGAAAGTGTGAATGATTAAGTGTGGCTCAATCCCATTCTATATGGATTAATAATGTTTTTGTCACGTGCAATATTGAATAATATAATAATAATGCTTTCAATTGCTGACCATGACATGGAAATTGGGAATATTTATTTCTTTTAACAATACTTGCAATTACATTTATTTAAAAAATTAACTTTTATTGTGTAAGTTTCCTTCAAAGCATACACGTTTTAATAATTTAAATATATAGTTGTTCTATTACTGATTGTATATATTTTAAGAAAACATGTGCCAAGTATTTCATAAGTAAATTAAATTCAATTATTGTTCTATTATTATGTACACGTGCCAAGTACATGTGCAAAAGATAGAAATTTTGTTGCAATGAAAATAAATTAAATTGAAAAAGATAATATAGTTTTTAATTTTGCAGATGGTTGTCATGTTCTTAATTCCAACCCACCTACCCCACAAATTGACAAATGGATGCTACGCTTGAGTGTGGATCATGCTATTTGAAGTTTTGTTAAAGATGAAAAGTGAGGTGTATGTTGATGACCGCTTGATGCCCACAATTTTTAATTATTCTACTTATGACAAAGCTTGTAATGTGAAGAGGAAGAGGTGTACCAAAACTTCATTATAATATAGTTATTTCAATTGCGAGCTCAAAGAGGACTTAAATCGTGGCTCTAAATATATAATCTTAATTATCTTTAAATGTAATGAGAGACACCAACTAGAAGCAAATGTTTCTATTTTTTATTTTTATTTTTATTTTTTAATGGGTGTTTTAGTGACACATTATTATATGATGATTTTATTACGGAAATTTTAAAGTTTTTGGATTTGGTATACAATTTTCATTCCCTTTCTAGCTCTAAATTGTTGATGTAGAAAATCGAATCACCAATAATTAGTACCTCGATTCTACATAGATTTGCTCATAAACTATGAATAACGCGTGTCTAACGCCGAAGCGATATAACAAGAAAATTTTGTAAGCTTTTGGATTTAAATACTATCAATTATTGGCACAATTAAAGACTAACGTTTTAAGCGTGAGAAACTAGAAAGTAAACAAAAATGGGCGCTTCAGGGATTGTAGAGGATGGAATTATGATAAGCGGAGCTCTATAAATACCAAACCAGCCAAGTTTTTGAAGCAAAATAGCTACTATGCCTACTTGTACTAGCTAGCTAGCAAAAAGCCCATTTTCATCAAAACCTTCATCTCTTTTCCTCAAATTAACCAAAAAAAATGCCCATTGAGGTTTCATCTCGCTCAAGCTAATTCATCCAATGGCTCTTCAACTGAGTTACTCCACGACCGCGAATTTCCATCCTAGTCTTTGGGGGATTATTTCCTCAATATGCTTCTCGATCCCGCCAGTATATATAGTACTAGCTAGTCTTTTCTAATAATAGTGTATAATCCTATATATTTATTATACATGGTCATATTTACGTGACTAGCTAGTAATGGAGTAGTAGTGTATTAATCATGATTTAAATAATTATGTTTATAATAATTTTTAGGAAGTTGATATCATTAATACTGAGCAACAAGCTGGTGAGGAACTAAAAAGGAAGTGAAGACGATGCTTGCGCTGCAAAACTCCCTCAAAGAAGTTAGAATTGATCGATTCAATTCAACGCTTGATTTGTCGTATCATTTTGAGAGCTTAAATTGATGAAATGTTGAAGCAATTACGTGAATTAATCAATCTTGATGAATATTTTATTGATGGATCCCACAACCATATTGTAAACCTCCACACCATCTCTTTGGTTTCACTACTTAGACAAGGAGGATATAATATATCAAGTGGTAATTAAGCTTTTAATTTTGTTACTATATATCACACACGTATTCATTATTTTTAATTTTAATCTAACAAACTACGTCTTAATGGAAGTTGTAAATTAATTGCATATATTCCACAAGTTCACCAACAAAGAAGGAAAGTTCAAAGAGGAGCTTGTGAATGATGTTGAAGGAATGTTAAGCTTGTATGAAGCTGCACATTGGAGGGTCAGGGAGAGCATATATTAGAAGAGGCACTCCTTCACTACCACTCAACTTCGTCCTCCGCCACGCCTCAACCATTGTGAACCCGTTCTTGCTGAACAAGTCAAGCATTCCTTAAGGCAGCCCATGAGGATGGGCCTGCCGAGGATTGAGCAAGACACTACATTTCTATCTATCAGCTGCACCCAACTTTCTTAGTGATGATCAAATCCTACTTACTTTTGCCAAGTTGATTTCAACATTTTCAAAAATGCACCGAAGAACTTTCGATATATCAAGGTACATATATAATTTAGCATTTTTGAGTGTGTGTATGTCGCCTATACAGCTAGGTTATCATGTTGATCTGAGACTACTAAAATTATCATAGGTGGTGGAAAGATTTGGACTTTGCATCAAAGCTACCTTTTGCACGAGGCAGTGGTAGAATGTTACTTTTGGATTACGGGAGTATATTTTGAGCCACAATATGCACTTGCTAGAAGAATTGTAACCAAAGTAATGGCCGTGACATCATCATTGATGATATATATGATGTTTATGCAACATTTGATGAACTCAAGTCTTCACCGCAATTGAAAGGTTTGCTTCCTAATTTAATTTTGTAACTCTAATTTTTTGTAGGGTAGTACATTTCTCCATAATATATTAATTATTTAGTACTAATTCTATCTTTGAAATTATAATTAACCCTCCACCTAATTAATTCAGTTAACTATCATCGGATGGGATGTGATGCATGAATCAGCTACGGAATACATGAAATATTGTTACGTGCACTCTTAGATGTGTATGAAGAAATTGAGCAACTGATGACCACCAAGAGGAAGATCATATTCGGTATACTATGCTAAAGAAGAAGTAAGTAGTTATACTATACATATATTATGTATATCGTATACTAGTGCATGTAATTTAAAATGAATATATATACTCTACATTATAAATAAATATGTATATTATATTGTTTGGATTTTAATTGATCTAATCCATTCCGTAATATATATATATATATATATAATGGCTTGAGATGAAGAAGCTAACGAGTCTACTTAATTCAAGCTAAATGGTTCAAAGAAAATATATACCAACGCTTGGATGAATATATGGAACTCTCACTAGGATCGTGTGGTTATTCACCGCTTACAACCACTTCTTTCCTTGGGATGGGAGATATTGCTACAAAGGAGGTTTTTCATTGGGTTTCAAATGGTCCTAGGATTGTCAAAGCTTCAACTATTTGTAGGCTTATGGATGGCGTGGTTGACCATAAGGTATCTAGCTAGTTTGATATTTAAGAGTTAATGATTATTCTTTGTTAGCTTGATATAAATACATACATACATAATTTTGTAATATATATATGAAATAGTTTGTTTGGATATGTTTTTAGTTTGTGCAGGAACACAATAAGGGGCATGGGGATAGTGCCTCTAGCGGAATGCTACATGAACAAACATGGTGTTTGAGGAAGAGGCTTGTGATGAACTACGTAGCAAGTTGTGGATGCGTGGAAGGATATAAACGAGGAGTGTGTTGAACCAAGAGATGTGCCAATGGCTCTTCTTATGCACCAGTCAACCTTGCAAGGGTAATGGACGTTTTTACAAGGATGGTGATGGCTACACTCATGCTGCTGGTCCCATGAAAACTTTTATCTCTTCTTTGCTTGTTCATCCTATTCCAATTTGATTCCAAATTATATTATTGGAATTCTATGCCAATATTGTTTTAATTTCCCATACTAATATTTCCATTTACTAATAAATGTCGCCCAAATTTTAAATAAATTTCCTCATATTATATATATATGGGGACTACGAGTTTTTATTATTATTATTTTGTGAAATAAATAATATGTATCTCATAAAATAATGATTTCTTTGTTAAATATACAGAATAGTGATCGTATTTTGTTCATGTGAATTATTTCTATTATAAATTGGCTTGCTTTTATTCTAGTTTCTAGTTTTTTGCTTTTAAGGTCCTCTAATTTTAAAAATTTCTATCGAGGCTCTCTGATTTTAAAATTTCTTGAATGTAAGACAATTCAAACACCTGACCCTATTTTAAAATTTGAGTTAAAATACAACATCAGCTTTCTCTTTAGTTTTGGCAAGGAAAAATTCTTCATGGAATATATATAAAAAAAAGGGCAAAAACAAAATAATGAAACAAAGATAGAGAACAAAAGTAATAAAAATATTTGTTTTGATGACAAACACCTTAATAATTTTATTTAAACTCCTTGTAGATCTTCCTACCCCAATAAAGTTGTCTAATCTACAAGCAAACACTTTCCCATCCTTCTAACAAAAATTTAGAAGAAAGAAACCAAAGCCATCTCATTGAAATGGAGCAGGAACAACTTGTTTCAGTTCACAATTTTCATAAAAGAGAAGTACCTATAGAACATAAGGAAAAACAGGGATGGAAAAGGCTTAACTTGTATATTGGTTGAAACAATATAAATACATCTCGCATAACATGGTAGTTATAGGTGATAAGTGATTTACAAAACAAGCTATTCCATATACAAGGAACAAAGTATATCAAGCTAACTAGCATAATACACTGTATGGATTACAATATGCCATTATGCTCCTCAAGATTTGGTTCACATGAACACCAATCTTGGACCGGAGTGATTGGAAAAACTATTTGGAGAGAGGTTTGGTAAGGGTATCAGCAAGTTGATCGTTGCTTGAAACATGGAGCACGCGAAGAGAGCCATCAAAAATTTTGTCCCGCATAAAGTGAAAATCAATGCCATGTTTCATTTTAGAATGAAGTTTGGGATTGGCACACACATAGGTTGTTCCAAGATTGTCGCAGTTGATGGTGGCTTAGTAGTGGAAGAGACTTTCAGTTCTTGAAGCAAAGAAACCAACCAACAAACCTTAGCGGGTATGAGCATAGCTCAATACTCAAATTTCGCAGTTAAGAAAATGGAAATGGACTTTGCTTCCTAGAGGACCAGGAGATTGGATTGCAAACTAAGGAAGACAATGTAACCCTGTGGTAGAAATGAGCTGTGAGCTGAGAGTCATCAAGGGGGGCATCAAGTCGCTTTCCTCGTGAGTGGTATGTCAACGAGTATTTCATAAATTTCCTTAAAAGAAATTAGAGTATCAATGTAATTGAAATGTGGCAAGAATGTTTTCATTATCACCGAAAGACCTTTCGAGGATATGTAGGTGAGTTCGTGCTCACTTTTCAACAAGATGGTTAGCGGGCAAGTCTATCTCACGCAGATTGACGTCACCAAGTACTTAATCACGCGAGCGAGAACCTTGACACCTGGATAACTTTCTGAAGCTATAGCATGCTTAGATCGAGATGGCTTGGCAAGGTTAATGCTACCGCCAAGCATCCTTAGATATCGTGAATAGAGAGACAAGCCAATGAATGTCTTTGGACAAGGAGGCAAGGAGTGCACTCGTAAGTAGAGAATTTTGATGAACCTGCAATGTAAAGTCTCCTGGCTCGAGAGTCAGTGATATCAAGTAAAGACGGATAGGACATTGTTGATGCCACATAAAACCATGTGAGGTCATAGCCTATAATGAGAGCATCAAATTGTTTCTTCAAGAGAAGTAGGTAGTATCGTTGAATTTGAGAGGTGCTCGTTGCCACATTTATGACAAAACCAAGGTGCAATTGGCAAAGGTAGGTTTAGTGCTAACAAGCAAGGGACCTGTAGCATATGTGGAAGAAAGAGAAGGAGTCAGCTACTGAAGCAAAGAGGGAGCAAATCAGCTTTAACTAGTTTTGTTACCATCCTAGAGAATTCTTATAGTAGCTAGCTTATATTTGTTGGTGGTATCCTTGATCTATTTAAGATAAACCTTAATTAAGCTTGAGAATATATATGCTCCATCGATGTGGAAGCAAAGGGTCAAGCTTCATCTGGAGGCAGTGACCTAATGTAGTCGATAGATCCACAAACGGATGGTGGAGCCCCATTTGGGATTGCTTTTAAACCTTCTAATTATTATGAATCCTCAATGGAATTGAAGAGTTTGGTAAATGTAATAAAAAGATAGATTCTTTCGAGAATCACCCTCCTTTACAAGAGTTTTGGGAAGCGTGTCTTCACGCCTATTTAATATAATTAAAGAGTCGCCTAATAACACCTTGCCAAGCCTCCTACTGCTCTTTGACTTACCACACACATGACATACAACCTGGAGTGAAAAATACTCAAGAGGCAACCATATGCAAATGCAAATGTCATATCATGAAGTGTATCACTATACACCTAAAATTATTATTTTTCCTCTTTATTTTTCAACCTAAAAACTAACTCTCTTCCGCTGCTTTGTGTGCACAAAACACCACACCTTCGGGTATGCGGATGAACCACCGCTCCTGCACCCACCGCTATGTGTGTGGTCAGATTCATGTGAGTGACTAAAAATGTGGGTTTAACCATGCACCTCATCAGTAAACCAATTTCTCAAAACACAAACCTATAGAAAAATCTTTCATTTCACATAAAACAATAAACCACCAAAATTGCTTTATGCAAATGAATGCTCATGCCACAATGCACAAGTAAAATCAAGCAACACAAGAAAACACATAATTACCAACCGGCCCCATTCCATAAATGTGAATTACTGAAATGCCCCTACTCTATCAACAACCACATGCCGCTTCAACCATACCGATGTGATTATCGATCTTCACCGGTAATGTCGAAAATTACTAAGATACCCTCGTAGATGGAAAATTACCAAAATACTCCTCAATAGGCATATGGTTAATTACCATTCTACCCTAGAAAAAACAAAGTTAATAAATTCCATCAACATATACATTTACTAATAACAATTGTAAACATATATATAAACAAATACATATATGAAAATATACGCACGTAAATACACATTCACATACGCATATCCATATATATAAACACATATATACACTCATATATGTATATACATTTTATATATACATATATATGCACACAAATATAATTTACATATATACATAATCACATATACATATACACATAAATACATATACAAAATAATGCACATATAAATATATACTCACATACACATATATATGCACAAACACGTATATACACACTCATATATGTACACATATTTTATACACATATACATGCATACTAATACTATTTATACATACACATAATTATATATATATATATATACATACCCCCATGTATAAAGTACTAACAAAATTTATATATATTAACTTAATACTCCATTTAATACGTAAAGTATTATTTTTTACATAACCCTCTACAAAATACACTTAAGTATATTTAATAAATACATACATAAAATATATGTATTTTATAAAAATATATCTATATTAATAATTATACAAACACATGTATAATTAATTGTACTTGAGAAAAATATATATATATATAATTAGTAATTGAAAATATATATATTAATAAACAAATAATAATTTAATTTATATATATATATATATATATATATATTAAAATAACTTGGAAATTAAAAAGACCATAATACCTCTCCAATTCCAAATATTCTCAACTTTACCCCTATTATAGAAAATAACAAAAATATCATCAATAATTTTAAAAATTACATTTATGTCCCTACATGTCAAATGACCAAAATGCCCCTGACCTTTTTATGAAATTCCATTTATGTCCTTTACATGTAAATGACAAAATTGCCCTCAAACAATTTTAAAAATCCCATTTAAGTCCTTTACATGCAAATTGACCTAAATACTCTCAACTTTTTAAAATTCCAAAATACCCTTTTTCAAGCAAAAAGACCAAAATGTCCTCACTTGCAAAAATTTGCACATAACTTCCTATACATGGCCGATTCCAATACATGCCCAAATTCAATCCATTTCACATTAATTCCACTAATTAACAAAGGCTTATACACTAATCCACCATCAAATTCAATTAGTTATGCAATTAACAATCAAAATCCCACTTTAAATCACATTTCCATCAAACCCTAAATCCCATAATTGGGGCTTTAGCACATAGCGTAATACACATGAAATTTTGCTCAATCTAGCATTAAATCATGGAATCCAAGCATGTATTCATCAAGTAAACAAATAAAACACATGAAATTTACAAGGAATTAAACGTAAGTTGCCTACCTTGAAGCCAAGCTAGCACACCTCTTTATAAGCCTTGAAAACCTCCAAAATAAATGCCAAAACTCCTAACACAGCCGCCACTAACCCCACTTTCTCTTGAATTTTCTTTAAAGTTTGCAATTTTTTCAAATTCTCTCTTTAGAAATGGCTCTCTTTATAGGAAAATGACATATGTGAAAAGGTAAAAAGCCAAGAAGATGGTTGGCTACACTTGGTGAAAAGCAAGAAGGAAAGTCACCACACACACACACACAAACCAATTGCATTTGGCAATTTTTTTAATAAAATAAATACCATAAAGTAAAGATATTTATATATATTATTTAAATAAATGAATTGTAAAGCAAAGTGGAGTTGTCGGTCAAGAAGCTTTAAATTCCAATTGCCAACTAATTTTATCAATTAAATAATTATAAAATAAAATAAAATTAAAGATATTATTAAAGATATTAATATAATAATGAATAAAGGAAAGTCAACCATGGTCAAATGGGTAGAAAAACCTCGCTCTCCTCACGTGGTAGTTCCTACGAGATCAACTCCGCTTCTTTCCTTCGATAACTTGAACTCGATTTTCTCAATATCTACATCGCTAGCATGTCCCTCCTTTATCTTGTCCACATCAAGATTGATCGGGTGTATATATCGAACTTAACTCCGCATGCATAATGACGCCGCATCTTCGCTGCAAACACTACCACCGGTAACTCCAAATCGTGGTGTGGTAGTTCCGCCATATGGCTTCAACCGACGTGAAGCGTAAGCAATCACCTTGCCGCTCGCATGAGAACGCAACCCACTTTTCCTAAAGCGCCACCGAGACCCCAAACTATCCTCGCTAATCCAAGAAACAAGAACAGCGCAGACTAATTTCCTCTTCAACTCCCCGAAACTTCTCACACTCCTCCCACCAAATAAACTTGGTTTCCTTCCTAACAATTACGCCAATGGCAACGCAATCTTAGAAAACCCTTCCACAAATCGCATGATAGTAGCCCGCCAAACCAAGAAAAACTGATTTCTCCGACGCTTGTTGGTCTCTTCCAACTCGAACCGCTACAACCTTAGTAGGATCCACCTCAACTTTCACAGATATTACGGTCCTAGAAAACAATACTTCCAAGCCAAAACTCGCGACTTTTGAACTTGGAGTACATCCGCTTCTCACGCAAACACCGCAAAGACTAACTCCAACCGCTTCCTCGTGCTTAGTTATTGATTTGGAATAAATTAGGATGTCGCCGATAAACACCACCACAAATTTATCCAAATATTCATGAAAAACACGATTCATCGATCCATAAAATGCATTCGCAATCAAAATGGCATTACAATGAACTCATAATGTCCATACCTTGTGCAAAATGCACTATTCGCCTATCCTCCTCCTGATCTTCAACCGATGATATCCGTAACTAAGATCAATCTTCAAAAGACACTCGCCTTTGTAACCGGGTCGAACAAATCGCCGATCCTTGGCAACGGATACTTATTCTTAATCATCACCTTGTTGAAGCCTCCTGAATCAATGCACAAACGCATTGAACCATCCTTCTTTTCACGAACGTAACTGGTGCTCCCTAAGGCGAAACGCCAGGCTTAATAAAACCTTTATCCAACAAACTCGCAGAATCGCCCTTCAACTTCTTTAACTCGCTGAGATTCGACACCGCACCTTAGAAATAGGTGCGCCCGTACCAAATCAATTGTGAATTCCACTTCCCGATCCGGTAACCCTTGTAAATCCTCCTCAAAAACATCCAAAAGTCTCGAACGACTTCGACGCCTTTGGGTTGAAGAGTATCCGGTTCTTTGTTAACGACGCTAACAAGGCAAACTTGACACCCTCGACGCAAACACTTAAAAGTTTGCATCACGATAGCAACTTAGACAAGGCCTAAACTTTGAGCCCGCAAACTCAAACTTCGACCATCTACAGGCTAAACCGAACTTTCTTTCTTTGTAATCATGTAAGCCCCACACTTAGATAATCAATGCATACCAAAGATCACATCAAAATCCAACAATTCTAATATAATCAATCAAGACACGTTGTCTCACACCAGGCACACATCACAATTACCAAGCAAAGAAGTTGCAAACATACTTACACCCGGGTGTAGCAACAGATAAACCACCATCGAGACTAATACCGTGTTCCTAGCCAATTTAGCAAAGAATCAAGCTAGACACAAACATGTGTGTAGCAACTAATCAAAACAATACAAAAGCATTTAAACCATTTAAGGTAACTGTACTGCAACCACCGTAGAGTCTTTTTTTCCTCCTCTTTTGGTCAATGCAAACACCACCTTGCATAGGCTCGAAGTTTTGCTACCCCCGACAATTCCTCCTTATATGACCAGTTTGCACAACCATAGCACGTGATAGTTTTTCCCCAAAGATTCTCTCAAATGTCAGCCTTCCATACTTACACTAACGTAACACGTGCCTGCTTATCACCCATCTTAAACTTGTTGTTGTTATCCCCTGCTAAGTTGCTGACCACGGTTTCCCATCGAGCCTCCGCTTCGCGGAAAACCTCTTTCCACTTCTTCAGGAGCGTAACTCGACCCCCGCAGTCCATTTGCCATCTGGCCGGGTCCTTAGTGATCAACCGCACTGCCAGTAATCTCCGAGTATGTAGGAATTGGAACATAGCAACGTGATTGTAGCTTTGATTGTAACCTCTTTCAAACGCCGAGCCTTATGCTCTTCAATGTCCACTAAGTGTGGAAGGCGACGAGAAAGTTCGCCAAACTTCCTTTCATACTCCACGCAGGAAAGATTTCCTTGCTTCAAACTTATAAATTCCGCTTCCTTTTCCTCCCGCTTCACTCACGGAAAATACTTCCAAGAATAAGGTCTTGAACAACGCCACATCATCTGATGTTCATCAAGACTGCACCTCTCTTGATCATATCCCACCAATGACCGGCTTCTTCCTTCAAAGATGAAACATCGTCAAGAGAAAGATCTTCTCCGCCCAATCCACCTCAGCCACTAATGGATTCATCGATCCACAAACCGGGATGAAGATCACTTAAACCGCTTCACCACCGCATTAATTCCCGCAGGTTGTTGTTGCGTCGCAGGTTGTTGTCTTAACATTCCGAGCCACCAGCCTTCAATGGCCTCCACAAGACGAATTTGTAGCATCCCATGAACCGCCTCGTGCTCGTGGTGAATGTTTCTTGGAAAACGTGGCATCTGCATCCAGCGATAAAATAAATCTTAACCAAATTATTCGATAATAATTTGATAAGATACACAGCAAAGCCACACTTCATTTTTACAATAAAGCATTTACAACCAGACACCATACATATATTATACAATATATACACAAAGATATATATACCCATATATACATATACTATATGTATAAGATATAATACATATAAACAAACAACAACGCCACCAAACGGGAACTCTAGTCACTAGTAGGCTCATCCCCTAATCGGTATATTAACTAGCTCTCTACACAAAAACATCGCAATCTCCTGTCTGTGTCCCTCTAACTCCCGACGAGCTGAGTTGTCATCCAAACCAACGTCATGATACCTCCCACCAGATGTGGACGGAACGCTACCCCTATGAGATCGCCTCCCAGATAATGCGCAAGAAGACTCTTCTTGATGTCGCCAGATGCATCATTGCCACCGCTCGACTACACGCATGTCAAGGCCTCCCACGCAAGCAGCAAAGAGGCACTACTAAACAACACGGTAATGTAATGCAAAATAAATAAACATGCACTACTAAAAGAAATCCAAAGACAATCTACCTTGGCACGCAAGGTGGTCACCTGAGCATCAACAAGTACATGTTCAAAACCTAGGCTTTGATACCAAAATCAGAACACCCCTTACCCAAGCTTAGGTTCCCGAAGTGCGTGATTACCATATTTTTTTCTTCTAAATTTAATTTGCTTAAAATGTTTTTGGACATAACCACAATAAAATCAGAGAATTGCCTTTACTCTTTGAGACCGCTTCTCCAAACCATACTAAAACAAGATATTTTTAAAATAAAATAAAGTTTACACACCCACATCAGAAAGAAAATGTAATATTTAAAAATACATACTATTATTGTCCAAAATATAACAAACTAAATGAAGAACAATGCACTATATCATGCCTCTCCAAAGCACCCTATCAAGCCCATCGCTCGGCTTTGACTTACCTCATCACACATGACATACAACCGTGGAGTGAAAAATACTCAGAGGCAAACCATATGTAAATGCAAATGTCATGTCATGAAGTGTATCACTATACACCTAAAATCATTATTTTTCCTCTTTACTTTTCAACCGAAAAAGCCACTCACTTTCCGCTGCTTCGCGGCACAAAACACAACACTGTAGGCGCGGATGAACCACCGCTCCGACGCACCCATCGCTATGTGTGGTGTGATTCATAGAGTGACTAAAAATGAGTTTGAACCATGCACCTCATCGTAAACCAATTTTCGAAAACACAAAACCCATAGGAAAAATCTTTCATTTCACATAAAACAATAAACCACCAAAATTGCTTTATGCATATGAATGCTCATGCCACAATGCACAAGTAAAACCAAGCAACACAAGAAAACACATAATTACCAACCGTCCTATTCCAAATGTACCGTGAATTACCAAATGCCCTTACTCCATCAACGATCGAAGTCGCCAACCATAATCGATGTAATTACCGATATACCATCCACGCCTGAAATTACCAAGATACCCCTGTAGATGAAAATTACCAAAATACTCCTCAATAGTATATGGTTAATTACCATTCTACCCTTTGTAAAAAACTGAGTTAATAAATTCCATCAACATAATGCATTTACTTAATACAATTGTAAACACATATATAAATAAATACATATATGAAAATATACACGTAAATACACATTCACATAACGATATCCATATATATAAACACATATATACACACCATATATGTATACACATTTTATATATACATATATATGCACACAAATATAATTTACATATATACATAATCACATATACACATACACATAAATACATATATAAAATATGCACATATAAATATATACTCACATACACCTATATATGCACAAACATGTATATACACACCTATATATGTAAGACGTATTTTATACACATATACATGCATACTAATACTATTTATACATACACATAATTATATATATATACATACCCCAATGTATAAAATACTCTCAAAATTTATATATATTAACTTAATACTCCATTTAATACGTGAAAGTATTATTTTTATACATAACCCTACAAAATTCACTTAAGTATATTTAATAAATACGCATATAAAATATATGTATTTTGTAAAAATATAACTATATTTATAATTATACAAACACATGTATAATTAATTGTATTTGAGAAATATATATATATATATATATATTAGTAATTGAAAATATATATATATTAATAAACAAATAATAATTTAATTTATATATATATATATATATTAAAATAACTTGGAAATTTGAAAAGACCATAATACCTCCAATTCCAAATATTCTCAACTTTACCCCTATTATAAAAAAAACAAAAATACCTCAATAATTTCAAAATTTACATTTATGTTCCTACATGTCAAATGACCAAAATGCTCTTGACCTTTTATGAAATTCCATTTATGTCCTTACATGTAAATGACAAAATTGTCTCAAACATTTTTAAAATCCGATTTAAGTCCTTTACATGCAAATTGACCTAAATACCCTCGAACTTTTTGAAAATTCCCAAAATACCCTTTTTCAAGCAAAAGCCCAAAATGCCCTCACTTGCAAAATTTGCACATAACTTCCTACACATGGCCGGTTTCAATACATGCCCAAATTCAATCCATTTCACGCTAATTCCACTAATTAACAAAGGCTTATACACTAATCCACCATCAACTTCAATTAGTTATGCAATTAACCATTAAAATCCCACTTTAAATCACATTTCCATCAAACCCTAAATCCCATAATTTGGGGCTTCACCATATAGCATAATACACATGAAATTTAGCTTAATCTAGCATTAAATCATGGAATCCAAGCATGTATTCATCAAGGCATAAATAAAACACATGAAATTTACAAGGAATTAAAACGGATAAGTTGCCTACCTTGAAGCCAAGCTAGCACACCTTTTATAAGCCTTGAAAACCTCCAAAATAAATGCCAAAACTCCCCAACACACCACCACTAACCCCACTTTCTCTTGAATTTTTTTGTAATTTTTTCAAATTTCTCTAAATAACTCTCTAAAGGAAAATGACATATGTGAAAAGGTAAAAGCCAAGAAGATGGTCGGCTACACTTGGTGAAAAGCAAGAAGGAAAGTCTCACACACACACACACACAAACCAATTGCAATTTGGCAATTTTTTTTTTTAATAAAATAAATACCATAAAGTAAAGATATATATATATATATATATATATATATATATATATTGTTTTAATAAATGAATTATAAAGCAAAGTGGAGGTCGGTCAAGAAGCTTTAAATTCCATTGCCAACTAATTTTATCAATTAAATAATTATAAAATTAAATTAAATTAAAGATATTATTAAATATATTAATATAATAATGAATAGTGAAAGTCAATCATGGTCAAACCCTACCAAGCGGCAAAATGGGTAGAAAAGTTCCTCATTTCCTCACAGTGGTAGTCTGGTCCTCAGAAAATTCTGAGAACTCCTCAAACTACTTGTTTCGATGAAAAGGTAAAACCGCCGATTTAATCGAAAACGCCGTCCGAAACCTACGCTGAAAATAAATGAGGTTATTACACAAGGCTATGAAGACTACTATAAACCAATGTGTTTACTGAGGTTTCGTGATGGAAATTTTGTTGCACTTCTACTACATGTAGACTATGTTTATCATTGGAAAAGATGCAAAGGAAGATTAGTTAGTCAGTTAAGGAACCGCCTAAATCTATTGATATGAAAGACTTAGACCAGCCCAACAAATTTTGGGAATGCAAATAGTTCGAGCATGAAGAAGAAAATGTTGTGGCTATCTCAGAGAAGTATGTTTAAAGGATGATAAAGAAATTCAACATGAATAATGCCAAACCACCAACATTCCTTAGGAAATCACTTCACATTAAGTAATAATTTATGCCCTTCATCCAGAAAGAGATGGGGAGATGAAATATGTACCTTATTCTTCAACAATCGGGAGTCTAATGTATGCTATGTTATGCACTAGACTAAATATTGCTCATGCAATGGGAATAGTGAGCCCATTTATTTCTAATCCTTGAAAGAAACATTCGAGGCAGCCAAGTAGATTCTCGGCACCGAAAGGGTACATCAAGACATGTCTGTGTTGGCTATGGGAGCTGATCCAGTCTGGAAGGCTATACAAATTCAAATATGGCAAGAGACCTTGACTGAAGAAAGTTTATTTTGGATTTTATTTATACTTTTACAGAGGGAGTCAGATCATGGCGTCATGATTGCAAAGGTGTGTTTTTATCTACAAATGTATAAGAAAGTACATCATATAGTAGAAGGAGCAAAAGAAATGTTATAGTTAAAGCGCTTTTTGAATATCTAGGCTTCAAGTAGAAAATGTAATGAGGTACATTGTGATAGCCAAAAGTGCAGACTTAAGCAAGAATTCAATGTTGGACTAGTTTCAATCTTTACTACTTTATAATTTTATCGATTACCCCACACTACCCACCAACCACCACCCCTGTTTGGCTTAATTTAAAAGTGTGTTTTGCATTAATCAGAGTGTAAAAGGTCAAATTTCCCACTTTCCTTGTCCTTGCCACTAAAAAGATATGTAAATCTAAAAACTAAGTACATTGCCATATGATTGAACCTTACAAATAACTTAAGACTTTGTGATTGAGTAATTTTTGTTATCTGAAATTTACAGTTTGGATGGACATTTAGTCTTCTAGTGCCAAGATCAGGTGGCAAAACCTATTCCCGATATTTAAGGAAGCCGGTTCATACATCCGCAAGTCATAGTTATAGTGCTTGTTCGGGTGGCCCCACAAACATGAATGTGCCTCAGTAAGTTGTTTCATTCCATTTGTTTCACAAATGGACATTTCTATAACCACGCCGTAGGCTACCGCCACCGAAGTTGATATTTTTTCCCATTAAAGCAAATGTTATTCTGTGAATGATCACTAAGTTAATAGAACTACAAGATATAAAAATTTATGGAAAACTAGGCCATTGCAGTGCTTCTAATGCTCATTAATAAGAGCGCTTGATTTAAAATGCTAGACAATCTCGATGGTTATTAACTGTAGGGAATTTTGATGTTTTATTAACCTTTTGCCATGCCTATGAGAAGGGTGAAAATGTGTAGAAATCTCTAGTTCAAGGCTTTAAAATCAGTTTGTGGAATTCAAAGTACACTAGCCTATAATTCATTTTGTTATATTATATGTTGTGATGCCTTAAGACTATCTCTATTGTAATTAACCTTGCAAATTGTTAAAGATGAAATATTTTGATAAAGTTAACAATGATC
>CM017574.2:18753573-18790517 GCA_007844105.2 Rhamnella rubrinervis | reverse complement strand
AAGCGAGTCAGTCAAACAATGTATAATAGCACACTTTGTGAGTCCATCAATTTATCTTATTTGGAATGTACATTTTGTTTTTGTTATTTGGAATAGTTTTTGATGTCATAGCAAACTCCACCTCATTTAATGAAAAATAACTCAAAAGTGTTATAATTATAAAAGTGGTTCAAAATTACCTTATATTCATGAGCGGTCACATTTTAAAATTGGGATAGCCCATTTGACTACCACGGTAGTGGTCACCATCAGGCGAGCCAATGCCCATCGGTGAGCCATCACCAATGCCATACTATGGTCCTCGTCATTGTTAAATATTGTATTTATCAACCGTACATCACTTAAATTTCAAATATGATTTTAAGGCCTAAATCTACTCAAAAATTCTGAAAAAATATTTAAATTAAATCTTATCATCTTAGCTTTCCAACCATATATCATATGCAAATCCGAGTTTGGGAAGGTCTTTAAATTTAATTTCTTGTAAAAGCTGTGTAAATCTAGTAAGACAACAGGCGTGAACCTTCACCATTAATAAGTTCTAAAAATATTTAAATTAAAGCTCATCTTGGCTTTTCAACCATATATCATATGCCTTACTATGAGTTAGGAAGAGGAGTTGCTTTAGCTATGCTAAAGAAAAATCTCGATGCTTGGGAAAAACTACAGTGTCGATGGTAAAGCTGTTGTTTCAAAGTGTTGTAGATAACAAAAATTTAGCTTTTGGTAAAAATATTGCTTTATTCTTCTTATTGTTTCTAATGACCCAATAAACATTATGTTATTGAAGCGGACTCATAATTATATTGACTAAGCATGTGAATCTTGCTTCCAAAACTATTGCAAAGGAGGGTGATTCTCGAAGAATCTATCTTTTTATTAGATTTACCAAACTCTTCAATTCCATTGAGGATTCTATAATAATTAGAAGCTGGGGTTTAAAAGCAATCCCAAATGGGGCTCCATCCGTTTATGGATCTAATAAGCTACATTAGGTCACTGCCTCGAATGAAGCTTACGTCCTTTGCTTCCACATCGATGGTGCATATATATTCTCAAGCTTAATTGAGGTTTATCTGAAATAGATCAAGGATACCACCAACAAATATAAGCTAGCTACTATAAGAATTCTCTAGGATCGGTAAAAACTAGTTAAAGGCGATCTTTGCTGGCGTGTTTGAGGAAGCAAGATATATCGGCCTTCTTTGTGTCCCGTTTGGCTAGGGAATTTCCTATTTGTTGTTGAGATGCATACTGCGTCAGTATAATTAACCATTCTCAAGAGTTGCATAAAATGGATAATGTGCCAAAACCAATATACCTTGTTTTCATACATCACCATAACAAAGTATTAAGGGCATCCACCGACTAGATGATAACAACATAACATAGTAGACTGATTCTATCAACTATACAAAACAACTATAGCACCTGAAAAGAAAAACTAGTTTAGGGTGAATATTTTACTTGAATAACTCTTCATTCTTTATTAAAAGCCTTGGCGTAATGGTAAAAAGATAATTTTTGAGTCCAGTTGCTCTATCACATCAGGATCATTGTTAACTTTATCAAAATATTTCATCTTTAACAATTTGCAAGGTTGGTACAATAGAGATAGTCTTAAGGCATCACAACATATAATATAACAAAATGAATTATAGGCTAGTGTACTTTGAATTCCACAAACTGATTTTAAAGCCTTGAACTAGAGATTTCTACACATTTTCACCCTTCTCATAGGCATGGCAAAAGGTTAATAAAACATCAAAATTCCCTCAGTTAATAACCATGAGATTGTCTAGCATTTTAAATCAAGCGCTCTTATTAATGAGCATTAGAAGCTGCAATGGCCTAGTTTTCCATAAATTTTTATATCTTGTAGTTCTATTAACTTAGTGATCATTACGGAATAACATTTGCTTTAATGGGAAAAAAATATCAACTCGGTGGCGGTAGCCCTGGCGTGGTTTATAGAAATGTCCATTTATGAAACAAATGGAATGAAACAACACTGAGGCACATTCATGTTTGTGGGGCCACCCAAGCACTATAACTATGACTTGAGATGTATGAGAGGCTTCCTTAAATATCAGGAATAGGTTTTGCCACGATCTTGGCACTAGAAGACTAAATGTCCATCCAAACACGTAAATTTCGGATAACAAAAATTACTCTAATCACAAAGTCTTAAGTTATTTGTAAGTTCAATCATATGGCAATGTACTTAGTTTTTAGATTTACATATCTTTTTAGTGGCAAGGACAAGGAAAGTAGGAAATTTGACCTTTTACACTGATTAATGCAAAACACACTTTTAAATTAAGCCAAACAAGGTGGTGGTTGGTGGGTAGTGTGGGGTAATCGATAAAATTATAAAGTAGTAAAGATTGAAACTAGTCCAAACATTGAATTCTTGCTTAAGTCTACACACTTTGGCTATCACAATGTACCTCGTACATTTTCTACTTGAAACCTAGATATTCAAAAGCTGCTTTAACTATAACATTTCTTTTGCTCCTTCTACTATACATGATGTACTCACTTACATTTGTAGATAAAGCAACACACAATCATGTTGCCATGATACTGACTCCCTGCAAAAGTATAAATAAAATCCAAAATAAACTTTCTTCCGTCAAGGTCTCACGCCATATTTGAATTTGTATAGCCTTCAGGCGGATCGGCTCCCGTAGCCGAGACATGTCTTGATGTACCCTTTCGGTGCTTGAGAATCTACTTGGCGCCTCCAAATGTTTCTTTCAAGGATTAGAAATAAATCGGCTCACTATTCCATTGCATGAGCAATATTTAGTCTAGTGCATAACATAGCATACATTAGACTCCCAATTGTTGAAGAATAAGGTACATATTTCATCTCCCCATCTCTTTCGGATGAAGGGCATAAATTATTACTTAATGTGAAGTGATTTCCTAAAGGAATGTTATTTGGTTTGGCATTATTCATGTTGAATTTCTTTATCATCCTTTAAACATACTTCTCACGAGATAGCCACAACATTTTCTTCTTCTATCTCCAACTATTTACATTCCCAAAATTTGTTGGGCTGGTCTAAGTCTTTCATATCAATAGATTTAGGCAGTTCCTTCTTTAACTAATCTTCACTGCATCTTTTCCAATGATAAACATGTAGTCTACATGTAGTAGAAGTGCAACAAAATTTCCATCCAGAAACCTCGAAGTAAACACATTGGTTTCTGAGTAGTCTTATAGCCGTGTAATAACCTCATTTATTTTCAATTAAATAAATCGAAACAAGTAGTTTGAGTTCTCAGAAATTTTCTGAGGACCGAGACTACCTGTGAAATGAGGAACTTTTCTACCCATTTTGCCACTTGGTCGGGTTTGACCATGATTGACTTTCACTATTCATTATTATATTAATATATTTAATAATATCTTTAATTTAATTTAATTTTATAATTATTTAATTGATAAAATTAGTTGGCAATGGAATTTAAAGCTTCTTGACCGACCTCCACTTTGCTTTATAATTCATTTATTAAAACAATATATATATATATATATATATATAAATATCTTTACTTTATGGTATTTATTTTATTAAAAAAATAAATTGCCAAATTGCAATTGGTTTGTGTGTGTGTGTGTGTGTGACCGACTTTCCTTCTTGCTTTTCACCAAGTGTAGCCGACCATCTTCTTGGCTTTTACCTTTTCACATATGTCATTTTCCTTTAGAGAGTTATTTAGAGAGATTTGAAAAAATTGCAAACTTTAAAGAAAATTCAAGAGAAAGTGGGGTTAGTGGTGGCTGTGTTGGGGAGTTTTGGCATTTATTTTGGAGGTTTTCAAGGCTTATAAAAGGTGTGCTAGCTTGGCTTCAAGGTAGGCAACTTATCCTCGTTTTAATTCCTTGTAAATTTCATGTGTTTTATTTATGCCTTGATGAATACATGCTTGGATTCCATGATTTAATGCTAGATTAAGCTAAATTTCATGTGTATTATGCTATATGGTGAAGCCCCAAATTATGGGATTTAGGGTTTGATGGAAATGTGATTTAAAGTGGGATTTTAATGGTTAATTGCATAACTAATTGAAGTTGATGGTGGATTAGTGTATAAGCCTTTGTTAATTAGTGGAATTAGCGTGAAATGGATTGAATTTGGGCATGTATTGAAACCGGCCATGTGTAGGAAGTTATGTGCAAATTTTTGCAAGTGAGGGCATTTTGGGCTTTTGCTTGAAAAAGGGTATTTTGGGAATTTTCAAAAAGTTAGGGTATTTAGGTCAATTTGCATGTAAAGGACTTAAATCGGATTTTTAAAATGTTTGAGAGCAATTTTGTCATTTACATGTAAGGACATAAATGGAATTTCATAAAAGGTCAAGGGCATTTTGGTCATTTGACATGTAGGAACATAAATGTAATTTTGAAATTATTGAGGGTATTTTTGTTATTTTTATAATAGGGGAAAAGTTGAGAATATTTGGAATTGGAGGTATTATGGTCTTTTCAAATTTCCAAGTTATTTTAATATATATATATATATATAAATTAAATTATTATTTGTTTATTAATATATATATATTTTCAATTACTAATATATATATATATATATATATTTTCTCAAATACAATTAATTATACATGTGTTTGTATAATTATAAATATAGTTATATTTTTACAAAATACATATATTTTATGTACGTATTTATTAAATATACTTAAGTGAATTTTGTAGAGGGTTATGTATAAAAATAATACTTTACGTATTAAATGGAGTATTAAGTTAATATATATAAATTTTGAGAGTATTTTATACATTGGGGTATGTATATATATATAATTATGTGTATGTATAAATAGTATTCGTATGCATGTATATGTGTATAAAATACGTGCGTACATATATGGGTGTGTATATACATGTTTGTGCATATATAGGTGTATGTGAGTATATATTTATATGTGCATATTTTATATATGTATTTATGTGTATGTGTATATGTGATTATGTATATATGTAAATTATATTTGTGTGCATATATATGTATATATAAAATGTGTATACATATATGAGTGTGTATATATGTGTTTATATATATGGATATGCGTATGTGAATGTGTATTTACGTGTGTATATTTTCATATATGTATTTATTTATATATGTGTTTACAATTGTGTCGTAAATGCGTATGTTGATGGAATTTATTAACTCCGTTTTTTTACAAAGGGTAGAATGGTAATTAACCATATGCTTATTGAGGAGTATTTTGGTAATTTTTCATCTACTTGAGGGGTATCTTGGTAATTTCGGCGTGGCCAATGGTATATCGGTAATTATTGAGGTTGGCGGCTTGCGATCGTTGATGGAGTAAGGCATTTGATAATTACATTTGTTGGAATAGGGCGGTTGGTAATTATGTGTTTTCTTGTGTTGCTTGGTTTTACTTGTGCATTGTGGCATGAGCATTCATATGCATAAAGCAATTTTGGTGGTTTATTGTTTTATGTGAAATGAAAGATTTTTCCCTATGGGTTTGTGTTTTGAAAATTGGTTGCGCGATGAGGTGCATGGTTCAAACTCATTTTTAGTCACTCATGAATCACTAACCACACATATGATGGATGCGTCCGGAGCGGTGGTTCATCCGCATACCTGAGAGGTGTTGTGTTTTGTGCGAAAGCGGAAAGTGAGTGGCTTTTAGGTTGAAAAGTAAAGAGGAAAAATAATGATTTTAGGTGTATAGTGATACACTTCATGACATGACATTTGCATTTACATATGGTTTGCCTCTGAGTATTTTTCACTCCGGTTGTATGTCATGTGTGAGGGTAAGTCAAAGAGAGCAGTAGGGCTTGATAGGGTCTTGGTTTGGAGGCGATATAGTGCATTGTTCTTCGCATTTAGTTTGTTATATTTTGGACAATAATAGTATGTATTTTTAAATATTACATTTTCCTTCTGATGTGGGTGTGTAAACTTTATTTTATTTTAAAGTATCTTGTTTTAGTATGGTTTGGAGAAGCGGTCTCGAAAGTAAAGGAAATTCTCGATTTTATTGTGGTTATGTCCAAAAACATTTTAAGCAAATTAAATTTAAAAGAAAAAAAATGGTAATCACACCTTTTCGGGAACCTAAGCTTGGGTAAGGGGTGTTATATTTTAGTATCAAACCACAGGTTTTTGAACATGTACTTGTTGATGCTCCGGTGACCAGCGTGCCAAGGTAGATTGTCTTTGGATTTCTTTTAGTAGTGCATGTTTATTTATTTTGCATTACATTACAGTGTTGTTTAGTAGTGCCTCTTTGCTTTCGTGCGTGGGAGCCTTGACATGCGGTAGTCGGCGGTGGCAATGCATCTGGCGACATCAAGAAGAGTCTTCTTACGCATGCATATATGGGGCGATCTCATAGGGGTAGCGTTCGTCCACATCGGTGGGAGGTATCATGACGTTGGTTTGGATGACAACTTCATTTCGTCGGGAGTTAGAGGGCCTTGACGAGGAGATTGCGATGTTTTTGTGTAGAGAGCTAGTTAATATCTTGATTAGGGGATGAGCCTACTAGTGACTAGAGTTCCGTTTGGTGGCGTTGTTGTTTGTTTATATGTATTATATCTTATACATATAGTATATGTATATATGGGTATATATATCTTTGTGTATATATTGTATAATATATGTATGGTGTGCTGGTTGTAAAATGCTTTATTGTAAAATGAAGTGTGGCTTTCTTTGTGTATCTTATCAAATTATTATCGAATAATTTGGTTAAGATTTATTTTATCATTGGATCAGGATGCCACGTTTTCCAGAAACATTCACCACGAGCACGAGGCGGTTCATGGGATGCTACAAGTCGTCTTGTGGAGGCCATTGAAAGGCTGGTGGCTCGAGAATGTTCAGCAACAACAACCTTGCAACAACTGACAACTGCGGGAATTAATGCGGTGGTGAAGCGGTTTAAGTGATCTTCATCCCGGAGTTTGTGGATCGATGAATCCATTAGTGGCTGAGGTGGATTGAGGTTTGGAAGATCTTTCTCTTGACCGATGTTTCATCTTTGAAGGAAGAAGCCGGTCATTGGTGGGATATGATCGAAGGCGTGCATGCTTGATGAACATCCGATGATGTAGGCGTTGTTCAAGACCTTATTCTTGGAAGTATTTTCCGTGAGTGAAGCGGGAGGAAAAGAGCGAATTTATAAGTTTGAAGCGGAAATCTTTCCTGCGTGGAGTATGAAAGGAAGTTTGGCGAACTTTCTCGTCGCATGCCAACAGTGGACATTGAAGAGCATAAGGCTCGGCGTTTGAAAAGGGTTACAATCAAGCTACAATGCGATCGCTATGTTCCAATTCCTACATACTCGGAGATTACTGCGGCGAGTGCGGTTGATCACTAAGGACCCGGCCAGATGGCAAATGGACTGCGGGATCGAGTTACGCTCTGAAGAAGAAGTGGAAAGAGGTTTTCCGGCGGAGGCTCGATGGGAAACCGTGGTCAACAACAGGGGATAACAACAACAAGTTTAAGATGGGTGATAACCGGCACGGTGTTCCGTAGTGTAGTAAGTGTGGAAGGCGGCATTTCGAGAATCTTTGGGAAAAACTATCACGTCTATGGTTGTGGCAAGCTGGGTCATATAAGGAGGAATTGTCGGGGGTAGCAAAACTTCGGTGCTATGCAAGGTCGGTGTTTGCATTGACCAAAGAGGAGAGGGGAAAAAGACTACGGTGGTTGCGGTACCGTTACCTTAAATGGTTTAAATGCTTTTGTATTGTTTGATTGGTGCTACACACATGTTTGTGTCTAGCGGTTCTTTGCTAAATTGGCTAGGAACACATTAGTCTCGATGCGTGGTTTATCTGTTGCTACACGCGCCGGGTGTAAGTATGTTTAACTTCTTTGCTTGGTAATTGTGATGTGTGCCTCGGTGTGAGACAACGTGTCTTGATTTGATTATATTAGAATTGTTGGATTTTGATGTGATCTTTGGTATGCTTGATTATCTAAGTGTGGGGCTTACATGATTACAAAGAAAAGAAAGTTCAGTTTAGCCCTGTAGATGGTTAGAAGTTTGAGTTTGCAGGCTCAAAGTTTAGGCCTTGGCCTAAGTTGCTATCGGCGATGCAAACTTTTAAGTGTTTGCGTCAAGGGTGTCAAGTTTGCCTTGTTAGCGTCGTTAACAAAGAACGGATACTCTTCACCGCAAGGCGTGAAGTCGTTCGAGACTTTTGGATGTTTTTGGAGGATTTACAAGGGTTACCACGGATCGGAAGTGGAATTCACAATTGATTTGGTACGGGCGCACCTATTTCTAAGGTGCGGTGTCGAATAACTCGATGAGAGTTAAAGAAGTTGAAGGAAGCGATTCGAGGATTTGTTGGATAAAGGTTTTATTAAGCCTGGCGTTTACGCCTTGGGAGCACCAGTTACGTTGTGAAAAGAAGGATGGTTCAATGCGTTTGTGCATTGATTCGGGGAGCTCAACAAGGTGATGATTAGAATAAGTATCCGTTGCCAAGGATCGGCGATTTGTTCGACCCGTTACAAGGCGAGTGTCTTTTGAAGATTGATCTTAGTTACGGATATCATCGGTTGAAGATCAAGGAGGAGGATAGGCCGAATAGTGCATTTTGCCAAGGTATGGACATTCTGAGTTCATTGTAATGCCATTTTGATTAGCGAATGCACAGCGTTTATGGATCGATGAATCGTGTTTTCATGAATATTTGGATAAATTTGTGGTGGTGTTTATCGGCGACATCTAATTTATTCCAAATCAATAACTAAGCACGAGGGCGGTTGGAGTTAGTCTTTGCGGTGTTTGCGTGAGAAGCGGATGTACTCCAAGTTCAAAAGTCGAGTTTTGGCTTGGAAGTATTGTTTTTCTAGGACCGCGTAATATCTGTGAAAGGATTGGGGATCCTACTAAGGTTGTGCGGTTCGAGATTGGAAGAGACCAACAAGCGTCGAGAAATCGAAGTTTTCTTGGTTTGGCAACTCTATCGCCGATTTGTGGAAGGGTTTTCTAAGATTGCGTTGCCATTGGCGTAATTGTTAAGGAAGGAAACCAAGTTTATTTGGTGGGAGTGTGAGAAAAGTTTCCGGGGAGTTGAAGAGGAAATTAGTCTCTGCGCTTTGTTTCTTGCGATTAGCGAGGATAGTTTGGGGTTACGGTGGCGCTTTAGGAAAGATGCAGGTTGCGTTCTCATGCGAGCGGCAAGGTGATTGCTTACTTCCGTCGGTTGAAGCCATATGGTAGAACCCGCGATTTGGAGTTACCGTGGTAGTGTTTGCGAAGATCGGCGTCATTATGCATGCGGAGTTAAGTTCGATATCTACCGATCAATCTTGATCGTGGACAAGATAAAGGAGGGACATGCTAGCGATGTAGATATTGAGAAAATCGAGTTCAAGTTATCGAAGGAAAGAAGCGGAGTTGATCTCAGGAGACTACCACATGAGGAGGCGAGGGACTTTTCTACCCATTTGACCATGGTTGACTTTCACTATTCATTATTATATTAATATCTTTAATAATATCTTTAATTTAATTTATTTTATAATTATTTAATTGATAAAATTAGTTGGCAATTGGAATTTAAAGCTTCTTGACCGACTCCACTTTGCTTTACAATTCATTTATTTAAATAATATATATAAATATCTTTACTTTATGGTATTTATTTTATTAAAAAAATTGCCAAATTAAATTGGTTTGTGTGTGTGTGTGTGACTGACTTTCCTTCTTGCTTTTCACCAAGTGTAGCCAACCATCTTCTTGGCTTTTTACCTTTTCACATATGTCATTTTCCTATAAAGAGAGCCATTTCTAAAGAGAGAATTTGAAAAAATTGCAAACTTTAAAGAAAATTCAAGAGAAAGTGGGGTTAGTGGCGGCTGTGTTGGGGAGTTTTGGCATTTATTTTGGAGGATTTCAAGGCTTATAAAGAGGTGTGCTAGCTTGGCTTCAAGGTAGGCAACTTACGTTTAATTCCTTGTAAATTTCATGTGTTTTATTTGTTTACTTGATGAATACATGCTTGGATTCCATGATTTAATGCTAGATTGAGCAAAATTTCATGTGTATTAGCTATGTGCTAAAGCCCCAAATTATGGGATTTAGGGTTTGATGGAAATGTGATTTAAAGTGGGATTTTGATTGTTAATTGCATAACTAATTGAATTTGATGGTGGATTAGTGTATAAGCCTTTGTTAATTAGTGGAATTAATGTGAAATGGATTGAATTTGGGCATGTATTGGAATCGGCCATGTATAGGAAGTTATGTGCAAATTTTTGCAAGTGAGGACATTTTGGTCTTTTGCTTGAAAAAGGGTATTTTGGGAATTTTTAAAAAGTTAAAGTATTTAGGTCAATTTGCATGTAAAAGGACTTAAATGGGATTTTTAAAATTGTTTGAGGGCAATTTTGTCATTTACATGTAAAGGACATAAATGGAATTTCATAAAAGGTCGAGGGCATTTTGGTCATTTGACATGTAGGGACATAAATGTAATTTTAAAATTATTGATGATATTTTTGTTATTTTCTATAATAGGGGTAAAGTTGAGAATATTTGGAATTGGAGGTATTATGGTCTTTTTAATTTCCAAGTTATTTTAATATATATATATATATATATATAAAATTAAATTATTATTTGTTTATTAATATATATATTTTCAATTACTAATTATATATATATATTTTTTTCTCAAGTACAATTAATTATACATGTGTTTGTATAATTATTAATATAGATATATTTTTATAAAATACATATATTTTATGTATGTATTTATTAAATATACTTAAGTGTATTTTGTAGAGGGTTATGTAAAAATAATACTTTCATTATTAAATGGAGTATTAAGTTAATATATATAAATTTTGTTAGTACTTTATACATGGGGTATGTATATATATATATATATATATTATGTGTATGTATAAATAGTATTAGTATGCATGTATATGTGTATAAAATATGTGTGTACATATATGAGTGTGTATATACGTGTTTGTGCATATATATGTGTATGTGAGTATATATTTATATGTCATTATTTTGTATATGTATTTATGTGTATATGTATATGTGATTATGTATATATGTAAATTATATTTGTGTGCATATATATGTATATATAAAATGTATATACATATATGAGTGTGTATATATGTGTTTATATATATGGATATGCGTATGTGAATGTGTATTTACGTGCGTATATTTTCATATATGTATTTGTTTATATATATGTTTACAATTGTGTATAGTAAATGTATATGTTGATGGAATTTATTAACTTTGTTTTTACAGGGTAGAATGGTAATTAACCATATGCTATATTGAGGAGTATTTTGGTAATTTTCCATCTACTTGAGGGTATCTTAGTAATTTCCATTACGATTGAAGATCGGTAATTTAGTAATGGATAATGTTTGAAACCAATATACCTTGTTTTCATACATCATATAACAAAGTATTAAGGGCATACATTGGCTAGATGATAACAACGTAACATAGTATGGTGATTCTATCGACTATACAAAACAACTATAGCACAAAAAAAACAGTTTAGGTGAATATTTTTTCTTGAATAACACTCTTCATTCTTTATTAAAAGCGCTTGGCGTAATGGTAAAAGTAATTTTGAGTCGTTGCTTTCACATCAATGGATCATTGTTAACTTTATCAAAATATTTCATCTTTAACAATATGCAATTGAGTATTTTTGGTAATTTTCATCTACTTGAGGTATCTTGGTAATTTGACATTATGGGTGAAGATTTAATTACATGGTATATGGTTGTGTGAGTCGTTGATAGAGTAGGGGCATTTGATTGCGGCTATTGGAATAGGGCGGTTGGTAATTATGTGTTTTATTGTGTTGCTTGATTTTACTTGTGCATTGTGGCATGAGCATTCATTTTGCATAAAGCAATTTTGGTGGTTTATTGTTTTATGTGAAATGAAGATGATTTTTCTATAGGTTTGTGTTTTGAAAATTGGTTGCTGATGAGGTGCATGGTTAAACCCGTTTTTAGTCACTCTATGAATCAGCTGACCACACAAGCGATGGTGCGCGGAGCGGTGGTTCATCCATACCAGAGGTGGTGTTTTTGTGCAAATAAGAAGAGTGATTTTTGGTTGAAAAATAAAGAGAAAAATAATAATTTTAGGTGTATAGTGATAAAACTAGTTAAAGTGATGTTCTTTGCTAGATCGATAACAAAACTAGTTAAAGCTGATTTTTCTCCTCTGCTTCTTCCCAAAGCTTCAACTCCTTCTCTTTCCTCACTATGCTACGGTCCACTTTTTAGCTTAAACTACCTGCCATTGCACCTGGTTGTCATAAATGTGGCAGCAACCTCTCAAATTCAGCGATACTACCTACTCTTGAAAAACAATTTGATGCCTCGCATAGGCTATGACCTCATGGTTTTATCGGCGGCATCACTCCTTGTCCTATCCGTACTACGATATCACCAACTCTCGAACCGGACTTTACATTGCAGGTTCATCAAGATTCTCTTAACGAGTGCACTCCTTGCCTCCTTGTCCAAAGACATTCATTGGCTTGTCTCCTGCATTCGATATCTAAGGATGCTTGGCGAAGCTAGCATTAACCTTGCCAAACCATCTCGATCTAGCATGCTACTTCTTCTTGAGAAAGTTATCCGGTGTCAAGGTTCTCGCTCAGTGATTAAGTACTTGGTGGCGTCAAATCTGCGGACAGATGAACTTGCCGCTTCTTAACCATCTTTGTTAGTGAGCTGAACTCACCTCTATATCCTCAGGTCTTTCGGTGATAATGAAAACATTCGCATCTTTGTTTCATACCCGTGATACTCTAATTTCTTTTAAGGAAATTTATGAAATCTTGATTGAACATACCGCTAGGAAGCGACTTGATGCCCTGATGACTCTCGCTCACGGCTCATTCTACCACAAAACTAAAGACCCACCCGAGGTTCTAATCAGCTGACCTTCATATGCACGCCATCACGGTTGATTCTTAGCGTTGACCTCCATCATCAACATTTACATGGCCTACCTACCTCATCCGCGTCCTTTCCAACCATTGAGCAACTACAAGGTGGTATCAACTTTGTTTCACTTAGGGCCACTCCGGCTCGCTTACGCCTCTTCTCCGTCAACAATGGATGTACAACTCCTGGCTGCAATAATCCTTCCTTTGGGCTCCACCTCCGCGGGCTTACCACAGCTCGGTCGATTGTTGGCTCTCCCACCGCGCCTCCACCAGCACCCAAGCTTATGGATTACGGTGTGTCTTATCACACCCTACATGCGCATACAATACAAGAGCCTTAAACAATGTTTTGACCTAAGCTCTTTAAAGACTTTATTGCTTAATGTATCTCTTGCCAATGCGGATGAGCCAAGAATAGCCTCCGAGTGCTAAAATTACCTTTCGATGGCGTCATCTTATGACTGCGAATATGATGCTTTACTACGTAATGCTACATGGGAGTTGGTTCCTTCTCATCCTTTGCATAGCGTAGTCATTTGTAAGTGGGTTTTAGTGTGTCAAAGCGCAACCCGGATAGCTCAGTGGATCGTTACAGGTCGGTTGGTAGCCAAGGGCTTCATCAGCAGCCTGATGTCGAATACTTGACACCTCAGCCTTGTTGTGAAACGGCAATAGTTCATGTAATATTGCACCTTGCCTTATCAATGGGTGGTCCATACGGCCGGATGGATATCAATAACACCTTCCTCGGCCCTTAAGTGAAGAAGTCTTCATGTAACAACCGCTTTGGTTTTGTGGATCCATCGCTCCATCCATGTTTGCAGCCTCAGGAAGGCCATCTATGGCTTAAAACAAGCCCAGCGAGCTTGGGGAACTTCACTCCTTTTTACTTGCCTATGAATTTAAGAATGCATCGCCGACACCTCTCTCTTCATCTCAGCCATGTAAGCTTGGTTTTATACCTCTTGGTCTATGTCGATGACATCCTCCTCAGGTAATAATAAGCTCTTTTGCTTAACTACTTTGTCTTATCCTTATCCAAAAATTTTCTCTCAAACCTTGGTGAGTTGCATTACTTCCTTGGTGTGGAGGTCATTCCCACAGCAACGGTATCTTTTATCTGACAAAAGTACATTACGGATCTTCAGAAACATCGACATGTTAGACTCACGGATGTCCATACTCAGATAGCTTCTTCAACCTCTCTCACCTTGTTGGTTAGCCACTCTCTTCACCAAAGCAACATTGGAGTGGTGGGAAGCTTACAATACCTTTCTCACACAAGACTTGATGTAAATTATTCACTTTGTTAAACATTCCAGTTCATGCATCAACTACGGACTCTCATTGGGTAGCATGTAAGCGAGTCCTTGCTACTTAAGCGATGCGTCCTCGTTTGGTCTTCACTGCACCGACAATGCGCCCTTAACCTTGCATGCTTTCTCGATGCTGATTGGGTAGGAAATGAGATGATAGCACTTCCACCACGAGGTTGTTGTCTTCATTAATCCATGGTCCTCTAGGAAGCAAAAGTCCATTTCACGGTCTTCCATGGAAGTGAGTATTGAGCTGTGGCTCATACCACTTCGAGGTTTGTTGGTTGGTTTCCTTTGCTTCAAGAACTGAAAGTCTCTTCCATACTCGCCCACCATCAAGCTGCGACAATCTTGGAACAACCTATGTGTGTGCCAATCAACTTCATTCTAAAATGAAACATGTGCGCATGATTTTCACTTTATGCGGGACAAAATTTTTGATGGCTCTCTTAGCGTGCCCCATGTTTCAAACAGCGATCAACTTGCTGATACCCTTACCAAACCTCTCAAATAGTTTTCCAATCACTCCGGTCCAAGATTGGTGTTCATGTGAACCAATCTTGAGGGAGCATAATGGCATATTGTAATCCATACACATGTATTATGCTAGTTAGCTTGATATACTTTGTTCCTTGTATATGGAATAGCTTGTTTTGTAAATCACTTATCACCTATAACTACCATGTGTGCGAGATGTATTTATATTATTTCAATGATATACAAGTTAAGCCTTTTTCCATCCTCTGTTTTCCTTATGTTCTATAGGTACTTCTCTTTTATGAAAATTGTGAACACGAAACAAGTTGTTCTGCTCCATTTCAATGAGATGGCTTTGGTTTCTTTCTTCTAAATTTTTGTTAGAAGGATGGGAAAGTGTTTGCTTGTAGATTAGACTTTATTGGGGTAGGAAGATCTACAAGGAGTTTAAATAAAATTATTAAGGTGTTTGTCATCAAAACAAATATTTTTATTACTTTTGTTCTCTATCTTTGTTTCATTATTTTGTTTTGCCCTTTTTTATATATATATATTCCATGAAGAATTTTTCCTTGCCAAAACTAAAGAGAAAGCTGATGTTGTATTTTAACTAAAATTTTAAAATAGGGTCAGTGTTTGAATTGTCTTACATTGCAAGAAAATTTAAAATCATAGAGCCTCGATAGAAATTTTTAAAATTAGAGGACCTTAAGCATAAAACTAGAAACTAGAATAAAAGCAAGCCAATTTATAATAGAAATAATTCACATGAACAAAATACGATCACTATTCTGTATATTTAACAAAGAAATCATTATTTTATGAGATACATATTATTTATTTCACAAAATAATAATAATAAAAACTACGTAGTCCCCATATATATATAATATGAGGAAATTTATTTAAAATTTGGGCGACATTTATTAGTAAATGGAAATATTAGTATGGGAAATTAAAACAATATTGGCATAGAATTCCAATAATATAATTTGGAATCAAATTGGAATAGGATGAACAAGCAAGAAGAGATAAAAGTTTTCATGGGACCAGCGACATGAGTGTAGCCATCACCATCCTTGTAAAAACGTCCATTACCCTTGCAAGGTTGACTGGTGCATAAGAAGAGCCATTGGCACATCTCTTGGTTCAACACACTCCTCGTTTATCCTTCCATCCACAACTTGCTACGTAGTTCATCACAAGCCTCTTCCTCCAGAAACACCATGTTTGTTCATGTAGCATTCCAGCGCTAGACCTATCCCCATACCCCTTATTGTGTTCCTGCACAAACTAAAAACATATCAAACAAACTATTTCATATATATATTACAAAATTATGTATGTATGTATTTATATCAAGCTAACAAAGAATAATCATTAACTCTTAAATATCAAACTAGCTAGATACCTTATGGTCAACCCGTCATCCATAAGCCTACAAATAGTTAATGAAGCTTTGACAATCCTAGGACCATTTGAAACCCATGAAAAACCTCCTTTGTAGCAATATCTCCCATCCCAAGGAAAGAAGTGGTTGTAGCGGTTGAATAACCACGATCCTAGTGAGAGTTCCATATATTCATCCAGCGTTGGTATATATTTTTCTTTGAACCATTTAGCCGATTAAGTAGACTTCGGGTTAGCTTCTTCATCTGCAAGCCATTTATATATATATATATATATTACGGAATGGATTAGATCAATTAAAATCCAAACAATATAATATACATATTTATTTATCGTAAGAGTATATATATTCATTTTAAATTACATGCACTAGTATCATTACATACATCACATTATATGTATAGTATAACTACTTACTTCTTCTTTAGCATAGTATACGAATATGATCTTCCCTCTTTTGGTCATCAGTTTGCTCAATTTCTTCATACACATCTAAGAGTGCACAGTAACAATATTTCATGTATTCCGGTAGCTGATTCATGCGGATCACATCCCATCGATGATAGTTAACGGAATTAATTAGGTGGAGGTTAATTATAATTTCAAAGATAGAATTAGTACTAAATAATTAATATATTATGGAGAAATGTACTACCACAAAAAATTAGAGTTACAAAATTAAATTAGGAAGCAAACCTTTCAATTGCTTGGTGAAGACTTAGGTTCATCAAATGTTGCATAAACATCATATATATCATCAATGGCGATGTCCACGGCCATTACTTTGGTTACAATTCTTCTAGCAAGTGCATATTGTGGCTCAAAATATACTCCCAGAATCAAAGTAACATTCTACCACTCATCTGCGTGCAAAGGTAGCTTTGATGCAAAGTCAAATCTTTCCACCACCTATGATAATTTTAGTAGTCGGATCAACATGATAACCTAGCTGTATAGGCGTACATACACACTTTCAAAATGCGAAATTATATATGTACCTTGATATATCGAGAAAGTTCTTTACGGTGCATTTTGCAAAATGTTGAAATCAACTTGGCAAAAGTAAGTAGGATTTGATCATCACTAAGAAGCTGGGTGCGTGATAGATAGAAATGTAGTGTCTTGCCTCGATCCTCGGCAGGCCCATCCTCATGGGCTGCCTTAAGGAATGCTTGACTTGTTCAGCAAGAGCGGGGTTCACAATGGTTGAGGAGGGCGCTTAAGTTGAGTGGTAGTGAAGGAGAGTGCCTCTTCTAATATATGCTCTCCCTGGACCCTCCAATGTGCAGCTTCATACAAGCAACATTCCTTCAACATCATTCACAAGCTCCTCTTTGAACTTTCCTTCTTTGTTGGTGAACTTGTGGAATATATACTGCAATTAATTTACAACTTCCATTAAGGCGTAGTTTGTTAGATTAAAATTAAAAATAATGAATGCGTGTGTGATATATAGTAACAAAATTAAAAGCTTAATTACCACTTGATATATTATATCCTCCTTGTCTAAGTAGTGAAACCAAAGAGATGGTGTGGAGGTTTACAATATGGTTGTGGGATCCATCAATAAAATATTCATCAAGATTGATTAATTCCTGTAATTGCTTCAACATTTCATCAATTTAAGCTCTCAAAATGATCGACAAACGAGCGTTGAATTGAATCGATCAATTCTAACTTCTTTGAGGAGTTTTGCAGCGGCAAGCATCGTCTTCACTTCCTTTTTAGTTCCTCACCAGCTTGTTGCTCGGTATTAATGATATCAACTTCCTAAAATTATTATAAACATAATTATTTAAATCATGATTAATACACTACACTACTCCATTACTAGCTAGTCACGTAAATATGACCATGTATAATAAATATATAGGATTATACACTATTATTAGAAAAGACTAGCTAGTACTATATATATACTGGCGGGTGAGAAGCATATTTGAGGAAATAATCCCCAAAGACTAGGATGGAAATTAGGGTGTGAGTAACTTTGTGTTGAAGAGCCATTGGATGAATTAGCTTGAGGATGAAACCTCGATGGGCATTTTTTTTTTTTAATTTGAGGAAAAGAGATGAAGGTTTTGATGAAAATGGGCTTGAGTTGCTAGCTAGCTAGTACAAGTAGGCTGATAGTAGCTATTTTGCTTCAAAAACTTGGCTGGTTTGGTATTTATAGAGGCTCAAAATCATAATTCCATCCTCTACAATCTTTGGGCGTCCATTTTTGTTTACTTTCTAGTTTCTCACGTTTAAAGCGTTAGTCTTTAATGGGTGCCAATAATTGATAGTATTTAAATCAAAAGCTTACAAAATTTTCTTGTTATATACTCGGCGTTAGACCGTCGTTATTCATAGTTTATGAGCAAATCTATGTAGAATCGAGGTACTAATTATTGGTGATTCGATTTTCTACATCAACAATTTAGAGCTAGAAAGGGAATGAAAATTGTATACAAATCAAAAACTTTAAAATTTCGTAATAAAATCATCATATAATAATGTATGGAGTCAAAACACCCAGCTAAAAAATAAAAATAAAAATAAAAATAGAAACATTTGCTTCTAGTTGGTGTCTCTCTGCATTACATTTAAAGATAATTAAGATTATATATTTAGAGCCACGATTTAAGTCCTCTTTGAGCTCAGGCAATTGAAATAACTATATTATAATGAAGTTTTGGTACACCTCTTCCTCTTCACATTACAAGCGATGTCATACGGAATAATTAAAATTGTGGGCATCAGCGGTCATCAACATACACCTCACTTTTCATCTTTAACAAAACTTCAAATAGAGCATGATCGACACTCATTCGTAGCATCCATTTGTCAATTTGTGGGGTAGGTGGGTTGGAATTAAGAACATGACAACCATCTGCAAAATTAAAAACTATATTATCTTTTGAATTTAATTTATTTTCATTGCAACAAAATTTCTATCTTTTGCACATGTACTTGGCACATGTACATAATAATAGAACAATAATTGAATTTAATTTACTTATGAAATACTTGGCACATGTTTTCTTAAAATATATACAATCAGTAATAGAACAACTATATATTTAAATTATTAAAAGCGTGTATGCGTTTGAAGGAAACTTACACATAAAAAGTTAATTTTTTAAATAAATGTAATTGCAAGTATTGTTAAAAGAAATAAATATTCCCAATTTCCATGTCATGGTCAGCAATTGAAAGCGTTATTATTATATTATTGAATATTGCGTGACAAAAACATTATTAATCCATATAGAATGGGATTGGAGCCACACAATCATTCACACTTTCCCTTTCATTTCCTTTCTTTCATTTTCCTTCACCGCCAATCAATATTTATCTTTCCTTTTAAACCAAATCCTCCGCACAGAACGAGTAGACACCATGTCTTCCATCATTGTAGCCATTCTGCGGTGGTTCTTGTGATCTCTATAAATTACCGACAAAAACCGGCAAAATGGCGGAAACTTCCACGGGACCACGAGCCACTACCAATATCGGAAACCTCCATCAAATGGTACCTCCCACGCCGTAGCCTTCAAAAGCTGTCTCAAACACGGACACATCATGTCCTTGTGGCTCGGCAATGTCGACCATGTCGTCTCGTCCCGCCAGACTACGGTTTCCCAGAGACCGCGGCTTGAAAATGGCGGACGCCCCAATCAAGCTTCGAGTACTTGGCGTGCGGTACTAAAGGAATGGCTTTCTCAGAATATGGACCCGTTGGCGGAATACAAGAAGAATATGCAATTTAAACCTTCGAGTTCATGAGAAGATTGAGTCGTTGCATCGTTGAGGAAGGGAGATAGGGTTGTTAGTGCGGTCATTTGAAGAAATCTGCGGAAACCGTGAGGTGGTAGATATAAGTAGTAAGATCAATGAGGTGGTGGCGGACATATCGGCGATGATATTTGGGGAAGAAGGATGATAGGTATGATTTGAAAGGGCTTGTCGAGGAGGTGTTGCACTTGATTGGAGCTTTCAATCTTGCTGATTATGTGCCTTTGCTTGGGAAACTTGATCTAGGGTTTGTCGTTTACTCCAAAGCTACATTATTAAACTTTCAATATTGTCATTTTCATGTGTAAACCAACTGCTCTTTTTGTTGACAACAATATTAATAACCAATATTCCTATAATGAGAGTAGGTATAAATTAGTTGTGCTCGGAACATTGTCTTATTTAGTTGACATTAACTTAAACTCCTTATATATATATACACACACATATATATTGTTCAACCGAGGGATTAGCAGGCGAATGAGGAAAGCTAACAAGTTAATAGACCAAGTAGTGGAAAAGATCATCACAAGTGAGGAACTAACAAGCAAAACTCGGTGACTTCATCATTTGCTTTCAATGATGGACAAACCTACAAAACCTCAGAGACAAAAGCGTCCGCGTATATGATCGAACAAGTATCAAAGCCATCTTAGTCGAGTTAATCACATAGCATATATGACCCGTTTCCGTGGAATTTGGACCATACGGAACTTATAAGGAATCTAAGGTGATGAAAAAGCTTGAGGCGAGCTACAAAATGTTATAGGCATGGGAAGAATGGTGGAAGAAAAGGACTTGGAAAAGTTAGATTACTTGTACATGGTGGTGAAGGAAAGCCTCGAGGCTACATCCGTTGCACCATTTCCTCCTAGAGAGTGCAGAGGACACAACCATTGAAGGATATCACATACCAAGGAAATCAAGAATCATAGTGAGCGTTTGGGCAATAGGACATGACCAAAGCGTGTGGTCGAAAATGTGGAAGAGTTTTGCCACGAAAGATTCATTGAGAAGAATATAGACATAAGAGGAATGACTTTGATCTTATACCATTTGGGTGCAGTGGAGAATATGTCTTTGGAATGCAATTGGGATTGACTACGGTTAGATTGGTTGTGGCTCGGCTGGTGCATTGTTTTAATATGGAGCTTCCTTAGGATGAAGCGATGACATTGATATGGTGAAGTTTTGGTGCGGCTTTGCGAGCCAATCACTTCTTCTTAAGCTCTCTACCGATTACTTGGTTAATCACCTTTGTGTTGAGGCGGTATGCAGAGTGTCATACTTTTATTTGTCCATGTGTCTGTCATTTGTCAAGTATGTTATTATAGTGTCCATCGCTTGTGTTTTAAACTAAGTTTAAGGTTGAGCGCTAAGGAATAAATGTAAACCCGTTCCCAGTTGTTATAATGACCAAAAGAAATATGTGCATGTGTTCGAAGCTTTGTGATTAGTCCTTGTTTTTATTTATACATTATTATAGTGATATTTGAATAATAAGCAAGAGAGAATATATTCTTTGTTTGGGTGGGGTGGTGGGGAATAACAACCATTCTTGATTATCTTTGATAAAATAAAAATAAAACATATATACCTCTAATGTACTTTTATGTATAAAAAATAACAATAACATAACATTAATTATCTATTAAATTTTCAGTTAACAACATAAATCTGTTTTCAAAAATACAAACCAGGTAGGCGAGTACTAATTATTTTGGTTGGAAAACTTTACAATTAATTAGATAACATATACGTAACATGCATATGTATGAGAGGTGCATATTAACAAATTCCTAATAGGCTTATTATTTTCAAGTTGTTTTCAAAGGGATAAAAGTTTGAGGAGCTTTCAGTTTTAATATGGCAAAATTTAATTTTGTATTGTCTATGAATTTTAATTTTGTCAAAATTTTGTCACAAAATTCCTTTGTAAATGACAAATGCTTTTTATGGCTAGGAACAAAGATATAGCCACAGTCCATGTACCCACATATTAACCTATTAAAATGAATTTGAATTGAAAAACAAATAAGCTGTAATGAAAAATTCTGATGGTATTGGTAAAATTTGTTGTAGTAATTAAATGAAATAAATGTTAACTTTATTTTATTTTTTTAAAAGTTCATGTAATCTAAACCAATTTTAGTATGAATACATGTGATACACAAATAAAATTTATCACAACTTAAACTCTAATTCTTCATAAGTAGATGTCCTTTTCACTGTATTTAGGTGCAATTCTTTAAGATTTTTGTTGAGCAACAATGTGAAAGCAAATTGGAATGATTAACTTGCCTTTAAGCCATATAACAAGTCGGTCGGGACCAGATTTTGCAGCAATAGGATAAAAATGTACACTCCATTTGTGATATATAATTAGGGACCGCCATCATAACAAATGGCATTAAACTTTGCCCAAAGCTTTAAAAGTGAGTCGTCAAACAATGTGTATAACCAATCACCACTTGTGAGTCCATCAGCAGTCTTATTTGGAATGTACATTTTTGGTTTTGTTATTTGGAATGGTTTTTCGATGTCATAGCTAGATACAACCTCATTAATGATAAAAATCCAAAAGTCATATAATTATAAAAGTTGTTCAAAATTACCCTTATACCTTAGGAGCAGTCATTTTAAAATTGAGATAGCGTTTGACTACTGCGGTAGTGGGCACCAGGGCCAGGCCAAGGTGCCCATCGGTGGGCCACCACCAATGCCATACTATGTCCTATCATTGTTAAATGTTGTATTTATCAATGTACATCACTTAAATTTCAAATATGATTTTAAGGCCTAAATCTACTCAAAAATTCTGAAAAAATTTAAATTAAATCTTATCATCTTAGCTTTCCAACCATATATCATATGTCTCAATCCGAGTTTGGGAAGGTCTTTAAATAAATTTCTTGTAAAAGCTGTGTAAATCTAGTAAGACAACACTTTGAGGCGTGAACCCACAGCTACCATTAATAAGTTCTAAAAAATTTAAATTAAAGCTCATCTTCTTAGCTTTCCAACCATATATCATATGCTTACTATGAGTTAGGAAGAGGAGTTGCTTTAACTATGCTAAAGAAAAATCTCAATTAAGGGGAAAAACTCAGTGTCGATGGTAAGCTGTTGTTTCAAAGTGTTGTAGATAACAAAATTTTAGCTTTTGGTAAAAATATTGCTTTATTCTTCTTATTGTTTCTAATGACCCAAATAAACATTATGTTATTGAGGCATTTCATTAATTATATTGACTAAGCATGTGAATCTTGCTTCTCAAAACTATTGCAAAAGGAGGGTGATTCTCGAAAGAATCTATCTTTTTATTAGATTTACCAAACTCTTCAATTCCATTGAGGATTCTATAATAATTAGAAGCTGGGGTTTAAAAGCAATCCCAAATGGGGCTCCATCCGTTTATGGATCTAATAAGCTACATTAGGTCACTGCCTCGAATGAAAGCTACGTCCCTTCCACATGATGGTGCATATATATTCTCAAGCTTAATTGAGGTTTATCTGAAATAGATCAAGGATACCACCAACAAATATAAGCTAGCTACTATAAGAATTCTCTAGGATCGGTAAAAACTAGTTAAAGGCGATCTTTAGCTGTGTGTTTGAGGAAGCAAGATATATCCGGCCTTCTTTGTGTCCCATTTGGCTAGGAATTTCCTATTTGTTGTTGAGATGCATACGCGTCGTATGATTAACCATTCTCGAGTTGCATAAAATGGATAATGTGCAAAACCAATATACCTTGTTTTCATACATCACCATAACAAAGTATTAAGGGCATCCACACAGGCTAGATGATAACAACATAACATAGTAGGTGATTCTATCAACTATACAAAACAACTATAGCACCAAAGAAAAACTAGTTTAGGGTGAATATTTTACTTGAATAACACTCTTCATTCTTTATTAAAAGCCTTGGCGTAATGGTAAAAGATAATTTTTAGTCCAAGTTGCTTTCACATCACATAGGATCATTGTTAACTTTATCAAAATATTTCATCTTTAACAATTTGCTAGGTTGGTACAATAGAGATAGTCTTAAGGCATCACAACATATAATATAACAAAATGAATTATAGGCTAGTGTACTTTGAATTCCACAAACTGATTTTAAAGCCTTGAACTAGAGATTTCTACATTTTCACCCTTCTCATAGGCATGGCAAAAAGGTTAATAAAACATCAAAATTCCTCTAGTTAATAACCATCGAGATTGTCTAGCATTTTAAATCAAGCGCTCTTATTAATGAGCATTAGAAGCTGCAATGGCCTAGTTTTCCATAAATTTTTATATCTTGTAGTTCTATTAACTTAGTGATCATTACGAATAACATTTGCTTTAATGGGAAAAAAATATCAACTCGGTGGCGGTACAGGGCGTGGTTTATAAAAATGTCCATTTGTGAAACAAATGGAATGAAACAACTTGCTGAGACACATTCATGTGTGTGGGGCCACCGAACAAGCACTACAACTAGGACTTGTAGGTGTATAAGAACCAGCTTCCTTAAATATCAGGGAATAGGTTTTGCCACTGATCTTGCACTAGAAGACTAAATGTCCATCAACACGTAAATTTGGTAACAAAATTACTCTAATCCAAAGTCCTAAGTTATTTGTAAGTTCAATCATATGGCAATGTACTTAGTTTTTAGATTTACATATCTTTTTTAGTAGTGGCAAGGACAAGGAAAGTGGGAAATTTGACCTTTTACACTCGATTAATGCAAAACACACTTTTAAATTAAGCCAAGCAGGGGGTGGTGGTTGGTGGGTAGTGTGGGGTAATCGATAAAATTATAAAGTAGTAAAGATTGAAACTAGTCCAAACATTGAATTCTTGCTTAAGTCTACAGCACTTTGGCTATCACAATGTACCTCGTACATTTTCTACTTGAAGCCTAGATATTCAAAAGCTGCTTTAACTATAACATTTCTTTTGCTCATACACTATACATGTACTTTCACCTTACATTGCGGATAAAGCAACACACCTTTGCAATCATGACTTTGCCATGATACAGCTCCTCCTGCAAAAGTATAAATAAAATCAAAATAAACTTTCTTCGTCAAGGTCTCGCGCCATATTTGAATTTCTATAGCCTTCCAAGGTAGGATCAGGCTCCCAGTAGCCAGGACATGTCTTGATGTACCACTTTAGGTACTTGAGAATCAACTTGTGCCTCGAATGTTTCTTTCAAGGATTAGAAATAAATCGGCTCCTTATTCCCTTGCATGAGCAATATTTAGTCAAACTTCTTATACCATTGTCTCCGGTGATTGTTTAAGACTATACAAGCTCTTCTTCATCTTGCATACAAGGTTTCTTTTCCACTGAAACCTCGAATCCTTCTAGCTACTCCATATAGATTTTTTCATGTAGATTTCCATAAAGAAATGTTCTCTTTACATTCATTTGTTCAAACTCTAAATCCAATGGCTACCAATCCAAGAATGATGAATTGAAGCCATCTTCTGGCTGATGAAAATATCTCGTCAAAGTCAATTCCTTCTTGAAGAATTCCTTTGACCCAACGGCAATTTTGTGTTTCACCAACACTTTCCTTTGTCGTCTTTCGACCATTTTCATAATTGTCGGTTCATTCTTTTGGTTATGCTATTATGTTGTAGGGGTTCACGGGACCGTCTTCTCATGTCGAATGCCGTGTTTACTATAGTAGGCATTGAATTCTCCTAAAGTGTACTGCGCCTTCATTATCTTATTTGAGACACTTCAGACTCCTTTCGATTTCACGTTCTACCATGACATAGAGCGCTTGAAGTAATCAAGTACTTGGTCTTTAGTCCTTAGAAAATACACCCACCTTAGAAGGATCATCAATGAAAGTCGGGAAATACATTTGCCACCTAATGATTCCACCTCCATGGTACCCTGACTATCGAGTGCACAGATTGAGCAACTCGATTTCCTTACAAATAGGCGGTAATTGTAAGGATATAGCATTGCATCCTTGGAAATAGTGATTAGCTTTTTTTCAAGGTTCCCAAATTGTTCTCACTCATGTGATCGAGTTTCTAGTGGCATAAATTTTGAAACACCTCTCCTTTTACTGCGATATTGAAGGCATGCACATATCTTCATATGAGTTTTATCACTGATTCTATAAATATGCCTCGGCCGACAACTATGGTACCTTTATCATTTTCCATTTGCCTTTGGTGAAGTGGTTGTAAGTAGCCTTCCTTGTGAAAGACTATTCTTGAAAGTAGATTAAGCTGAAGATATGGAACATGATGATCATCTTTCAGAATGTCGTGCACCACACTTGTTTTGATATGAACATCAGCGATTCCCGATCTTCACATGGCGGGTATTTCCCATCTTCATGGTACTAAAGTCTTCAGCTTTATGCGTGTTAAAAAATTCTCTATGTGGAGTGACATGGCAAGATCTCTTTGTATGACTACCCATATGACATCTTGGTGGAAGCGTGAAGGGATGTCTCTTCCTCGGTATAACAATATGCCACATCTCCAGTAACAGTTACCAGTGTTTTTCCATCCTTATTCGGTTGATTGGTTTTCTGACTCTGCTTTTGTAATAGCTTCCTGCAGTTCTTCTTTAAATGCCCCTCTAAACCACAGTGGTAATACGTGTAAGTTGGCTTCCTTCCATTCCATTTGTGGATGCTTCTGCTTTAGCTCATATCTTTCCCTACTTAAGATCCTCATGGCAATGTCTTCCTCTCCTTTCTTGCAACAAGGGCATGTGGTGATCAACCCTACGTCTTTTCTTTTAGCCTCCTTATTGAATAGAGCATCCTTAACCATAGACATGATAAACATTGGTTGCTGAATTGCTGAGAGAAACTACTAATGTTTCCTAACTGTCGGAAAGAGAGCTGAGTAGTAGGAGGGCTTGTTGTTCATCTCCTAATTTCAGGTCCATTGCAGAAAGTTGATTTACTAGACTCTAAAAACTCATTGGTGTGCTTTTCTTTGGAGTTCCACTTTGTAATTTCAAATTCACCAATTGCCTCGTCAAAGGACTTTGTTAGGCGGTCTTGCTTCAGTACATATCCTCCACTTCTTCGGAGGAGGGCATATACATTTGTCTCTTGCACAATATAGTGGAAGACATTATGATCGATCCATTGGAATTTGACCGATTATTTTCTTGTTCATTTTCTTCCACTTTCTCCTTAACTGGTGGGGTCGGGATTTTTCCTTTTCAACTACAGGAGATCGAATAGATCTTTGGAACTAAGAAGATCTTCCATCGAGATTTTCATAGTGTATAGTTGGTATGATAAAGCGATCATAGCTCCCGAAGTTGACTCTCCATTCTTGTCTCTACTTTACAATGGCTTGATAAAATAATCGGAGTTGAACTTTGCGAAATGGAGTTCTTGTTACATCTGGAGCGGTCGAAAAATGGTGGATTTGACTCTTTTGGGTTTAAAGTCAAACTCAGAAAATATGAGGTAAAATTACAATTTCATAAACTTTTAGGTTCAAATTACAATTTCTAAAATTTTGGGATCAAAGTGTAATTTCTCGAAATGTTAGGGAAAGCTGTAAATATTAGAAATTATAAGGACCAAATTGCGATTTCTAAAAATTTCAACCTTTGCTTATGTGGCATATGACTTGTAGCTTGTTGTTGACATAGCGTATTGGTATTATTGATGATGTGGCGGGGTATTGTCACGTGACATGGAGTTCGTAGCTCATCTTCAACTTCCGGCAGTCGCGATGCAAAGCGCCTCCAAACTTCACTGAGCTACGATGTCACTTGTGTGATTCTCTAATCACTAATAAAATTTATTTTACAATGAATATAATTACCGATTGAAAGAACAAAACAAGACTCCAGAAACACACGGCTCTGCTAAGGCTCTCTACCACTCGACCTGGGGTTCACCATTATCTAGTGATACAATCCTCCAGCGGGATTTAGAATACCAAAAAAGGTTCTATTTATAGGAGTACAAAATTGGTTAATAGCTAATGTACGGCTATGGTGGGTGTAGCCATTCTTGACTAAACTTGGTACAACAACGGACAATGACTCTATTTCTCGGCTGGCAAGTAGCAACACAATTTGACTAGGAAGATACTTCATGCGGCGGACTTTTCACTAGCATTCAAATATATTAGGACAAAAATCACAACTCGATATCATGGTGAAGTTTGCCTACTTATGCTTTGGAAATGAATTGCATTCCCGATTAATATACATAATAGATGAGTTTGTGCTTACTCATCTTAGAGAGCTAGAAAAACATCCATTGATACATAGGCATGATACACATTTACATCTGATGTATATAATATACATCAATACATATTTATGCAGTGCGTATATGTATATATCTGAGATAAATATTTGAAAACAATAGAAATATTTCTTGGCGTGCGGTAATCATGCTTATAAAGTTCCTTGGCATTGTATCCCTACAAGGGACCTTGAAGAATCCTCGATTAAGCTGGAGTTCACGAGATTATCGGTGAGAAGAAGCTACTCCTTTTCAGTAGTCCATACACCAAATGGGCCTCAAGCGACCCAATACAAGCATTTAAGTCCGTGCGATTGAAAAATATAAAGTATTTAATTTGTTGAATGTAAATTATATATTAGATTGAATATAAAACTATATTTTAGTTGAATATATATATATATATGACTTACGGTTGGATTGATGCAAAAAGAAAAAAAGACAAAGCGTTAGTTTTTTGGTTTTGCTTAAAATAAGTGAAAGGGAAGAAAAATATGAATCTTTTTCTTATTTTATCTTCATCAAAATTGAAAGTAAAAGAGGTAAAGAGAAAAGATTTTAGTGAATTTTTTAATATTTTAAAATTGCTTTATTAATATTATGTGAGAAAAATTATTGATTTTATATATAAAGATATTTTTGTAAGTAAAATAGACTGTATTAATTGATTTTTATTTTATTTCTTTTCCTTTATTTTAAATAATTAAATAAAAACAAATATTTTACATATTATATATATTAAATAATTTCTATATTGAGACACTTTTTATTAATATATATATATATATATATATATAGTTTAAAAATATCAACTCAGCTAACTTGAAACACTATATATATATAGTATTGTTTTTGAAAATATATTTGATTTAAGACAGTATTCATTTAACTCTTCATCTTTATATTATCGTTTCTGACACATCCATTGTACCATAAATTTCTAACTGCGAGCGTAGGAGATATTAGGTTGTCTCTCATATTCAAAGAAAGAAAAGTATGTTGCTTGCTATTAGTCATACCGCACCTTTACACAGAGACAGGTGGCCTCGATTAACCTTGAAATGTTACAAGGATGGTGATGGGCTACACTCATCTGGTGGACCCATGAAAACTTTAATTTATCTCTTCTTTTCTCCTCCATCATCCTATTAGAATTTGATTCCATATTATCAATATTATTTGAATTATTGAATTCTAGACCTACATTCTTGTAATTACATAATGGCAAGTTGTAATCCATACAGGTGTATACGCTAGTTAGCTTTGATATACTTTGTTCCTTGTATATAGGATAGTTTATTTTGTAAATCACTTATCACCTATAACTACCGCGTGTCTGAGATGTATTTATATTGTTTCAACCGATATACAAGTTAAGCCTTTTTCCATCCTCTTTTTTCCTTACATGGTATCGAGTAAGATTGCTGCACAAGTTTTCAATTTTTTTTTTGCTCCCTCTCTTCTTCCACATGGCTTCACTCCTTCTCTTTCCTCCACCTATGCTGCACCAGTCCCCTTGCTTGCACCTTGGTTGTCATAAATGTGGCAAAGCACCTCTCATACTACCTACTTCCCTTGAAGAAACTATAACCTCTATATCTATGGTTTTATCGACAACATCACTCCTTGTCCCCATCCGTGCTACTTGATATCACCACTCTCCAAACCAGGACTTTACATTGGGTTCATCAAGATTCTCTACTTACAGTGCACTCCTTGCCTCCTTGTCCAAAGACATTCATTGGCTTGTCTCTGCTATTCGATGTCTAAGATGCTTGGCGGAAACTAGCATTAACCTTTGCCAAGCCATCTTGATCTACATGCTACTTCTTACGTGAAAGTTATTGGTGTCAAGGTTCTCGCTCGTGATTGAGTACTTGGTGGCGTCAAATCTGCGACAGATGAACTTGCCGCTTCTTTACCATCTTTGTTAGTGAGGATGAACTCACCCTCATATCCTCAAGGTCTTTCGGTGATATGAAAACATTACTGCAGTGTTTTTCATACCGTGATACTCTAATTTCTTTTAAGGAAAATTATGAAATACTCATTGAACATACCAGCTCACGAGCGACTTGGCGGCTTGATGACTCTTGCTCACGGCTCATGCGCCCTGAAACCTAAAGACCCTTTTCGGGGTTCTAATCGGCAGACCTTCTAACTACGCCATCACGGTTCGATTCTCAGCGTTGACCTCCGTCATCCATTACATGGCCTACCTCGTCACCCGTCCATTCCAACCATCGAGCAACTACAAGGGTCGGTGTCACTTTGTTTCACTTTCGGGGCCCTTTCCATTCGCTTCTACCTCTTCTCGTCAACAATGGATGTACACTCCTCGGCGGCAATAATCCTTCCTTGGGCTCCACCTCCACAAGCTTACCGCAGCGGCTCGATTGTTGGCTCTCCACCCTCACCTCCACCACATAGCACCCTAAGCATGGATTATGGTGTGTCTTATCACACCACGTATGCGAATACAATGCGTACAGAGCCTTAAACAATATGTTTTGACCTAAGCTCTTTAAAGACTTTATTGCTTAATGTATCTCTTGCCAATGCGGATGAGCCAAGAATAGCCTCTCGAGTGCTAAAGTCTACCGGTGGCGTCATCTTATGGCGCTAAATATGATGCTTTACTACGTAATGCTACATGGGAGTTTGTTCCTTCTCATCCTTTGCATAGCGTGAGTCAATTTGTAAGTGGGTTTTAGGTGTCAAGCGCCCGGATGGCTCGTGGATCGTTTACAAGGTCGGTTAGTAGGGGCTTCCATCAGCGCCCGATGTCGACTACTTCAACACCCAAGCACTGTTGTGAAATCGGCAATAGTTCATGTAATATTGCACCTTGCCTTATCAATGGGTGGTCCATCGACGGATGGATATCAATAACACCTTCCTCCATGGCCCGCTTAAGTGAAGAAGTCTTCATGTAACAACCCTTGGTTTTGTGGATCCATCAACTCCATCCATGTTTGCCCTCAGGAAGGCCATCTATGGCTAAAACAAGCCAGCACAGTTGGGGAACTTCACTCCTTTTACTTGCCTATGAATTTAAGAATGCATCAGCGACACCTCTCTCTTCATCTTCAGCCATGTAAGCTTGGTTTTATACCTCTTGGTCTATGTCGATGACATCCTCCTCCAGGTATAATGCGCTCTCCTTAACTACTTTGTCTTATCCCTATCAAAAATTTTCTCTCAAAGACCTTGGTGAGTTGCATTACTTCCTTGGTGTGGAGGTCATTCCACAGCGACCGGTATCTTTTATCGACAAAAGTACATTCGGATCTTCTTGAAACATCCACATGTTAGACTCACGGATGTCCATACTCCAATGAAGCTTCTTCAACCTCTCTCACCTTGCGATGGTTACGCCACTCTCTTCACCAAAGCAACATTGTGGTGGTGGAAGCTTACAATACCTTTCTCATGAGACTTGATGTATGTATTCACTTTGTTAACAAACATTCCGGTTCATGCATCAACCTCACGGACTCTCATTGGGTAGCTGTTAAGCGAGTCCTTGCTCTTAAGCGGTGCGTCCTCGTTTGGTCTTCACACGCAGACAATGCCCTTAACCTTGCATGCTTTCTCGATGCTGATTGGGTAGGAAATCGAGATGATAGCACTTCCACCACAGGTTACATTGTCTTCCTTAGTTTGCAATCCAATCTCATGGTCCTCTAGGAAGCAAAAGTCCATTTCACGGTCTTCCACTGAAGCCGGTATTGAGCGTGGCTCATACCAACGAGGTTTGTTGGTTGGTTTCATTTGCTTCAAGAACTGAAAGTCTCTTCCACTACTAATACCATCAACTGCGACAATCTTGGAACAACCTATGTGTGTGCCAATCCCAAACTTCATTCTAAAATGAAACATGTGCGCATTGATTTTCACTTTATGCGGGACAAAATTTTGATGGCTCTCTTGGCGTGCCCATGTTTCAAGCAATGATCAACTTGCATACCTTACCAAACCTCTCTCCAAATAGTTTTCCAATCACTCGGTCCAAGATTGGTGTTCATGTGAACCAATCTTGAGGGAGCATAATGGCATATTGTAATCCATACATTGTATTATGCTAGTTAACCGATATACTTTGTTCCTTGTATATGGAATAGCTTGTTTTGTAAATCACTTATCACCTATAACTACCATGTGCGAGATGTATTTATATTGTTTCAATGATATACAAGTTATAAATCACTTATCACCTATAACTACCATGTGTATGAGATGTATTTATATTGTTTCAACCCAATATACAAGTTAAGCCTTTTCCATCCTCTGTTTTCCTTATGTTCTATAGGTACTTCTCTTTTATGAAAATTGTGAACCTGAAACAAGTTGTTCCTGCTCCATTTCAATGAGATGGCTTTGGTTTCTTTCTTCTAAATTTTTGTTAGAAGGATGGGAAAGTGTTTGCTTGTAGATTGACAACTTTATTGGGGTAGGAAGATCTACAAGGAGTTTAAATAAAATTATTAAGGTGTTTGTCATCAAAACAAATATTTTTTATTACTTTTGTTCTCTATACTGTTTCATTATTTTGTTTTTTTGCCCTTTTTTTTATATATATATTCCATGAAGAATTTTTCCTTGCCAAAACTAAAAAGAGAAAGCTGATGTTGTATTTTAACTAAAATTTTAAAATAGAATTAGGTGTTTGAATTGTCTTACATTGCAAGAAATTTTAAAATCGAGAGAGCCTCGATAGAAATTTTAAAAATTAGAGGACCTTAAAGCGTAAAAACTAGAAACTAGAATAAAAGCAAGCCAATTTATAATAGAAATAATTCACATGAACAAAATCGATCACTATTCTATATATTTAACAAAGAAATCATTATTTTATGAGATACATATTATTTATTTCACAAAATAATAATAAAAAACTCGTAGTCCCCATTATATATATAATATGAGGAAATTTATTTAAAATTTGGGCGACATTTATTAGTAAATGGAAATATTAGTATGGGAAATTAAAACAATATTGGCATAGAATTCCAATAATATAATTTGGAATCAAATTGGAATAGGATGAACAAGCAAAGAAGAGATAAAAAAGTTTTCATGGGACCAGCAGCATGAGTGTAGCCATCACCATCCTTGTAAGCGTCCATTACCCTTGCAAGGTTGACTGGTGCATAAGAAGAGCCATTGTCACATCTCTTGGTTCAACACACTCCTCGTTTATATCCTTCCGCATCCACAACTTGCTTACGTAGTTCATCACAAGCCTCTTCTCCGAAACACCATGTTTGTTCATGTAGCATTCCACGCTAGAAACCTTATCCCCATGCCCACTTATTGTGTTCTGCACAAACTAAAACATATCCAAACAAACTATTTCATATATATATTACAAAATTATGTATGTATGTATTTATATCAAACTAACAAAGAATAATCATTAACTCTTAAATATCCAAACTAGCTAGATACCTTATGGTCAACCACGTCATCCATAAGCCTACAAATAGTTGATGAAGCTTTGACAATCCTAGGACCATTTGAAACCCAATGAAAACCTCCTTTGTAGCAATATCTCCATCCCAAGGAAAGAAGTGGTTTATAGCATTGAATAACCACACGATCCTAGTGAGAGTTCCATATATTCATCCGGCGTTGGTATATATTTTCTTTGAGCCATTTAACTTGATGGAAGTAGACTGGGTTAGCTTCTTCATCTGCAAGCCATTTATATATATATATATATATATATATACGGAATGGATTAGATCAATTAAAATCAAACAATATAATATACATATTTATTTATCGTAAGAGTATATATATTCATTTTAAATTACATGCACTAGTATCATTACATACATACGATATGTATAGTATAACTACTTACTTCTTCTTTAGCATAGTATACGAATATGATCTTCCCTCTTTGGTCATCAGTTGCTCAATTTCTTCATACACATCTAAGAGTGCACGGTAACAATATTTCATGTATTCGGTAGCTGATTCATGCGGATCACATCCCATCGATGATAGTTAACCAGAATTAATTAGGTGGAGGTTTAATTATAATTTCAAAGATAGAATTAGTACTAAATAATTAATATATTATGGAGAAATGTACTACCTACAAAAAATTAGAGTTACAAAATTAAATTAGGAGCAAACCTTTCAATTGCTTGGTGAAGACTTGGAGTTCATCAAATGTTGCATAAACATCATATATATCATCAATGGCTGATGTCACGGCCATTACTTTGGTTACAATTCTTCAGCAAGTGCATATTGTGGCTCAAATATACTCCCGGAATCAAAAGTAACATTACCACTGTCACCGTGCAAAGGTAGCTTTGATGCAAAGTCCAAATCTTTCCACCACCTATGATAATTTTAGTAGTCTCGGATCAACATGATAACCTAGCTGTATAGGCGTATATACACACTCAAAATCACGAAATTATATATGTACCTTGATATATGAAAGTTCTTTACGGTGCATTTTTGCAAAATGTTGAAATCGACTTGGCAAAGTAAGTAGGATTTGATCATCACTAAGAAGAGTGCGGTGATAGATAGAAATGTAGTGTCTTGCCTCATCCTCGGCGGCCCGGGCTGCCAAGGAATAACTTGACTTGTTCAAGAAACGGGGTTCACAATGGTTGAGAGCGTAGGAGGGGCCTTAAGTTGTGGTAGTAGTGAAGAGTGCCTCTTCTAATATGCTCTCTCCTGGACCTCCAGTATGCAGCTTCATACAAGCTTAACATTCCTTCAACATCATTCACAAGCTCCTCTTTGAACTTTCCTTCTTTGTTGGTGAACTTGTGGAATATATCGCAATTAATTTACAACTTCCATTAAGGCGTAGTTTGTTAGATTAAAATTAAAAATAATGAATACGTGTGTGATATATAGTAACAAAATTAAAAGCTTAATTACCACTTGATATATTATATCCTCCTTGTCTAAGTAGTGAAACCAAAGAGATGGTGTGGAGGTTTACAATATGGTTGTGGGATCCATCAATAAAATATTCATCAAGATTGATTAATTCCTGTAATTGCTTCAACATTTCATCAATTTAAACTCTCAAAATGATCGACAAACCGAAGCGTTGAATTGAATCGATCAATTCTAACTTCTTTGAGGGAGTTTTGCAGCGGCAAGCATCGTCTTCACTTCCTTTTTAGTTCCACCAGCTTGTTTGCTTTCGGTATTAATGATATCAACTTCCTAAAAATTATTATAAACATAATTATTTAAATCATGATTAATACACTACACTACTCCATTACTAGCTAGTCAATAAATATGACCATGTATAATAAATATATAGGATTATACACTATTATTAGAAAAGACTAGCTAGTACTATATATACCTGGCGGGGTGAGAAGCATATTTGAAAATAATCCCCGAAGACTAGGATGGAAATTAGCGGTCGTAACACAGTGTTGAAGAGCCGGATGAATTAGCTTGAGATGAAACCTCAATGGGCATTTTTTTTTGGTTAATTTGAGGAAAAGAGATGAAGGTTTTGATGAAAATGGGCTTGATTGCTAGCTAGCTAGTACAAGTAAGCGAAGCTATTTTGCTTCAAAAACTTGGCTGGTTTTATTTATAGAGGCTCAAACATCATAATTCCATCCTCTACAATCACTTGGAAGCGTCCATTTTGTTTACTTTCTAGTTTCTCCGTTTAAAGCGTTAGTCTTTAATTGGGTGCCAATAATTGATAGTATTTAAATCCAAAAGCTTACAAAATTTTCTTGTTATATCGCTTTCGGCGTTAGACACGTCGTTATTCATAGTTTATGAGCAAATCTATGTAGAATCGAGGTACTAATTATTGGTGATTCGATTTTCTACATCAACAATTTAGAGCTAGAAAGGGAATGAAAATTGTATACCAAATCCAAAACTTTAAAATTTCCGTAATAAAATCATCATATAATAATGTGATGAAAAACACCGACTAAAAATAAAAATAAAAATAAAAAATAGAAACATTTGCTTTAGTTGGTGTGTCTCTCTGCATTACATTTAAAAGATAATTAAGATTATATATTTAGAGCCACGATTTAAGTCCTCTTTGAGCTCCGAAAATTGGAAATAACTTATATTATAATGAAGTTTTGGTACACCCTCTTTCCTCTTCACATTACAAGCTTTGTATATGAATAATAATTAAAAATGTGGGCATCAAGCGGTCATCAACATACACCTCACTTTTCATCTTTAACAAAACTTCAAATAGAGCATGATCGACACTCATTGGCGTAGCATCCATTTGTCAATTTGTGGGGTAGGTGGGTTGGAATTAAGAACATGACAACCATCTGCAAAATTAAAAACTATATTATCTTTTTGAATTTAATTTATTTTCATTGCAACAAAATTTCTATCTTTTGCACATGTACTTGCACATGTACATAATAATAGAACAATAATTGAATTTAATTTACTTATGAAATACTTGGCACATGTTTTCTTAAAATATATACAATGGTAATAGAACAACTATATATTTAAATTATTAAAAGCGTGTATGCTTTGAGAGGAAACTTACACAATAAAAGTTAATTAATTTTTAAAATAAATGTAATTGCAAGTATTGTTAAAAGAAATAAATATTCCCAATTTCCATGTAGTGTGAATTGAAAGCGTTATTATTATATTATTGAATATTACGTGACAAAAACATTATTAATCCATATAGAATGGGATTGGAGCCC
>CM017574.2:18018140-18116734 GCA_007844105.2 Rhamnella rubrinervis | reverse complement strand
AATTAAAAATAAAAATCCAAAATGGATAGAAGAGGCAAATGGGAGAGAGGAAAGAAGAGGAGAAGGTCGAGAAGAGCAAATGAGGAAAGAAGAAAACCTGTTGAAGCAGACGACATCAAATACGAACGAAGCAGGGGTTGGGGACTTGGGGAAAAGTCGTGTTTCTAGTGTAAGACAAAGCATGCTTTAGTTGTTTTGGAATTTTATTTTTTAAACATTTTGCTTTTTTGCAAAGTTAAAAAAAAAAAGAAAGTTTAGTAAAGCCTATGCCTTTCTTTTTTTCTTTTTTTTCCTTTTTTTTTTTTCTATATTTTTATATTTTTATAAAAATTATTATCTATTCAAGAACCTCTGTTAGAAAATAAAATCTATTTATCAACTCTTCTAGAGCGGTAAGTAATATTTTTGCTATATCAACATTCAAATTGTTCCGAATGATCATGCAACTAAGTCTTTATTCTAAATGTTTCCTTATTGTAGTTGTTTTCCATATTCTTTTTCTTGACATAATTTTGTATTGGCCATTGAGATTTTTCATGCTCCATTCACCTCAATCTCCTCTGAGGTAGGTAGGATGGGACAAAAATTTAGAATTTTGCTAGTTATAATGCTTTTAGTTCTTTCTAACATTTTATGTAAATTAAAATTTTAACTAATTTTTAATATTTTTACTTTACTATCCTTTCAACTCTCTTATATATTTTATATTTTCTTTTCTTTTCAAATTAAATACATATATAACCAAGACATAATAATTTTGGATTTTTTTTTTATCTAATATTTATAGCGTGTAAATTTCTTAAAGATTTTGGGTTTAATGAGTTTTCTATGAAGAAAAAGTAAACTACAAAAATAGCATTCACTGACAAATTTTATGATCGATGTGGGAGGTGAACAATTTATGAAAATTATAAAAAATTTAAAAATTAAATTTCCACCAAACCTATCAAGCATATGATATAGTTCGAAAGTTAAGAGGATAAGCTTTAATTTAAATATTTTTTCAGAATTTTATGGTTTGATTTTTACCGGCGTAATGTTCATGATGGTCTGCCCGTTTGCCATTGTACTTAGGCAAGACCGTCTTCAAAATTAAATTTGAAGACCTTCCTCTAAGCTCGAATTTAATATGATATATGGTTGGAAGCTAACAGTAATAAGATTTAATTTGAATATTTTTTCATAATTTTCTGTTCATTTTCCCCATCGATGGCCCATTGACTTCCCTATGGTGGCTATCGACGATGCCTGGCCTCCCTTACACTTGTGTGCTTGTTAAAAAAATTAAATTTGAAGACCTTTTCAAGTTCGAATTTATGCATATGATATATCTTGGAAAGCTAAGAAGATAAGTTTTAATTTGAATATTTTTTATAATTTTCTGAGTTGATATAAGGCTTAAAAAATGTACAAATCGGACTAATGTGCATAATAAACCCGTTTAGCATTGTTGGAAGAATCTAAATTTGAAGACCTTAATTAAATTGGATTTATATATATGATATATGGTTGAAAATTGAATAGGGTAATCTTTAATATAAATATTTTTTAAAATTTTATAAATTGATTTAGGCTTTTGAAAAAATATATAAATGATGCCTACCATGGGCTATGGTGGCCACCATACCTCGCGGTGGCCACCGACGGCCTATGGTGGTCACGACACTACCGCCCACCCTTGTACTAAGTGTATTGTTGAAGAGAAATAAATTTAAAGATCTTCGAGCTCGGATTGATGCATATGATATATTATAAAACTAAAGAGGATAATCTTTAATTTACATATTTTTCTTAATGGATTTATTGATCTAAAAATGTATCATTTTGCCTAAAAAATTATTATATTTCATGGCAACGCCAACAAAGAAGAAGAGGAAGAATAGGAGAGCAAGATGGACAATGGAAAAAAGGAAGGTGGATCGACTAAGAAGAGAAAGGAGATGATGGATACTTTGTATGGTGCGATGCATACAAGTGGTTTGACCGCTAAAGAATTTAATTATTAATTCAATGCATTTAAAGGGTATAAAAGTAAATTTGGGTTACAATTTTAATTTTGTAAAATATAGTTTCTTTTCATTAATGCATGTTGGGCCCTGCAAAAACCCAAAAATTTATGATATGGATTAATGAGGGTATCCATCTCATACTCTTTTCTTTTCTTTTTTCCATATTATTATTTTCATATTTAAATTTATCTTACTTATAATATTTTTAAATGATAAACTACAACAACCAATAAATATCACATTGATAACAACATACATTGCATATTAGAAAACACAAATTGAAAGTTGTCCAAAATATTCTTCTTAATTAAAATAAATAAACGAAATAAAAATTGCAACACTATAAATTTCTATTCATCATCTTCTCTCAAGTATTTGTGCAATATTGAATAGAAGATGAAACCTCTATGAATAAAAGATACATATTATATTAAATATTATCATAATATTTATAGGTCTTAAACAATAAAATTAAAATACTATTCATCACTATCCATATCATGGTGAAAGTTGTACATCTCTTACGAAGTGAATCTAACAATGAAAATAAAAGTTGTTAAAACATAAAAAAAATATATATACAAAAGATAACAAATATGAAACATAATTTAATAAATTTCTCACACCATGCATTTCAGCCCATAATCAATCTCGAGTACACATCAATGCTTCCAAAGTCTTTAGATGAAGTCTAATTTTGTATGGAATAAATCTATCACTAGTAGTGAATACGTAGTCTGATACTACTATAGATATTGGGATGACTAAAACATCTCTTGCAATATTTTGCAAGATTAGGTATTTGATTGAATTTACTTTCAACCAAACAAATAAATCAAAGTCACTGGATCTTGGCAATACATGCTCTTGCAAGTAATTATCAAGCTTTGATCTCACACTATCAATATTACTGGCACTACAAACTAATTTATCAAAACTTGCTAAATAATTTTTGGCCCCCATATTTTTTCCAACATTAGTAGACATCTCAAATTGAAAAGATAAAGCTGGAGATTGACTAACATTCTCACCCAAATCATGTTTTTTATTATAATCGTCTACTAACCTATGACAAATTTGTTGAGCCTTTTCCATTTCATGCTTTGAAACTTCATTTGCAAATTTTTTTTTAAAAAATAAAACTCAATCAAGATCATTTTGAACCTTAGATCCAACACTATTACAACAGCCAATAGACTATGAATCTCACTCAAATATTTGTTAAATTTTTCAATCATTCTAATCTCCACATATGAAAAGCCAATTCAATTAGACATTGACAACTTTATTTCACAAATGTATGGAAAATAAAGATTGGCTGTAGAATACTTGGTCCCATAAAATAATTCAATCACTTCATAAAACAACTCTAACTTTTCACAAATCTCCATGGCCAAATTCCAATCTAAATCATTAAGAACTTATTATATTCTAGTTCTCTATAATTTAGATGAGGGAAAACATCCATATATTCTATAGAGTTAAGCATCAACAATGTTGAGTTCCACCTAATTTTGCAATCAAATGCTAACTTTTTATCACAAAAAATATTCAATTGACAACCAAACTCAACAAACTTCCCCACTCTCTCAGGTGTAGTTATCCAAAAAGCAATACTATCTCGAATTTTTTCAACACTCAAACTAATTATTTCTAATCCTTCCTTTACTATCAAATTTAAGAAATGTGTACAAAAACACATATGAAAAATTTCACCATTTAATAAAAGTGAACTACTAGAAAACTTATCTAAAAGAATGTTGAACAAAGCATTATTTGTTTTACTGCTTATCAACAATTAAAGTAGATAATTTAAGATCAACATTCCAATCAAATAAGCAATCCATCAAAACTTTAGAGAGTGACTCAGAGGTATGTGGGCAAGACACATATAAAAACCTATATTTGAAACAAAATTAAATAATTTTAACAAATTCTAAAAGTAAATCAAATTAGTTTTATTTAAAATATACCTTATCACTCAGCTCTGAAGTGTTCAATAATCATTTATAAAATGTCTGTAACAACCATGAAACATTTCCATTGATTAGAAGTCCACATGTTAGTTGTGATTGCAATTCTACTAACATTATTATTATCCAACAAATCCATTGTTTTTTATTTCTCATAATCATAAATTTTCAATGTCATTTTCTAAAGTATTTCAATAAACTATTTTAAACAATAGTTGAAGTGTATTGGAGAACTTTCTAAACTCGGCATGGTCAACCATGAAAGGGGATATTCATATAAAACTATCATACTTGCAAGATCCTCCTAACATTATCTTGATCAAAATAATATGTACCAACCGACAACTTTCCACTAGATTTCTTTGTAGGATTCGATATTGCTTGCTTAGTGTCTCTTTATTTCTAAAGAGGACAACTATGAAAATGATCATGTTTTTCCCACAATAAGTCCAAATAATATTTTCTACCCAATCAATCTTTTGCTTTTAAAGTGGTTCCACATAAGCCAATTTTATCTTTTCAACTTAATCATCACTCACATCATATAACAACACAAGAGGAGTTTGGTTAGAATTTAACTCCATAAGAGGAGTTTGGTCAGAATTTTCCTGACTTGATAGTTTTTGAGGATTAATTGTACCCTGTACACCATTATCACTAGCATTTGTCAAAGATATCAAGCACTTCCAACTAAGGGTGGGTTAGCTGACCAACGCTCAGCTCTAAACATATTTAAATCTAAAAAAATATAAACACATTTCAACAAGCTGCTCTATATGGAAAATCAAACTAATCAACAAGCTGCTAAGCTACTACTTATGAATCATGAAAGTCAAGATAATTCCAAAAACAACTAGTATTAGAAACGTTATAATCAATATAACCCACAAGAAGACCTCAAATCCTAACAAAATTCCATAAGCAAAATCAATAACTCATAAACATTCAAACATCAAATTGTCAGAACCCCCTAAGAAAATGGGTTCCATAATCAATCAAAATACAAATGAAAAATATGTAAATATATAAAACCAAAAAGGAAACCTAAAATATACAAAAGTATATGTAAATACTTTTATTTCACAAGTAGGGTCATTATGGTTGTTTGTCTGTATTGTTGATACACGAGTAGTATAGTTTATGATACTAAAAGTGTCCGACAGACATAATTCAAACTGTATTTTCATCTTATAATATTAGTATTTTGAACTATTAGTAGTTGTTGTGGTCCTGATTCAGCAATTAGAGTACTAAGTCATGATTTTCCATATCCATCTGAAAGCTGTAAGCCATTGTGTAACTAGAATATAATTTCAGCATCATGTTTCAATAAATAGTAAGGAACACTACACAAAGAACTAGCTGAACAAATTGTATTGTCATTAGACCAATGTATTAGGTACATGCAGCATGATTAAGGGAGAAATGCATTGCAAAAGATGCACAAACAAAAACCTAAGACAATTTTGTTATACTATTACATTCATGAATACCAGATTAAGTACCAATTAAGAATAAGAAGTTACCTGCTAGTCCGCATAATAAAAACAGAAATTCACTAATTATTATTAATGAGTTATTAGGACCAAGCATATAAGAAAACAAAGATATGAGGTAGCAAAAAGGAAAGTTGGTTGAGATGGGAGAAACTTGGATGGTTATCTACTTATCTGAAAAGCTAACAAAATGACATTTGACAATTAGAGTTTAACTAGCAAACCCTACATAGAAAGCGTGTACCACCAAGAGGTGGTTCAAATGGCAAAAAGCAGATGCCCGTATCATAAGATTATAAGTTTCAATCTTATTAGCCTCATTTGTGTTCTGATGATAGAGCTGAATCAGACACCTGAGTTGGAAGTGGGCTACTATTTGAGACTATCATGTAGTTATCAAGTTCAAATAGTACTAAAGCCTTCAGTTTTAATTTTCTCCAAAAGTCAATTTATCTCCACAGTAAATCTCTAATATATATACCAAAAAAAAAAAGTGTGTAAAAAATAGTGTGTCAAATTATTAGTTTTACTTTGAACATTAAAAAATATTAAATCATACATTGACAGAAAGATATAAGTAAGGCTAATAAATTATTTACAAAGGTGTGCATAACTGCTACATTTAAATTGAAACTTGCATTGTAATTGCTGCTTTGAGATGCAAACCCAGACATACTGGTACCATGAAACTCCCAAAAGTTGATTACCTAAGACACATAATGCACATAAAATAAGAAGAGATGAAAGAAGGATGACGACATAAGGTATTGAGGATAACGTGCTCATATCGAGGATGCTAGTGCCATAATGCTTTTCAAATCTTTAAAATCCTAACCAACTAGAAATTGCAACAGTCCAAACTCCAAAAGGAGGGGAAGAAAAAAAAAGACAGAGATGCAATAATCATGATTTTATACTTCAAAAAGTACCCAAAAGAAGAATAATTCTATGCTAGGAAGGAAAACTAAACGGATATATCAAAGATCCGAAATGTGGCATTTGCGTTTGGCAAGCCGATTCCAAACTCAAAGTCGGTTTAGGAGCTTCCTAGTTTGGATTTGCATGGGTCAAACTTCTTCTAGTACCAACCATTATTATGGTGGAATGGCAAAATGTTTCTTTTTCCTAGTTTGGTTTCGTTTATGCCAAACATCATCATTAGGTAAGAACACATTAAGAAACTTTTGTATAGGTGCGTTTGATAACGCAGTGGTTTTTCATCTTTCGTTTTCGCTTTTTTATATAAATTGAAAACAAAATGCGCTTGATAAACGTTTTCCGCTTTCTATTTTTTTTCAAAAACGTTTTAAAATTATTAATAAAAATGAAAACGTTGAACTTTTTCATTTTACGCTGTTTTTTTGTCGCCTTCCCCATTGACTCCATGCGATTTTGTTTCTTTACGATCGAAGGAGTTGAGATCCGATTACCTCTCCTCCACCGAGCAAGTCCAATCCATCATTAGCTTGCTGATCTGAAGGAGATTGCCGATCTTTCCTTAGGCGTTCTCTCTTCCCAGATCGTTGCTCTGTTGTTAGTCACATTTGATCCATCATTAGCTACTGTAAATTTCTCTAATCCTCTCTTTCGGGCCGTAAATCTATTGATTTTGTTTTTTTCCATGTTGTTTGATTGTTTTCGCTTAATTTGGCTCTAGGTATTGACTGGTGCTAACAAAAATATGTAATTTATTTTCTAAGATTGACCGGTCAATGATTTTCTTCTACAAGTTTGGTGATTAAGGACCTATTCTTATTTTTTTTTATAAATTTTCTATTTTTGCTTCAAAAGATTGATGCTTTTATGTTTTTGATTGAAGCGATTGAAGCTTTTATGTATTCCCTTGTCGTGAACGTAAAAACTTGATACTTTTAGAGTTTGTATTCTCTATATTTTTGAATTTGTATCGAGAGAATTTGATTATTGTATTGTTGGAAATAGTGGTATTCACTCCACCAAAATTATGCGAAATATGGGGTTGAAGAAAAGCCTATTGAAAAGTTTATTTTTTTAGGAAACCATGTTGAAAACCCATTAAGTTTTGCAGGACATTAGTGGACATGTAGAAATGAATGTGCTAAAGTTTCAGTGTCTATTATTTCTGAAGTAATCAAAACACAAGTAAAAGTTAAATTGGCTTTATTTGCAATATTGGTGTATTAGATAGCCAAGCTCAGTTCGATTATTATAAATCAAAGAGGACAACTACATTTAGCAATTATTTCCGTAGTAAAACTAGAAAATAAATCAGTCACAATGCAAAGGACTCAAACATGGTTGTCAAATATTGCCATTCAGTTTCATGGGTGTTTTATTCTCTCAAGTTTCATCAATGATTTCATTATCAAACCATTGAAGATGAAAATATGTGTATTCGGTCTAGACTCATAAAAGAAGTGGAGTATATCATATCTTACCACAACACCCATGGAAATGACTATATGGTTTGATCTGATATATGTCTAAAATATTCTCCATTTCTAATTTAACATCTGTCCAAAACAATAAAAGTTGCATAAATCTATAATTTACTAAAATTTTCTGGTCAATTGAGCTTATAATGGAGCTTGTTCTTTAATCTTCTTTCCTCTTATTGTTGTTTGGAGATTTCCTACACCAATCTCAAGTTTTGAATTACTTAAGTGCAATTTTTAATCATTTTCAGCTCAAATTTGATTTGTGTTTACTTTCAGGATCCAAAACTTCTAGATTAGGTGCATAAAGAGAGTGACTTTAAACAACTTTAACTTGTATTAAGAGGGTGCATTAGTATTTTATTTTCAATATTTGTTTTATATTATAAATTATTGCAAAGCTTTCACTCACCTGTCAAGATCATGATCCACAAAATTGTAAACTTTCACTCACACTTGGAAACTTTTCTCAGAGTTTAATTGTATTTTATTTTATTTTTCAATACATTTATCATTTTTTTCATAATTTATTTATTTGATGAGATTGAATATACACAGAGATAAACAATTTATACAAATTGTATGCAATCTGTTCGTTTCAATGTCTATACGAAACCTGATTCTGTATAATTGTATTGGTGTATTTTGCTAATACTGTTTGTCAATGCCATAAGATATCTCTTATCAATGAGGTTGGAATTCGTGATGTCAACTGTTAGTGATTGAAATTTTTAATTAGTTGATTTTACTGATTCTAAAATCTAGACCCCTTTATGATGCTCTCTCTCTCTTTGTTTTTTGTTACATGGTCTCTAGTAGATTTTAAAAGAACAATCAACTATGAACATTTTAGAAGATGTTGATGATGAGGGAAAAAAGGAAGGAATATGGTCTGAGAAGAATGAGGCTATTTATATTGAGTTGATGGAACAAGAAGCTCTTAAGGGCAACCGTTCATCAACAACATTCACCAAATCTAGTTGGAATTACAAATCGACTTTGGACCACCTTTCAATATTAGATTATATGTTATTTTTATGTATGATACTTTAGAATGATTGTAAAGTTTAAATTTTATATGTTTGACATATATTTATATTTGATTATTTATGTTTTATCTTTTATTTATGATTTGAGATATATATTAACTCTAAAATTAAGATCTATATTTGGCATTTTACATATAAGTTTTGAATTTATATTGTGGATTTTATATATAATTTTTTATTTTGAATTGTTAGTGTTAGTGTGGTTTTTATATATAAAATTTTAAAAGTAATACAAAGCTTAAAAGAAACCAAAAACAAAAACCGAAAGCAAAAATAGTTATCAAACGAGTTTTTTTTTATTTTTTAAAAACCAAAAACAAAAATGGTTATCAAACATGTTGTTATTGTTTTTTAAAAATAAAAAATAGAAAATGAAAATCAAAAACAAAAACCAAAAACAGAAAACTGAAAATGGTTGTGTTATCAAACACACCCTTAGTAAATCATTTCTTAATTAAAACAAAATTCTAATTATTTATATTTAAGCTTTACCATTTCTAATTAACTTTAAAATTTAAATAATATAATAATTTAATTAATTGACAATATCATCAATTCCCATATATATATATATATATGTATGTATACTAATACACCGATACATATTTTTTCTAAAAGGAAAGTAACATAATAAGATGTTAAAATTATAATTCGGGTTGATTAAAACGTCCAAAAAAAATCTTTCAAAAACTAAAATTTAAAAATTAATATGATTAAAATTTTTTGTTAAGACATTAAAATTATAATTATGTTTGATTTGAAAAATATTTGTATCAAACATTAAGTCAAGGAGAATAGTAAGGAAAATATATATATATATATATATATATATATATATATATATATATATTGGTAAAAACTAGTAAGGAAAAGATGGCAAGTACAAAGAGAGCCAAATGTATCAAGATTAAAAATCATTCTACTTGAATAAAAGAAATCTTGTTATCTTTAAATAGTGGCATGAAAACATAAAAAGAGAACAGTTATTGGACATTTTGAGCTTCAAGGGATGTCAGTTGTATGTAACAATGGCAATTTAATCTAGTTTGTAATTAATAATTACGCATGGGGTTTTTTGAGGCCATAATCAGGCTCATTGTCATTTGAATTTTTTTAGCCAATTTTTTTTAAAATAATTATTTTATCCTAAAATTACAATAGCACCCATAGATGATGAATTATTTTTTTAGCCTTTTTTATAATTTGTCAAAATATTTTTAGTTATATGTTTGAAATTTTAAATAGTTATATGAAAAAACTTAAATTGAGATAAAAAAATCATAATAAGCTTTAATAAATATCAAAGAGTATAAAAATTGAAATTTATAACAAAGTTTTTTAAAAAAATTAACGATAAAATTGTGTCTAAAATTACTTTGTCATTGCCGCTAAAGGTCATTTCTTTGTCGATTTAAGCAAACTTCGCATTAGCGGCGAAGTTGACGAAGCACTTCATCATTAGCGAGGAAGCACTTCGTCATTAGCAAAGAAGTTGACGAACCACTTCGTCATTAGAACAAACCACTTGGTCATTAGTGACCACTTTGTCATTAGTGGCGAACCACTTCGTCGAGAATTTAGCAACGAATTTATTTGTTAATGATGAATTAGCGACGAAATTCATTAAGGATATATTTGACTTTTCATTCAAAAATTAGCTAAAATAATAATTATAAGAAGAGTTTGTTAGAAAAATTCAAATAGGTCTAGAACATGATATGACATCAAAAAACCCTTAAGTATGTGGATTATTATGTTTCTATTAGGGTTTAAGGGCTTTTCTGAGTGGCGGTTTAGGAAGGAAAACGTACTTTCTTTACCACCAAATAGGAAGGCCAAATCTCTAGCCCAAAAAATAAAAAAAAATATTGGGTATTAAGAAATTTATTTGAATTGCATAATGCTAAAATTCTTTAAACGAGCTAAAACAGTTTGAATTTTGGTTTTTTTTTTCCCGATGTGTGATCAAATAGCTCTTGAAACTTGCCCTTGGATAGATAGAGGGCCTGCAAAAATTATGATGCATCCTTGCATTTGGTTGGACATACACCTGCAAAATTATTAAGCAATTACAAAGCAACCAAATCTTACTATCATCTTGAAAAGCTCACATCTTCTGTCTTGATGCAGGGTTGAGCAAGTGTTGGCAGCCGCTATGATATTAAAATGGAAGTTTTAAGCGATCACTTGGAACTTGAGACTGCATTGACAAAAAATACATGTTGTAGCCAAGTTAATTACTGGCTTAAAAAAAATAAAGAAAATGTCTGAGGCTTGTAAGTGATTATTATATGTGAATTAAAGTATGCTTTATCAAGCCTACTACACATGCTTTAAGGTACACTTTATTTGGTCATTATTGTGGGAAGTTTTGAAAATTAAAATTATTAAAGGCGTTTCTATGTTTCATTTTTAATAATAAAAAAAAACTCATTTTTTTGTTGAAAAAAAAATATATTGTTTTTTTCTTGTTTAATAAGTATGTGAATAATGGAGATATTCACTACATTATAATTATTTTATAATAGAATTATCAAAACTAAGCTCCCCTTAAAAACTGTTTGAGATGGTTTTTAATATTATTTTTTTTTTCTTCTTGAAAAATCTTCCAACCAAATGAGAGGCCAAGCAAATGAACTCAAAATAGTAAGAGTAGTTATAGAAGAGCAAAATATATGTCGGACGGGACTAAATGTAGCCCTACAAAACAAACACCCTAACAGTCATCCAACATCAATCTATTAAGGGCATGAAATCCGAAACAAGGTTTTCCAACCAGCCATTGATCAAAGCTTTACCCGAGATAATAAGAGATATCTAAGTGTACTTCCACAAGCAATTATAAAAATCAATATCATAAAAGAAGCATCAACAGTATCATAATCTTGATGGAAAAGATAACATTCAACTATATGCAAATCCTCGAATGGACATCTAGAAATAAGGTTTTGGAGAGTCTCAAATGTTGAATGCACACTCTTCAAAACTAGAGTTCTTAATGATCCAGCATAGCATAGACGGGTAAGCAATATTGTGATTGTTTAGGTGATGTGATACAAAAATCTAACTCTTGTAAACTTTCTTGGACCACAACATAACTCAACCATCTACATATTCAAGCAATTGTAACTATAATATTCTAACAAACTGATATAGCAAGTTTAGAATCAATGCTTTTGATGTTTCTTTTGCTTAAGTACCCCGATATTCTTCTATAAACCTTCTTTCTAAATGAACTGCTTATCAATAGAAAAATAAATTATAAACCATCTACAAAACCATGAAAAATAATGGAAAGAAGTACAAATGAAACACCACACAAATATTTCTACCAAAAAAAGAAACACCACACAAATATGTAATCTTGTCAAATTGTTATTATTTTTATATTAACCTATTAATATATTGACTATAAAAATTAATTCAAAATCAAAGACATTAACCATCGTCCAAAGAAAAATAAATTTATCCCACTAATGGGGATCAAGAAGGAAACTAAGAGTATATATTAGTTCAATTATTTATTTTAATACTTTTAAGGTTATTTAATTGTCTATTTATTTTTATAGTCTAATTAGGAAACCTAATTACAGATTATTCTATATTTAATAATCAAATCGACAATTAAGGTTCTAGAGGCCCTATTTGTGATAAAACAACCAACTAGTCTCTACCTTCAAACCGCATGAAACTTTTAAAAGCCTCTGTTTTAAAAAGGTGAAAGTGCACCATAAGAGATGAAGACACCCGGTGAGTGAACCATTCCCTCTATATAAGTACACTAAATGGCGATGAGACACCTTTAAATACTGAGATCAATTAGTTCCACATCATAATTGTCCACAAGAAGGACAAAAATTCAAGAAGAGTGTGAGTCATGTCAATGTATCCGGATAGAGTGTACTATCAACAGCATTGCGGCTTAATATTCAAGATATTGTCTATTTTTTAAAAAAAAAGGCCAATCATAGAATAAGCGAGCTTTACCTTGGCTTCAATAAAATTCTTTGTACAAGACTTTAGCAACCAACCTATAACACCAAGTTTGGAATAACTTTATTGAATGATATCATTAGGTGGGTGGTGAGCACAACATATAAACCGAACAATGTCCGTTATGAGAGTCTATCTTTTTTATGCACAAAGAAACTTCTTAGAAAACCATGTCTGGTGGCATTTCTAGCTTCCTAACTTCACATGTGTAAGTAAAAACCTCAACTGGGTCTCCATTTGAGTAATCCAAGTAAAAAATACCTACTTGGCGTCCTTTTGCAATAAAGGCGTGGAATATCTGAAAATCCCGAGGTCCTAAACTCACTTTCGGGTTGAATACCAAATCCTTCCACATGCTCAACTCATGTACATGTGCCAAATCTTGTAGAAGTCGAATGAGATCCCTCCCGATCTTCAAACACAAATGAAACTGCTCCTTTAGAACTTTGACACAAAACTTAATCTCTAATTGCCTTAATGATTCCAATATTGTGTTATTACATAATCTATAGTGATTAGCTAACAACCTAAGATAAGTATACAATCCACTTGTCAAAACCATCGGTTCCACTTCTAATAGACAGTCCCATTTGGCCCAAAAAAAGGTTCACTACCTCAAAACACAACCACAGATTACCATCACTAAAATCTCCACCAACAATTTGCCTCAACAAACATACCAACAAATTATCAGCACCTACAGCGAAAACATCAATCATCACCTGAATAACCCAAATCAATCGACTTTCTGCCGAGTCAATAAGTTTTACATACAATTCATTTACAACCTTTATAAGAAAACTAACAAAATAGCAATATTCGTCAGTGACAATGGCATGTAAATGCTTAATATGGATTTTGGCAAAATTGGGTTCTCCTAAAACCCCATAAAGGATAGCATGGTTGAGCTGCAAGTATTCTTGTGGGTTTGAGGTTATTAATGGAAAAGGAGGTCTTAATCTTGGTTCAAGAACCTCAAAGGCTTGTCTTAGAAAGTTCAGTTTGGTTCTCGTCTTAGTAGGGAATTGTTCGTATTAGTTTGAAGCCATGTAAGGGTCCTATAATTCAAGCATTAACAAACTCCCAAAAAATTAAGGCAGGCTTAATGGTAGTAGAATTTGAGATGGTACCAAGATTACATGATGCTGAAGGAGTAAACCCTTCAAGATTGAAATCTGAAGCAAGAAAGTATGCTCTAAAGTTTAAACTTTGAAGCCAATTATGTTTCTCGAGAGCTCCAAAACTTTAGAAAGCCAATGAGACTGCTAGTAATCGACATTAAGTTGTTTCCGTCGAACCCGCAAAACCACCAAATATTGTTTTCTCCCATAAAACCCAAAGTCGCTCAGTATTTATCCATCATCTCCTCCATTGTAGGACCACTTCCAGTGAGTAGAGCAGCCACACAAACGCTACCAGTGGGAAGAAGAAATAGAGTAAGCTATGCCAGTGCCAAAGGTAATGTCTATTTTCTAGAGGGCATGCCAAAGCTGGTCTGTGGTCACAAATCACAGTTCAATTGTTCACCGATATCTTTGGTGTGGGCATGGAGGAAGTAGGTCATAACATTAAAAAATATTAAATCATACACTAATAGAAAGATACAATTAAGCTAAATAAATTATTTACAAGGGTGTGCATAAGCTATACTCAACTTGAACTTGCATTCCAATTCTTTGCTTGGAGATGCAAATCCATAAATATTGGTACCATTGAACTCCTAAAAGTTGATTGCCCAAGACATAAAATGCTCATAAAATAAGAAAGATAGGAAAGAAGGATGATGGCATAAAGTATCGAGGATAGAGTGCCCATATTGAGGGGCGCTAGTGCCATAACACTTTTAGATCTTTAAAAATCCAAACCAACTAGAAATTGCAACAGATCCAAAAGGAGGGAAAAGAAGATAAAAGACAGAGATGCAATAATCTTGATGTATACTTAAAAGTACCCAAAAGAAGAATAACTTTATGTTGGGAAAGAAAACCAAAATGGATATATCGGCATCCAAATATATGGGATTTGCAACATTTGGCAAGTTGGTTCCAAACTCAAAGCCGGTTAGGAGCTTCGGTTTGGATTTACAAGGGTTCTTCTAGCCCACCACTATGGTGGAATGAAAAATGTTCTCTTTTCACTCATGTTATTCAAAATTTCTATGTTTACGACATGTTCCTATAATATGCATTTTGTAAGGCTATAAAGGCATCTAGTGCTACAAATCAATACATATAAAAAACCTGTAGCACTAATATAAATATATATATATATATATATTTGATGAACCATTTACTTTCTACAAATTAAACTTTTTATAATGTATAAGCAAAGTTAAAAATTATGAAAGACTAAATAAATATCAGATTGTTGTTAGATACTGACCTAAAACTAATAATTGGGGAAAAGTATTCACTTAAAGGCGGAAGAGGTTCCCATGCATTGACCTAAACTCTTTATGTTGTTTAAATGCAAAGCATTATATACATTATATGGCATGCCTACCAACAAATGTCATTTATCATAGGTTTCATCTATCCAATACATCATCGAGTCTTACCAAACCCTTCGTATCATTTCCTAAGTTTCAAAGTATGATGGAACCTTGTCTACCTAAAAACTACAATCCACTTATTTACCCAGAGGTTTTGTGCACATTTAGCCTTTTGCCCTTAATGAAGTCTTTTATAAGCAAGTGGGAACATTTCATCTAACCCAAATGCATTGTTACTTGGTAAGATTTTACGTGTTTCTACAAAGACTTTAAATAGCGGTGCTCTATTGAAGCATGCCAAGACAAAACCTCTAGGTCACACCTTTGTTTGACCATTGAAAGTAGTAAATTCCTAGTATAGCAAATCCATTTCTTTTGCTTTTAATTGATTATGGAAAAAATTAAAATTAAAATTTGAAAAAAGAAAATGGAACAAAGGGTATGTACCAGCTGACCCCCTTTAAAGTAATAACTTCCTATTAACAAAAAATAAAATAAAATAAAATAATTATAAACCAATCAATTCGTTTAGTAGAAAAATTAAAATACAAAAAAACCTTAAATTTCTTACCAACTAGATGGAGACGAGAGAGGGGAAGGATAGGGAGAAAGCGAGTGGGTCGTTGTTTCATTGAGTAATCGTACAACTTCAACTCCTTAAGAACCGTGGAAACCATCGCTCTAATTGCCCTCTTTCTCTTGAAAGGGGCGTAAAGTTGTAGGTTTGGTGTGGGAGGAAGTTGCAAGTCGGGGAGAAAGAAGGAGAGAAAGAGAAAGAAAGAACAAGAAAGAGGAAAAAAGTAAAATGAAAATGAAACATTAAATTATTTAATTAATAAATTATATTTATATATATATATATTATTGTTTATTATTGAACCTCTTTTAAAACATAAATTTTTGGTTATGTAGAAAAAATTTTAAGGTCATTTAACTTATAAGGTTAAAAAATATTATAAAGCTTTGGCATTGTTGGTAATGTTATGATAGTTTTCATGCCTTGACATGTTGCTAAGTTTGCAATAATTTTCGAAATGATATTGAATGATTCACTTTATGCTAAACCTCATCGTTAGGTTAGAAGAAGTTAAGCAACTTTTGCTTAGCAAATCATTTCTTAATTAAAACAACATTCTAATTATTTATATTTAAGCTTTAACATTTTTAATTAACTTTAAAATTTAAATAATTGAATAATTTAATTAATTGACAATATTATCTTCTTTTTTTTTTAAGGAAATTAACAGTATTATCAATTTACATATATATATATATATATAGAAATGTTATAATACACTATATTTTATATATGAAAAGTAACATATACGTGACATTTTATTAAATATTAATAAAAATAAATAAATTCATATTATTTATAAATTTTTATATTTATTTTTTTATAGGATCTCACATAATTATATTGATTATTACTCATCATATATATAAGTGATGTAGTGCACACACATACATACTTTTTCTCAAAGGAAAGAAACATAATAAGATAAGTAAATATTAATAAATATAAAATATTTAAATCTAACTATTGATTTTAGCTAGTAATAAAAAATCATAATATAACTATTAATTTCTCAAAAAAAAATTAATAAAACATTTTAAAGAAATAATATAAGAGCAATTATATTTATCACCCATACACTTTGGGTGTTGTATCAATATCGTCTCTACACTTTCAATTTGAACAAATATAACCCTTATACTTTCCAATAAAATCAAATAAGTCATTCTGTTAAAATTTTTTGAATTCTACTTGAATACTTATTTGGACTATGATGTGACATAGTTTGTTAATTTTGATAAAAAAATTTAACAGAATAACTTATTTGATCTTATTAGAAAGTATAAGGGTTATAATTGTTCAAATTAAAAGTGTATGAACCATATTTACACAACATTCAAAGTATAGGAGCGATAAATGTAATTAACCCCATTTTTTATTATATGCAATTACATTTTATACTCCTCCACGATGATGTTAACTTTTTTTTAATTAATTTATATTTAATTTCACAGTCTAGATTTTGTTTATATTAATCAAGATGTTAAAATTATAATTCGGGTTGATTAAAATGTCCAGAAAAAATCTTTCGAAAACTAAAATTTAAAAATTGATATGATTAAAATTTTTTGTTAAGACATTAAAATTATAATTATGTTTGATTAATATATATATATATATATATATATATATATTGGTAAAAAATAATAAGGAAAAGATGGTAATTCAAAAGTGAGTATATATTAAAAAGCACAAAGATAACGTCTGTCTATTAAAGTACAAAGAGAGCTAAATGTATCAAGATTAAAAATCATTCTACTTGAATGAAACAAATTTTGTTTATCTTAAAATAGTGGCATGAGAGACAAAAGGAGAAAAATCATTGGATATTTTAGAGCTTCAAGGGGATGTTGTTTTATGTAACAATGACAATTTAATCTAGTTTGCAATTAATAATTAAGCACGTGGATGAATGTGTTTCTATCATCGTTTTAAAGGGCTTTTCTGAGTGGTGGTTTAGGAAGGAAAACGTAATTTCTTTACCACCAAATAAGGGCAAAAAAATTGGGTATTAAAAAATTTACTGGAATTGTATAATGCTAAAATTCTTTAAATGAGCTAGAGCACTTTGAAATTGGGTTTCTTCTCAAACAGGCTTGAGGTCCACTGCAACCCAACGTGGGGCCATCTAGCCTATATCTCAAGCTATCCAAGTTGTAACCAGAAATGCCATTAATATATTTTAGTCTTAATTTAACCATTATCTGGTATTTCACAAATTACAAAATTATTTGTTCCAAGAGTTAACTGTTGGTTATAGTTTGATTAAGATGTTAGACACATACTTGTGTCATTCTTTGGACATTGCTAAACATAAATAAAAAGAACTGAAACCGTTTAACTAAATTTAAGATAATTTTCAATCCAATTAGATTTGATAACAGAGGCTCATCGACAAAATTCTGATGTGTGTGATCAAATAGCTCTTCAAACTTGCTCCTAGATAGAGGGCCTGCAAAATTTTAATGTATCCTTGCATTTGGTTAGACATACACCTGCAAAATTGTTAAGCAATTACAAAGCAACCAAATCTTACTATCATCTTGAAAAGCTTACATCTTCCATCTTGCCCTTCTGATCCAGCAGAGAAGAACTCGGCTATGAAGAATTCCGGTTACTGATAGGGTCATTGTCATGGATTTGCTTTAACTATTAACTACTCTCGCAGCTTCATCTCTGTTGTTGCAAATTGTCTTTCCAATTACCCCTTTTGGATCTTCACCATCCCACTACCTGATTTTGCTTAATTTGACACGATCTAATTTCACTTTTATCTTAAAATCTATGGAATGGATCCGACTTCTTTTCCTTAGTAGCTGTTAATTCCACTTCTTTTGCTTTGGATCCATCCTGGAATCAGTTATGAAGAATTCTGTTTGCTAAGAGAGTCTTTCTCAACAGATTCGCTTGATTCTGAGCTACCTCCTCTATTGCCTGCCTCTGCTGTTGCACCATGTTTTTTTTTTGTTACTGCCTTCCTGATCTTTCACTGGCCCACTGCCTGATTGGTTCTTTGACACAAACACAATTTCTTTCTCAGTTTCCTCAAGTTTTTCTAACCTTTCTTTCACCTCTGCAAAGTCTGGAATAGATCCTCAATCTTTTTCGCCATTAGCAGTTAATTCCACTTTTGTTTTCTCTTCTTCTTTTGCTCCAGTTCCTGAAATGATGATTTTGGTTTTAAAAAAAAATTGAAACAAGGAATGCCATTCCATTAAATGTAAATAGGCAGAGAATTGCAAAAGTTTTATATAGGCAAGCATATAGAACAAGTTCTACTGGAACATGAACAGCTTAATCTCAACTCAAAATAGTTTAATCCGCATGAACTGATACCTCCAGAATGGAAACTTAAGGAACACAGACACAGTGTCTCTCTCTTTCTATAAAATTTGGAAATGACAATCCAACAACTAGGAAATAAATGCCAACTTCCCTTTCAATTTCCACGGTCAATAAACTACCAACTCACAATCAATTTGCATAATGTAAATCATAACATACACAAGAAATTAGTGTACCTGAGAGGTAGGTACTACTACTATCACTAGTTAGATAATGTCAACTCAACGAGATTTCTCTTTTCACAGTGAAGATATTCATGCTTTTCTTGGTTGAATATCTTTACACAAGGTAACAAAAATAGCAGAACTGAAAAGCAATCACATTGTACAACTTACCAAAAGCAATTACTACATTCTAAATTGGACAGAAAAAGGAGTAAAGAAAGAAGGTAGAATAAAATAGGGGAGCAGTAATGAGGGACCAACCCCTCAACAAGCTTGAAAGGAGACACAATGACAAAGATTAAACCATTTTAAAGTATCATTTCAGCCATAAATTATCAACATACATCAAGAAAGTTAGCTTACCTCTTCCATTCTTCTCATTTCATAGGGAGCATATTGTGCCGCTAAATATACAGCTGTTACAAGTAAAAAATTCTTTTAGATAATATAGCAAAACCAACAAGCAAGTCAAGCACAAAAGACATCACATATTGAGGCTTGTAAACTGTTATACCCAGGGACGGCATGCATGTAAAGAAGAGTTGTACTAGGTGGAAATCGATCTTAACGATGGAAAATAGGCATACGAAAACATATTGGGCAACTTATTAGATGCCGCTAAAACGTAGAGATAATGCAAATAGGGGAACAAGATAACGGTTGAACCAACATATACCCATTACATGTTATAATAGTTAAAGTAAGGCTAAGACAAATTAGAGATACCAAGATCAAAAAAAAAAGAAAGCAAACTTGTTTCAAAGAACATTAATTACATGCATAAATATGTTCGAGGAAATGCCAATGAGAATCAGGAACAAAATGGTAATAGAAAAGCGAGGGATCAGTGGGGGGAGACAACGGAAGTACCCTAATTTCATTTTCTTAGCAGGGCCGGTGAAGAGGATCTTGGCGGCAGTCATGAAGTGGAGCTTTGCATCAGTGATCCTTTGGAGAGAAGACAGATGAAGAAATCCTAGAGCCATCCTTGTTCTGAGCAAAATATGGGTCATCATCTTCAATAGCAGGATAAACTTAGTTGGCAGGGGGACCAAAAGACTTGCTGCATATGTCAGGATAAAATATTTGTCCTCAGCTAATACAAGATAGCCATGTGGCTGCCTGGTGGTTGGAGATTCCATTTGACCACATTTGATGCGCTAGCGTGCTTCCCATTAGACGATCTACAATTGGCGGATGCACAGGTTTTTTTTTTTTTATGAATAAAAAAGAGCTATACCCGCGATTATGTTAACGGATAGAATTTTTTAGTGCATTAATCTTATAATATATAGAAGTCTAGCTGATTCTGTCCTTTAATATATTCTTTTTTATTTAACATTTTAGGTAAATTGAGTATATCTAAAACAATAATGGAATCTATCAAGACTCAAATTATAATTTTTACAAATGAGTATAATAAAACGATCGATCTTTTTTTCGCTAAATCATATCCCGAAGCGTGTGGCGAATGTATAGAGTTGCTTTGCTTGAGCCGTAAATGAAGGGCTTCCCAGGAACCTTCCTAGTAGGAATTGATTTTTCCAAGCTCATGAGTGATTCCAAATTGGGTAATTACCCCGAATACCCACATGGTTAATAATTTGTTCCAAAATACCCACTCATCCATAATTCTGTTTAAAATGCCCATATATTTCATTAAATATCTAAAATATCCTTGCTTTAATTGTAAGTGTATATTGGTGGTGAGTAGCTTACTTACACGCAGTGGCGGCCATTTTACAATGCGATAAATCAAACAAATTAGTAATGAATATATCTGATAGTGGTAAGTAGCTTACTTAGCAATGATGGTTATTTAGTTGGTGGCAAGTCTCATTTGGTTGGTCGAGTCCAAAGCTTTCTATTCTAATAATGAGTAAATTAGACAAACTAGTGGTGAATATATATATAATAGTGGTAAGTAACTTACTTGCCACTTAGTGAGTGAATCCATTGGTGATGGTGAGTTTCACTAGTCTTGTGAGTTTTATAATCTGGTGGTGAGTCCACTGCAGTGAGTTAGGTGGGTAGAAGATAGAAAAACAGTAGAGTTTGAAATAAGGGTATTTCAGGTAAAAGAGGGTAAATAAGAAAGAATTATAAATGCGTGGGTATTTGGGGACAAATTATTGACCACGTGGACATTTGAGACAATTACCCTTCCAAATTCTACCCAACAATGATAAAATATAAATTATATCATTTTGAAAATAAATTTAATACCGTTAATTATCATTATTCCATCAAAGGTATTGATGAAAAAATAAATAAATCTGAGAATGTAAGTGCAATTTATGAAATTATAGTTAAACATGAAAAAATTACAAAATACAGCGGACTTATGGGCACTTTATTCTTTTTCTTTCTTTTTATGAATATGTGCACTTTATTCTTGTATATATTATTGAACCTATACTCTTTGGTTCTATTCAACTATTATTATTTTTACTTTAAAACACAAAAAGAAATAAAATTACACTCAGACGGCTTATATTTTAGGTTTATTTGGATCTACTCTTTTGTTGTTAGAAATTATATTTAACACTCCATACTAATTGAATTGTTTTTCATTTAAATCCACTAATGACGGTAACTGGTGCTAATTTTTTTAAAATGACAATAATCTCCTCTAATGAAAAGAATTTCTTTCTTTTCTTTTTTTTTTCCTTGATTAAAAATGATAAAACATTATCCAATACAATTTACTATTATTATTTTGTATCAAATTTATTGTTATTTTTTCTTTCTGTTAATTTGCATACAAAAGCTAAAAAAATAGTTAATTATTTTTACATAAGATTGAAATATTAATAAGTATTAACAAGTATTGAAAGTATAAAATGATAATTTTGTCATATTATAAGGAACACATGAATTTTTTTTTTGAATAAATTACACCATACCACATGAATTATAATGTGTTTTGTACTTTACCCTTCAAAATTTTCAATTTCATTATATTATCCTCTAAACTATTAATTTTAATTCAATTCGCCTCAATTGATAACGCTCATTTGAAATAATAGACGGAATGTGACACGTGCGTCTCACATGACCAAATTTAAGGGGCATTTGTTGAAAAATCAAAGGGTAAAGTGCAAAATCGTAAAAGTTTAGGGGGCAAAGTGAAAAATTATGGTGTTTAAGCTCATAATCATCTTCTTTGTCCCTTTTTTACAACCGGATCACACCACTCATGATTTCAACCTGACATAATTTGGTATTTCAATCGTCCATTTTCACCGCTGGTTAAGAGGTTTTAGTCTTTTCATTATTTACAAATAATCTACTTATAATTTTAGCTCAAAATATTTTCTTTGAAAAATTTTATATGCTGAACCAAATTAAAATATATCAAATCAAATCAACTTATTAAAGGGTCAAAATTTATTAAAAAAACCATATAATAAAGCAATCAAATCAAATCAACTTATTAAAGGGTCAAAATTTATTAAAAAACCATATAATAAAGCAACCCTAAACATTAATTTCAATAAAAAATACTTTCACAGCAAAATCAAAAAATTTCAATTTCAAAACCTTAACCCCCAAATCGATTTTGATTTTTGTTTAATTATAAACTTAGTTTTTTAGTTTTAATTTTTTATTTTAATAGTAGATTCCAACAAAGTGTGTAGGAGGAGTAAGGAGGAAGGAGGGGGGAGGAGGGAGAAGGAACGAGAAACTTTTACAATTTTGTACTTTGCTCTCTAAAATTTTATGATTTTGTACTTTGTCCCTTGATTTTTCTATAAATGCCCTCAAATTGGGTCACATGAAAAGCATGTATTACATTTTGTCAACTATTTCGAATAAGTGTTATCAATTAAATCAAATTGAATGAAATTTGATAATTTATGAGAACAAAGTGATGAAATTAAAAATTTAGAGAATAAAGTGTAGAATAAATTATAATTCAAGAAGATGCAATGTAATTTTCTTAAAAAATTTAAAATTGCAAGGGTTAAGTAAAATCTCTAAAAACACAAGGGTAGATCTAAAAAGAGGTAAAATACAAAAGTTTAAGTTATAAAAAGTCCCTATAGTTTCACATTTTTCATATATATCCTTGATTTTTAATAAAATTACAAATACTCCATAAATATTCTGATAAAGACGTTCCTCAGTATTATCATCATGACTCTCGAAATTTTAATCGAAATTTTAATGCCATGATGCCTTTCAAATGCTCCTAGCCTGTAATAATTCTTGCCAAAAAGAACGCCCCAATAGTTCCAAGGGTATTTTTCCAAAATAATAATAATAATAATAAAGCCAAACCGCTCCCAGTGCTCCCGCAAAGCTACAAAATTCAAAGCCAAATGTACTAAGGATGGGACAATGGAGTTGGAATCAAACGTGCTCAGAAGTAAGGAATGGTATTATTCCCACTCTCTCTTCAAAATCTTCCATTGGAGAATTTCTTCTTTGCCAAAACCTCCATCTTCATGAACTCCACGCACCCACTCACCCACTTTCCACTCCATCGCTTCCTCGCCAAAACCACACAACCGCGACCACTGTCGTTCAAGCTTCAATGCTCCATGCCTCGCCCCCAAACCGCAGTCGCAGAAAACACAGAAGAGTCGGGTTCTTCATCCCCTCTGAGCCCTCCTCCTCCTCCCTATCCACTTCCTCTGACTCTAAGCTCCAAACCGTAATCGACTTCGACCATCTTTTCCACTCCTCCCAATCAGAATTCCACCAGTTTCTCGCCGCCGGTGAAAATGCTTACAGAGACTTACAGACCCTCATCAGCTTCGACGTCAATCGCAGGATGATCGTTTCTTGCCGCCGGTCGACGCTGCGTTTTGTGGGCGTTGTGGTGGTTTTCTGGTGCTTCTTGTTTTAGGTTTTAAGGCTTTGGTTGGATTATTGAGGTTAGGGTGGAACGGTGGATTTGGGTCTGGAGGTCACGGTCCTGTGGTTCGGAGAGATAGGAGTCTTGGGGGTAGAGAGGTTGTGGTTGGAAGTACAGTGAAGCGGAGGGAGAATTGGAAAGGAAGAGTTTTGGGGTTTTGGGTAATCCGCTATCTCCGGCGAAGGAGAAGTTTCTGAGTGGTTCGCAGAGAGTTTCTAATAATTGGGTTCGGGTCGAGAAGAAGTTACCGAAATGGTGGCCAAGTTCGATGCCGCATCACGGTTTTACCATGGATGTTCAGGACTACCAGAGAGAGGCCAACAGATTGATTAGAGGTTGGTTTCTACAATTATTAGATTGGATTTTAGTTATGTAATGAAATTTCAGGTGTTAATTTTATTTGGAAGGAATGATCATTAAACTCTAGCTAGTCTTGTTGCTCTACTATATGCTTAGTTGCATTGAAATTGTATTTGCTACACTAATTATTATTTGGATTATAGTTATATAATGAAATTTCAGGTATTAATTTAATTTGGAATGATTATTAAACTCTAGCTAGTCTTTTTGGTCTACCATATGTTTAGATGCATTGAAACTGTATTTGCTAAAGTAATTGCAAAACGGTAGGCTGTAGCTAACCATACATTCTTAAGAAATGGTGTGAGTAAAGAAAAAGGAGCTGTCTCGTTGTGAAGATCAAATTTTCAGTACTTAGTTTGACCAAAAGGAACAAATTGAGAACTTACTACTTAGGGACTGAGTTTATGAACTCTTCAGCCACAAGACTTTGGGCATGGTGTTGATTTTCAGGATGGCTGGATGATGCTGGGACATCTTTCTGAAGTCGTTTCTCCTCTTGTCCTAAGTTGGTGCCTTTCTAAAACACCTCATTTTAATTCATGGGAACTAATTAATTATTTGAAGTCTTTACCCAAAAGATGTGAATATAACGAAAATTAATGGTCATATGTAGATATTATGTCGGAGTCCAAGTTTAAGGTAAATAGGTGGCATGGGAAGTCTGTAACGAGCTGTCAATTTTGACTTAAGCATAGTTGAAAATGAGGATATTGTGATCTAATTTAAGTAACGAAAGGTCTACTCTTCCTCTTCCAAATCCTTTTAAATACATTTGTTAAGTTTCCTGGCCAAATTTAGGTGCTCAACTGGACTCACAATAGAAAGGGATATGGAAATTTGTTAGGATTCCATATTTGTTAGACTCCTTATAAAAGATCTAAGCTTGAGTCATAGAGAAACATGATTGCTAGTTGCTACAGTTGTTTATTTATGGGACATGTTGGGGAATGAATAATTAAATGTTTTTGTCTTATACCAATCAGTTTTTCCAGTGGAAACCTCTTCTTCCCATATGCTCTCTTCCAATGAAATCTTTTAAATTTTCAAGGAGTAAGAAAAAGAAGGCAAATTAGTCATACTAGCACAAGCGAGACATGGATGCTCAAGTGGTTCTCTTGCACTTATATCAGTACTGGTGTAGTCAAGCAGGTTACCTTTTGCCCTTTACTTGCACAACAGCTTTTTCTGGATTTCAAGTCCTGATCAATTCCAGTCAATTATAAATAGCTTTATAATGTAGTATGAAGGATGAATTGGATTCATATGATTATTATGTTCATGAGACCTTTAGAAAGGGTATCTGATCGAGCTTAGCTTCTTTCTATTTTTCTATTTTTTTTTTTAAATAACTTCGCTTCCAATTCATATTTAAAATGATTTGGGTTGGGCTGAGTTGTATCTGTTACTGCATTTTCCTAACAACATATGTATTCGTTTATTGCAATTTCATTTTTTGTGACATTGTACTATTCTTATGTTTGTCAATGAGAGTTTCTCAAACTTGGATTAAAACTAATTTCATTGCTGGATTTGTTTTTTGCAGGTAAAAGTTGCATATTACTCTTACATTTGTAAAGTTATTGGTAATGCTTTACATCTTAAGTTTGCAACTCATCTGCTTGATTTCCAGCAATCGTGGACAATAGAATGGGTGGAAAGGACATTATGGAGGATGATATAATTCAAGTCAGTGCTTTAATAGCTGATTTTTAATTATCTTGGTCTATGCAATCTCTTTTTGATTCTATGCGTGCATGCACATAAGATTTGTATGGACATTTTGAATTCTGGAGATTTGTGCATGTGTTGATGTATGTTTGTCTGTCTGCTTGTGGGGATTTGTTATTGGACTGCTATGTGCAAGGAGAAACAACATTCATTTTTATTTTATTTTATTTTACTTTGTGCTTGGTTTTTCTTTTCATGTAAAGATTTTAAACACATGTCAATATTTTGGTTTCCATTTTTATTTGTATTTTATTACCCTGAAAGAAAAATAATTATATTTTAGAAATCTGATCATCACCATATTAATGTGTTCGAACATTGTAGCTTTTTCAACTGCAATTTTGTTGCATTAGCTGACCCTTTCATGATGCGTTGTGTTCCTTTTGCATCTATGGTGAGCAGTTATGTCAAATATGCAGGACTTCAGGTCTCCTTTGGTACCACAAATACTCGGGATACCTTTTATCGTGCGTCTGTTAACTTTGTTTTAAATGTCTGTAGCAGGTACATGTTCTTGTCTAGCATTATCTGGACATTTTTTAGTACTTAATACCTGTTTCTATTAGGGCTTGATATCTCCTGGTGCTGAAACATGTTTGAGGAATTTTGCAGGGCATCAAGTGACTCTACTATTACTCAGATTCATGGTGAAGGTGTACGACAGTTTATTGCTGGGCTTGCTGAAAACATAGGGCTTGAGAACTTTCGTGCTGCAAGGATTGTGTCTGCAGCTGTGGCCGCATCAACACTTTCATGATTTTTACAGGCTTGGGTAATTTTCTTCACTCATTCTTTTGACTGATTATACTGTGTGATAGTTCATGAACGAAGAGACTTATAAGTACCTATTGTTGGCATGGGTAATTTAAATTCATGTAATTAAAGTAAACAAGGTTTTGTATGATGTATATTTAGAACATATTCATTTTGCTTACAGGGTTTTTCCCCAGACTCAAATAAGATTTACAGTAAAATATGTTCTAAATTGAAAAAGTACATTAACATAGGACTACACTAGTAAAATTTAGGTCTCATTGCTATTTTAAAACATCCATAAGACACTGTTTCTTTTTCTTTTTATTTTTAACAGTATGTTAGCTGGTGTGTTGCGATCCTGTGATTCTAGCCATATTTATCATTTACATGAAGTCAATAACTATTAAAATCCAAATAAAACGTTCTAAAATCAACATTAGGCCAAAATGAACTATTTCCGTTTTGAAACTCTGAAACTCTGAAACTCTTACTTCCCTTGTCAAAACTTTTCTCTAAATCATATTAAAGGCCGTCATCAATTTATTAGGGTGGATTTTTATAGTGCAGGTCAATATTTTTATACATTCCTTGTGCAGGTGGGATTGTATTTTCTCACATTGTAGCTTAGTTGAAAAGGTACATGGTTATACTATAATAATTATCGTAGACTTGAGCTGGACTGTTTTCCAATGTAACCTCTCTCAACTATTTAACCTTTACATGCATTCATGCAAATCAAGTTTACCAAGTTTGCTTTATATTATAGTAACTAAGTTGTACTTGGGGAGAGGTTCTGTTTGTGCATGTGTGCGTTTTCTTTTCTCTTCTTTTGAATGCATCATTTCTCTTTGGTTTATAATCCATCTCTTGTTAGATTTAGGGTCTTGCACAATATTTTCCTATAATTGGTAGAAAACAGGAAAGTCAATTTTGCACTTTGTGGTCAAACTGGTTGTCCTTTCCTTTTTTCTCTTATATTCATCTTTTGTTGGGGGCATTACTACTGATGAATCTTATGTGGATTAGAAACATATTTGTACAACATCATTTAAATACATTAAGTAACATACATACAAATGATATAAGTCAATCTCACTATTTCTCTCCACTATTTATAGTGTTTGCTTTTGCATAAATGAAGTCTTCTTACACTTTTGATTGATTTACTGTAATAATTAAAGTTATTATTATACTCCTTTTATTAGAGAAACCTACTGTAGTTACTACTTTTTATATCTCGTCAAACACTGATACCTATTTAACTTTTATTTGTACAAATTATGTTTTATTTTTGGTTAAAGTATGAAAAACATCACAAGTAAATACATGGTTCTTTGCTCAAAACTTATCCTTGTACTTCCTAGGTTCAATTAGAAATTGATTTTTAAGTTTGGAGTAAATACATTAATGTTTTTGTAGTTTGAAATGTTTTACTCTTATTCCATCAGATTTCAATTTGACTACGTGTACATCCTTTTGATTTTTATTTTGCTGCTCACCAAATGAAGTAAAATGGTTGGTAAATTGAGAACAGCATTTTTCTTCTCTCTCTTTTTTTATTTTTAAAATGACAAGGATAATCTTATTATACTTGTATAAAGTTGTAATAATTTTGCTGAAAATATCTCAACAATGCATTATCATTGATAACAAAATAAAATTAATTTAGCATGGAGAAAATTTAAAAATTATACAGGCTTAGATGGAAATCATAGTTGGATAAAACTGACCATCTGATATACATGCAGGCAGCCTACATGGACAATACTTTTTGAAATGGCATGAGTTTTGATCGGTGGGAGAAGGATCCATTCTTCCCTATGGCTGAGGAAGTTCAAGAATCCGCCGACAGGTACCGATTTTTCCAACTATGCTCCATTTGCTTTTATTTTTTCTTCCAAATTTTTGTACGATTTGTTTGTTTAATCTGTGACAATCATGTGGGTCCTTGTGGAATTGTACTGAAAGAAGTGCCTGAGATAGCTGCTGAATGTTTTTGGGAACACAAGCAGAAGATCCTCAAATTTTTATAGAATAAATTGATAAAATAAAACAAAATAATTAATTATCTATGTTCTATTTTTGGTTATTGATTTTATTTACAGTTTCTTTAATTTAAGAAAGCTTTGTCAATGTGGGTTGTCTACTTTTATGTCAGATGACTGATGGGTATTAAATGTTTGGTAGATTTTATAGGGTAAGCATTCTTTTTTATGATCGTTGATGCTACCTGTTATACAAATACAAATGTGATGCTACTTAAATTTCAGTCCATCCCATATCCAATTTTTTAGGGAGGAGCAATCATTGGATGTTCAGCTGGCCTTCTAAATGTGCCAAAAATAAAGAGAACACATACTGCAATGATAACTAATTCTTTAATCATCATAAATGGGTTTTGAATGTCTGAACAAATAATGCAATTTGTATTAATATTTCATGTGCTGAACATTTTTCAGTACAGTGGTTAGAGAAGGGATAGAAGTAGACCAAAGATGATAACAAATAGTAATGAGGAAGGATATTATTATCTGAGATAAAGCTTCATAACTTAAGATAGGTCTTTGTTGTATGGACGAGATTATGATATTTGATCGTTTCTAGGTATTATTAAGGAAAAACTCATGCAACCAATCCAAATTATTTTTGGCATGAAGACTAAATTGAATTTAGGTGGTTTTAAAACTTTAAATAAAGTCAAAGTTTGTGTCAAACCTTCTAACAAAATTATATTGCTTATTATGTTAAACATTTGATTATATCAATGTTAGTGATCATCTATCAACTTTAAATAAAGTCAAAATTTGTGTCAAACCTTCTAACAAAATCATATTGCTTATTATGTTAAACATTTGATTATATCAATGTTAGTGATCATCTATCCTTTCCTTAGTTATTCTATGCATAGGCATTGACACCTGGCTTATTTTATTGCACCTGTTAAATAACCATGATGGCATGTACACACGTATATTCTCTCTTTCTTTGTTTCTTCAATTTGGAAATCCCTTCATTCCTGATTTGGTTTTGCAAGCATTCGTACAATAGTGCATCCGCATTCGGGTTTCTAAGATTGCATTCCAACAAATACATGCAATTTGTTGCACATTTCAAGAGATGAGGGTCAGTACTTGATTAGATTATATTTGTACTCCTTTTCCTCCCTTTATCCACCTTTCATTTTTCCATCTTACCAAACAAAGCCTAAGAGATGAAGAAGAGATTTTCGAAAAGATAATTACTTAGACTTACAATGCTTACTTTTGCATACCACAAAAATCATTTTCCATTACTTACTCGTGGCCTTATTTACAATTCTCATATCTTCTCTTATCTTGTTGCTAGCCAATGGAAATCCTCAATTGTCTCTCGGGAGACCAACAGTGTGGTAAATGGTATTGGGTTCAAGCCTTTGTCCTTGTAATTTGATTTAATATCTTTACTTTTGTCCCTCCAAAGAAAAAAAAAAAAAAGAAACTCAAATGTGGATGCTCTAACGTTGCTGTAATTTGTTTCAGGCATGCAACATCAAATACCCTAAGCAAAACATTGAATGGACTATGCCTGAAGGTGGCGGCCCTGGCTACTCGCTTATGTAAACTAAGCATCTCGGATTTTCACAGTTATTATATATGTAAGCTTAACTTGTTCTTCACAATTTTTTTTAACATTAACATGAATAATTAAATAATAATATTCAGCTGGTTATGCATTAATACTTCTTTCTCATTGCTTTTGTGATTTCAAAGATGCTCACATCCTTTCGGGGAATGTTTTTGAACCTTGGGCCCCAATTGAACTTCTCTCTCAGCGGAAACAGGAGAGGTACTTGTTTTGTTTCTTATTTCTATTTCATATTATATCGGTTAAACTGTGTAGCCATGTATCTTTGTTTGCATTGCCATGTATACTACTTTGTTTAGATTCTTGACTAGTATTAGTTTTTTTTGATAAAGTAAGTCTATTCTATAATGGTTACTTATCCTAATTATTTCCCTGAATCATGTACATGCTTGGGTTAGTTTATATATATATATATATATATGTGTTTTACATTTTATTGGATGGAATGTGCAGAGTTATTCACAAGGGTAATAGGCATTCAAGAGATCAATGTTATTTAACTTTGATTTTCCAAGAACTCGGAAACATATCTCCACATGGTAAGAATCTTTACAAGCAGATTTTTCTGTTCTTTTTTCCATTCTTGTCAATTTCGTTTCACATGCAGATTATGCAAGTTGGTTGATCTGAACAGTATGGACACCTAAGTCTACTATGAATTTGATTACTTATGAGGACCGCTTTATCTTGTATGTATTCTTACGTTTAGATCTTTATTAGAAAAAATTCTTGGTGGTTTATGTTATTTTATTTCACTTTATAAACTTTGTGAATAGGTATAAGATTGAGCATCAACGTGGCAATGACATAGAGCAAATTCCTCCGCATATTGATTTGGCAATTTATTGCTGGTCACGAGTGGAGCTTCATGAACTGCGTGAAATCTTCTATCGAACAAACGTATGTTTTCTATGCAAGCTTTAAGATTTATGAAGTGTGCTGATTTTAAGTTCATATTTTTCATTTGTACTCTTTTCGAGTTTATTCTATAATAATGTTTAACGTCGTGTCAATTGTATTTTAGGAAATTAGTTTTTAGTGTTATTTGTTTGGTTCGATTCTATGCCATATATTTAGGGGTGACAAATCTCAACCTAGTTAGTTAACATGACACAAACCAGTAAATTTTGCTCGTTTGGTCTTCTATATTAGGTTAGGTTGATAATGGGTTAACCTGTTAACTTGTGTAGGTATTGTGTGAACCAAGTCAAAATCCATTAACCACTTGGTTAAACATAGCACGTTAGATTTTGATTTTGTGACAAGGAACACTCCAATTTCAATTTCGACATATATCGACATTCATTTTTATTGTTATGTTGAGATTTTAAAGCGAGGACCACAAATGGGGTTGGATTTTGGAAAACATGATTGTAGTTGTGTTCGGTTATTGAATAGCTTTTGGTTGTCCCGTTTTATTTTTAGAAAGATCGCGATCGGTAGTCTCGTTCAGTTTTTATTAAGGTTGTGGTCCAATTATATTTTTAATTGACAACGCGTTCGAATTCGGTATTTTTGTAGAAGACTACATTCATATTCGGCTTTTTAGTGATGGTAGTCACATTTGGTTTTTAGATAGCAGATCAAGTCGGTTTCAATTTCTAAAAATATTCACCCAAGTTTAGATTTTTGAAACACGATTGTGGTTGAGTTCGGGTTTTAAAAAGAATATTGTAGTCAGTTTTTATTTTTGTAAAGACATTCGATTTTTGGATAGCAGACCAAGTCGGTTTCAATTTCTAAAAATACGCAATCAAGTTTAGATTTTCGAACATGACTGGTTGAGTTCGGGTTTTAAAAAGAAAATTGTGGTCGGTTTTTGTTTTCGTAAAAGCGGTCGATTGATTTTTTAAAAGGAACACCGTCCGTTCTATTTCTCGACATATCACGGACATTCATTTTTATTTTTGCCTTGGAATTTGAAAATGGCGACCCAAATGAGGTTCGATTTTGAGAAGTAGAGCATTGTGTTCTCTTATTTAATAACTTTCGGTTGTCATTACGTTTTTAGAAATATTGCGATCGGTAGTTCCGTTTAATTTTTGTAAACGTTGCGGTCTAATCCTATTTTTAATTGAGAACGCGATCGAATTTGGTATTTTGGTAAAAGATCGCATTCATATTCGGCTTTTCAGTGATGATGGTCACATTCGGCTTTTAAATAGCAGACCAAGTCGGTTTCAATTTCTAAAAATATGCACCCAAGTTTAGATTTTTAAAATACGATTTTGGTTGAGTTCGGGTTATAGAAAGAATATTGTGCTCGATTTTTTGTTGTGGAAAGATAACTGGTCAGGTTTTGATTTTTTTAAAAGGAACATTGTCCTGTTTCTATTTCTTGACATATATCGACATACGGTTTTAATTGTTGCGTTGAGATTTGAAAACGAGGACCACGAATGGGGTTCGATTTTGGAAAACAGGACTGTAGTTGTGTTCGGTTATTGAATAGCTTTCGATTGTCCCGTTTTGTTTTTAGAAAGATTGCGATCGGTAGTCCCGTTCAGTTTTTGTAAAGGTTGCGGTCCAATTCTATTTTTAATTGAGAACGCGATCGAATTCGGTGTTTTGGTAAAAGACCGCACTCATATTTGGCTTTTCAGTGGTGATGATCGCATTCTGCTTTTAAATAGCAGACCACCTAAGTTTAGATTTTTGAAACACAATTTTGGTTGAGTTCGGGTTATAGAAAGAACATTGTGCTCGATTTTTTGTTTTAGAAAGATAACTGGTCAGATTTTGATTTTTAAAAGGAACATTGTCTCGTTTCTATTTCTCGACATATATCGACATACATTTTTTATTGTTGCGTTGAGATTTGAAAACGAGGACCACGAAGGGTTCGATTTTGGAAAACAGGACTGTAGTTGTGTTCGGTTATTGAATAGCTTTTGATTGTCCCGTTCTGTTTTTAGAAAGATCGCGACCGGTAGTCCCGTTCAGTTTTTGTAAAGGTTGCGGTCCAATTCTATTTTTAATTGAGAACGCGATCGAATACGGTATTTTGGTAAAAGACCGCATTCATATTCGGCTTTTCAGTGGTGATGGTCGCATTCGGCTTTTAAATAGCAGACCAAGTCGGTTTCAATTTCTAAAAATATGCACCCAAGTTTAGATTTTCGAAACACGATTTTGGTTGAGTTCGGGTTATAGAAAGAACATTGTGCTCGAATTTTGATTTTGGAAAGACAACTTGTCAGATTTTGATTTTTTTAAAAGGAACGTTTTTGTTTCTATTTCTTGTCATATATCGACATATTTTTTATTGTTGTGTTGAGATTTGAAAACGAGGACCACGAAAGGGGTTCGATTTTGGAAAATCGGACTGTAGTTGTGTTCGGTTATTGAATAGCTTTCGATTGTCCCGTTCTGTTTTTAGAAAGATCGCTATCGGTAGTCCTGTTCAGCTTTTGTAAAGGTTGCGGTCCAATTCTATTTTTAATTGAGAACGCTGGTAAAAGACCGCATTCATATTCGGCTTTTCAGTGGTGATGGTCGCATTCGGCTTTTAAATAGCAGACCAAGTCGGTTTCAATTTCTAAAATATGCACCAAGTTTAGATTTTGAAACACGATTTTGGTTGAGTTGGGTTATAGAAAGAACATTGTGCTCGAATTTTGATTTTGGAAAGACAAGCGGTGATTTTGATTTTTTAAAAGGAGCGTTGTTACATTTCTATTTCTTGTCATATATTGACATATTTTTTATTGTTGTGTTGAGATTTGAAAGCGAGGACCACGAAGGGGTTGATTTTGGAAAATCGGTTGTAGTTGTGTTGGTTATTGAATAGCTTTCGATTGTCCGTTACTTTTTAGAAAGATCATTATCGGTAGTCTGTTCGATTTTGTAAAGGTTGCGGTCCAATTCTATTTTTAATTGAAACGGTAAAGAACGCATTCATATTGACTTTGGTGGTGATAATCGCATTCGGCTTTTAAATAGCGAACCAAGTTGGTTTCAATTTCTAAAAATATGCACCCAGTTTAGATTTTGAAACACGATTTTGGTTGAGTTTGGGTTATAGAAAGAACATTGTGCTTTCGAATTTTGATTTTGGAAAGACAAGCGGTGATTTTGATTTTTTAAAGGAGCGTTGTTACTTTCTATTTCTTGTCATATATCGACATATTTTTTATTGTTGTGTTGAGATTTGAAAACGAGGACCACGAAAGGGGTTCGATTTTGGAAAATCGGACTGTAGTTGTGTTCGGTTATTGAATAGCTTTCGATTGTCCGTTACTTTTTAGAAAGATCGCGATCGGTAGTCTGTCGATTTTGTAAAGGTTGCGAATTCTATTTTAAATTGAGAACGAGATCTATTTTGGTACAAGCGCATTTATATTGGCTTTTCGGTGGTGGTGGTCGCATTCGGCTTTGATATAGCACTAAGTTGGTTTCAATTTCTAAAATATGCACCCAGTTTAGATTTTGAAACACGATTTTGGTTGAGTTGGGTTATAGAAAGAACATTGTGCTTTCGATTTTTGGTTTTGGAAAGATAAGCTGGTGATTTTGATTATTTTAAAGGAACATTGTTCGTTTCTATTTCGACATATATCGACATACATTTCTTATTGTTGCGTTGAGATTTGAAAGCGAGGACCACGAAAGGGTTTGATTTGGAAAATAGGTTGTAGTTGTCTTGGTTATTGAATAGCTTTCAATTGTCCGTTCTTTTTAGAAAGATGCATCGGTAGTCCACTCGGTTTTTGTAAAGGTTGCGGTCCAATTCTATTTTTAATTGAGAGATCGAATTCAATATTTTGGTAAAAGCGCATTCATATTGACTTTTGAGTGGTGATGGTGCATTCGGCTTTTAAATAGGTGACAAGTCGGTTTTGATATCTAAAAATATGCACCCAAGTTTAGATTTTGAAACACGATTTTGGTTGAGTTGGGTTATAGAAAGAACATTGTGCTTTCGATTTTTGTTTTGGAAAGATAACTTGTAAGATTTTGATTTTTTAAAAGGAACATTGTCCGTTTCTATTTCTTGACATATATTGACATACATTTTTATTGTTGCGTTGAGATTTGAAAATGAGAATAACGAATGGGGTTCAATTTTGAAAAACAGGACTATAGTTGTGTTCGGTTATTGAATAGCTTTCGATTGTCCCGTTCTGTTTTTAGAAAGATCGCGATCGGTAGTCCCGTTTAGTTTTTGTAAAGGTTGCGGTCGAATTCTATTTTTAATTGAGAACGCGATCGAATTTGGTATTTTGGTAAAGACCGCATTTATATTGGCTTTTGGTGGTGATGGTGCATTCGACTTTGAAATAGCACCAAGTCGGTTTCAATTTCTAAAATATGCACCCAGTTTAGATTTTGAAACGATTTTGGTTGAGTTCGGGTTATAGAAAGAACATGGTGCTCGATTTTTGGTTTTGGAAAGACAATTGGTCAGATTTTGATTTTTTTAAAAGGAACATTGTTCCGTTTCTATTTCTTGACATATATCGACATATATTTTTTTATTGTTGTGTTGAGATTTGAAAACGAAGACCACGAATGGGGTTTGATTTTGGAAAATCTGACTGTAGTTGTGTTGGTTATTGAATTGCTTTCGATTGTCTTGTTACGTTTTTAGAAAGATCATCGGTAGTCCACTTTAGTTTTGTAAAGGTTGCGGTCGAATTCTATTTTTAATTGACAGCGATCGAATTGGTATTTTGGTAAAAGACCGCATTCATATTCGGCTTTTCAGTGGTGATGGTCGCATTCGGCTTTTAAATAGCAGACCAAATCGGTTTCAATTTCTAAAAATATGCACCTAAGTTTAGATTTTCGAAACACGATTTTGGTGAAGTTCGGGTTATAGAAAGAACATTGTGCTTTCGATTTTTGATTTTAGAAGACAACTAGTCGATTTTGATTTTTAAAAGGAACGTTGTTCTATTTCTATTTTTTGACATATATCGACATAAATTTTTTATTGTGGCGTTGAGATTTGAAAATGAGGACCACGAATGGGGTTTGATTTTGGAAAACAGGACTGTAGTTGTGTTCGGTTATTGAATAGCTTTCGATTGTCCGTTTGTTTTAGAAAGATTGCGTCGGTAGTCCGTTTAGTTTTGTAAAGGTTGCGGTCAATCTATTTTTAATTGAGACGCGATCGAATTGGTATTTTGTTAGAAGACCGCATTCATATTCGGCTTTTCAGTGGTGATGGTCGCATTCGGCTTTTAAATAGCAGACCAAGTCGGTTTCAATTTCTGAAAATATGCACCCAAGTTTAAATTTTCAAAACACGATTTTGGTTGAGTTTGGATTATAAAAACATTGTGCTTTCGAATTTTGGTTTTGGAAAGATAATTGGTCAGATTTTGATTTTTTAAAAGGAACGTTGTTCAGTTTATATTTCGGGACATATATCGACATACATTTTTTATTGTTGCGTTGAGATTTGAAAATGAGGAACACGAAAACGGTTTGATTTTGGAAAATAGGCTTGTAGTTTTGTTCGTTTATTGAATAGCTTTCGATTGTCCCGTTCTGTTTTTAGAAATATCGCGATCGATTGTCCCGTTCAGTTTTTGTGAGGGTTGCGGTCGAATTCTATTTTTAATTGACAACGCGATCGAATTCGGTATTTTGGTAAAAGACCGCATTCATAGTCGGCTTTTCCGTGATGGTGGTCGCATTCGGCTTTTAAATGGTAGGCCAAGTCGGTTTCAATTTCTAAAAATATACACTCAAGTTTAGATTTTTGAAACACGATTTTGGTGGAGTTCGGTTTTAAAAGAACATTGTGCTTTCGATTTTTGTTTTGCAAAGACAACTGGTCAGATTTTATTTTTTTTGAAGGGAATGTTGTTCCGTTTCTATTTCTTGACATATATCGACATAAATTTTTTGTTGTTGCGTTGAGATTTGGAAACGAGGACCACGAATGAGTTTGATTTTGAAAAATAGAACTGTAGTTGTGTTCGGTTATTGAATAGCTTTCGATTGTCGGTTATTTTTAGAAAGATCGCGATTGGTAGTCCGTTTAGTTTTGTAAAGGTTGCGGTCAATTCTATTAATTGAAACCTTGATCAATTCGGTATTTTGATAAAGATCGCATTCATATTCGGCTTTTGAGTTATGGTGGTCGCATTCGGCTTTTAAATAGCATACCAAGTCGGTTTCAACTTCTAAAATATGCACCCAAGTTTAGATTTTGGAAACACGATTTTGGTGGAGCTTGGGTTTTAAAAGAACATTGTGCTTTCGATTTTGGTTTTGGAAAGACAATTGGTTAGATTTTGATTTTTTAAAAGCGTTGTTCGTTTCTATTTCTTGACATATATCGACATTCATTTTTTATTGCGTTGAGATTTGAAACGAGGACCACGAAGGGGTTTGATTTTGGAAAAGGGATTGTAGTTGTGTTAGTTTATTGAATAGCTTTCGATTGTCCGTTTCATTTTTAAAAATCGCGATTGGTAGTCCACTTTCGGTTTTGTAATGGTTGCGGTCCATTCTATTATTAGTTGAGCCTTGATCGAATTGGTATTTTGGTAAAGATCGCATTCATATTGACTTTTGATTATGGTGGTGCGTTCGGCTTTTAAATAGCGAGACCAAGTCGGTTTCAACTTCTAAAATATGCACCAGTTTAGATTTTTGAAACACGATTTTGGTGGAGCTTCGGGTTTTAAAAGAACATTGTGCTCGATTTTTGGTTTTGGAAAGACAATTGGTTAGATTTTGTTTTTAAAAGGCGTTGTTCGTTTCTATTTCTTGACATATATCGACATTCATTTTTATTGTTACGTTGTGATTTGGAAACGAGGACCACGAAGGGGTTTGATTTTGGAAGACGGATTTGTAGTTGTGTTAGTTTATTGAATAGCTTTGATTGTCCGTTCGTTTTAGAAGATCGCGATTGGTAGTCGATCGGTTTTGGTAAAGGTTGCGGTCGATTCATTTTAAATTGAGAATGAGATCGAATTGGTATTTTGGTACAAGATGCATTTATATTGACTTTTTGGTGACGGTGGTCGCATTCGTCTTTGAAATAGCTGACCAAGTCGTTCAATTTCTAAAAATATGCACCCAAGTTTAAATTTTCTAAACACATTTTTGGTTGAGTTCGTATTACAAAAAGAAAATTGTGCTAGATTTTTGGTTTTGGAATGATAACTGGTCACATTTTGATTTTTTTAAAAGGAACGTTGTTCAGTTTATATTTCATGACATATATCGACATACATTTTTATTGTTGCGTTGAAATTTGAAAGCGGGGACCACGAAGGGGTTTGATTTTGAAAAGCAATTTGTAGTTGTGTTCGGTTATTGAATAGCTTTCAATTGTCCCGTTTTGTTTTTAGAAAGATTGCGATCGGTAGTCCCGTTCAGTTTTTGAAAAGGTTGCGGTCCAATTCTATTTTTAATTGAGAATGCGATGGAATTGAGTATTTTTGTAAATGATCGCATTCTTATTGACTTTCGATGGTGATGGTGCATTCGGCTTTTAAATAGCGACCAAGTCGGTTTTAATTTCTATAAATATGCACCCAATTTTAGATTTTTGAAACACGATTTTTGTAGAGCTCATATTTAAAAAGGAATATTGTGCTCGATTTTTTGTATTGGAAGGAAAACTGGTTAGATTTTGATTTTTTTAAAAGGACCGCTGTTCCGTTTCTATTTCTTGACATATATCGACATAAATTTTTTATTGTGGTGTTGAGATTTGAAAACGAGGACCACGAAGGGGTTTGATTTTGGAAAGCGGAATTTAGTTGTGTTGGTTATTGAAGAGCTTTTGAATGTCCCGTTTTATTTTTAGAAAGATTGCGATCGGTAGTCCCGATCAGTTTTTGTAAAGGTTGCGGTCCAATTCTATTTTTAATTAAGAACGCGATCGAATACGGTATTTTGGCAAAGACGCATTCATATTGGCTTTTGGTGGTGATGGTCGCATTCGGCTTTTCAATAGCAGACCAAGTCGGTTTCAATTTCTAAAAATATGCACCCAAGTTTAGATTTTTGAAACACGATTTTGGTTGAGTTCGGGTTATAGAAAGAACATTGTGCTTGATTTTTGACTTTGGAAAGACAACTGGTCAAATTTTAATTTTTTTAAAAGGAACGTTGTTCTGTTTCTATTTTTTGGCATATATCGATATATATTTTTTATTGTTGCGTTGAGATTTGAAAACGTGGACCACGAAAGGGGTTCGATTTTGGAAAATCGGACTGTAGTTGTTTTCGGTTATTGAATAGCTTTCGATTGTCCTGTTCTGTTTTTAGAAAGATCGCTATCGGTAGTCCCGTTCAGTTTTTGTAAAGGTTGCGGTCCAATTCTATTTTTAATTGAGAACGCGATCGAATTTGGTATTTTGGTAAAAGACCGCATTAATATTCGGCTTTTCAGTGGTGATGGTCGCTTTCGGGTTTTAAATAGCAGACCAAGTCGGTTTCAATTTCTAAAAATATGCATCCAAGTTTAGATTTTCAAAACACGATTTTGGTTGAGTTCGGATTATAAAAACAAAATTGTGCTCGATTTTTTGTTTTGGAAAGATAACTGGTCAGATTTTGATTTTTTTAAAAGGAAATTTGTTCAGTTTATATTTCATGACATATATGGACATATATTTTTTATTGTTGCGTTGAGATTTGAAAACGAGGACCATGAAATGGGTTCGATTTTGGAAAACAGGATAGTAGTTGTGTTCGGTTATTGAATAGCTTTCGATTGTCCCGATTTGTTTTTAAATAGATTGCGATCGGTAGTCCCGTTCAGCTTTTGTAAAGGTTGCGGTCCAATTCTATTTTTAATTGAGAACGCGATCGAATTCAGTATTTTGGTAAAAGACCGCATTCGTATTTGGCTTTTTAGTGGTGAATGTCTCATTCGGCTTTTAAATAGCAGGCCAAGTCGGTTTCAATTTCTGAAAATATGCACCCAAGTTTAGATTTTTGAAACACGAATTTGGTTGAGTTCGGGTTAAAAAAAGAACATTGCGTTCAATTTTTTGTTTTGGAAAGATAACTGGTCAGATTTTGATTTTTTTAAAAGGAACATTGTCCCGTTTCTATTTCTCGACATATATGGACATACATTTTTTACTGTTGCGTTGAGATTTGAAAACGAGGACCGCGAATGGGGTTCGATTTTGGAAAACAAGTCTATAGTTGTGTTCGGTTATTGAATAGCTTTCGATTGTTCTGTTCTGTTTTTAGAAAGATCGCGATCGATAGTCCTGTTCAGTTTTTGTAAAGGTTGCGGTCCAATTCTATTTTGATTGAGAACGCGATGGAATACGGTATTTTGGTAAATTACCGCATTTATATTCGGCTTTTCAGTGGTGATGGTCGCATTCGGCTTTTAAATAGCAGACCAAGTCGGTTTCAATTTCTAAAAATATACACCCAAGTTTAGATTTTCGAAACACGATTTTTGTTGAGTTCGGGATATAGAAAAAACATTGTGCTTGATTTTTTGTTTTGGAAAGATAACTGGTTAGATTTTAATTTTTTATAAGGAACATTGTCTCGTTTCTATTTCTCGACATATATTGACATACATTTTTTTATTGCGTTGAGATTTGAAAGCGAGGACCACGAATGGGGTTCGATTTTGGAAAACAGGGATAGTAGTTGTGTTGGTTATTGAAACTTCGATTGTCCGTTGTTTTTAGATAGATCGCAATCGGTAGTCCCGTTCAGTTTTTATAAAGGTTGCGGTCCAATTCTATTTTTACTTGAGAACGCGATCGAATTCGGTATTTTGGTAAAAGACCGCATTCATGTTTGGCTTTTCGATGGTGGTGGTGCATTGGCTTTTAAATAGCGGACCAAGTCGGTTTCAATTTCTAAAATTATGCACCCAAGTTTAGATTTTTGAAACATAATTTTGGTTGAGTTTGGGTTATAGAAAGAATATTGTGCTTGATTTTTTCTTTTGGAAAGATAACTGATTAGATTTTGATTTTTTTAAAAGGAACGTTGTCCCGTTTCTATTTCTCGACATATATCGACATACATTTTTTATTGTAGCGTTGAGATTTGAAAACGATGACCACGAAGGGTTCGCTTTTGGAAAACAGGACTGTAGTTGTGTTCGGTTATTGAATAGCTTTTGATTGTCCCATTTTGTTTGTAGAAAGATCGCGATCGGTAGTGCCGTTCGGTTTTTGTAAAGGTTGCGGTCCAATTTTATTTTTAATTGAGAGCGATTGAATCTGGTAATTTGGTAAAGACGCGTTCATATTCATCTTTTGATGGTGATGGTGCATTGGCTTTTGAATAGCGAGACCAAGTCGGTTTCAATTTCTAAAAATATGCACCCAAGTTTAGATTTTGAAACACGATTTTGGTTGAGTTGGGTTATAAGAAAATTGTGCTTCGATTTTTGTTTTGGAAAGATAAGCGGTTAGATTTTGATTTTTAAAGGAACATTGTTCCGTTTCTATTTCGACATATATCGACATACATTTTTATTGTTGCGTTGAGATTTGAAAGCGAGGACCACGAATGGGGTTGATTTTGGAAAAGCAGGTGTAGTTGTGTTGGTTATTGAATAGCTTTCGATTGTCCCATTACGTTTTGAGAAGATCGCGATCGGTAGTCCTTTTCAGTTTTTGTAAAGGTTGCGGTCCAATTCTTTTATTAATTGAGAACGCGATCGAATCGGTATTTTTGAAAATGATCGCATTCATATTCGGCTTTTTAGTGGTGATGGTCGCATTCGGCTTTTAAATAGCAGACCAAGTCAGTTTTAATTTCTAAAAATATGCACCCAATTTTAAATTTTTGAAACACGATTTTGTAGAGCTCATGTTTTAAAACGAATATTGTGCTCGATTTTTTGTATTGGAAGGACAACTGGTCAGATTTTGATTTTTTTAAAAGGACCACTGTTCCGTTTCTATTTCTTGACATATATCGACATAAATTTTTTATTGTGGCGTTGAGATTTGAAAACGAGGACCGCGAAAGGGGTTTGATTTTGGAAAACAGGACTGTTGTTGTGTTCGGTTATTGAATAGCTTTTGATTGTCCCGTTTTCTTTTTAGAAAGATTGCGATCGGTAGTCCCGGTTAGTTTTTGTAAAGGTTGCGGTCCAATTCTATTTTTAATTAAGAACGCGATCGAATATGGTATTTTGGGAAAAGACCGCATTCATATTCAGCTTTTCAGAGGTGATGGTCGCATTCGGCTTTTAAATTGCGAGACCATGTCGGTTTCAATTTCTAAAATATGCACCCAAGTTTAGATTTTCGAAACACGATTTTGGTTGAGTTCGGGTTATAGAAAGAACATTGTGCTCGATTTTTGATTTTGGAAAGAAAACTGGTCAGATTTTGATTTTTTTAAAAGGAACATTGTTCTGTATCTATTTTTTGACGTATATCGACATATATTTTTTATTGTTGCGTTGAGATTTGAAAATGTGGACCACGAAAGGGGTTCGATTTTGGAAAATCGGACTGTAGTTCTTTTTGGTTATTGAATAGCTTTCGATTGTCCGTTACGTTTTAAAAATGCGATTGGTAGTCCCTTTCAGTTTTTGTAATGGTTGCGGTCCAATTCTATTATTAGTTGAGAACGCGATCGAATTCGGTATTTTGGTAAAAGATCGCATTCATATTCGGCTTTTCAGTTATGGTGGTCGCATTCGGCTTTTAAATAGCGGACCAAGTCGGTTTAATTTCTAAAATATGCACCCAGTTTAGATTTTTGAAACGATTTTGGTGGAGCTCAGTTTTAAAGAACATTGTGCTTTCGATTTTGGTTTTGGAAGACAATTGGTTAGATTTTGATTTTTAAAAGGACGTTGTTCGTTTCTATTTCTTGACATATATCGACATAAATTTTTATTGTTGCGTTGAGATTTGAAAGCGAGGACCCGAAAGGGTTGATTTTGGAAAACAAGATTGTAGTTGTGTTGGTTATTGAATAGCTTTTGATTGTCCGTTTTGTTTTAGAAAGATTGCGATCGGTAGTCGTTAGTTTTGTAAAGGTTGCGGTCCAATTCTATTTTTAATTGAGAGCGATCGAATATGGTATTTTGGTAAAGGCGCATTCATATTCGACTTTTAGTGGTGATGGTGCATTGGCTTTTAAATAGCGAGACCAAGTCGGTTTCAATTTCTAAAATATGCACCCAGTTTAGATTTTGAAACACGATTTTGGTTGAGTTGGGTTATAGAAAGAACATTGTGCTCGATTTTTATTTTGGAGCGATAAGCGGTGATTTTGATTTTTAAAGGAACATTGTTACGTTTCTATTTCTGACATATATGGACATACATTTTTTTGTTGCGTTGAGATTTGAAAGCGAGGACCATGAATGGGGTTGATTTTGGAAAATGGACTATAGTTGTTTTGGTTATTGAATAGCTTTCCATTGTCCGTTACGTTTTAGAAAGATTGCGATCGGTAGTCCGTTCAGTTTTGTAAAGGTTGCGGTCCATTCTATTTTTAATTGAAAGCGATCGAATTGTATTTTGGTAAAATCGCATTCATATTGACTTTTGTGGTGATGGTGCATTCGGGTTTTAAATAGTAGACCAAGTCGGTTTCAATTTCTAAAATATGCATCCAAGTTTAGATTTTCAAAACACAATTTTGGTTGAGTTGGATTATAAAACAAAATTTTGCTTTCGATTTTTGGTTTTGGAAAGATAAGCGGTGATTTTGATTTTTAAAAAAATTTATTGATTTATATTTCATGACATATATGGACATACATTTTTTATTGTTGTTGAGATTTGAAAGCGAGGACCACGAAGGGGTTCGATTTTGGAAAACAAGATTGTAGTTGTGTTCGGTTATTGAATAGCTTTCGATTGTCCCGTTTTGTTTTTAGAAAGATTGCGATCGGTAGTCCCGTTCAGTTTTGTAAAGGTTGCGGTCCAATTCTACTTTTAATTGAGCGATCGAATTATTATTTTGGTAAAGGCGCATTCATATTCGACTTTTAGTGGTGATGGTCGCATTGGCTTTTACATAGCAGACCAAGTCAGTTTCAATTTCTGAAAATATGCACCCAAGTTTAGATTTTGAAACACAATTTTGGTTGAGTTGGGTTATAGAAAGAACATTGTGGTCAATTTTTATTTTGGAGCGATAAGCTGGTTGATTTTGATTTTTAAAAGGAACATTGTCTGTTTCTATTTCTCGACATATATGGACATACATTTTTTTTATTGCGTTGAGATTTGAAAGCGAGGACCACGAATGGGGTTGATTTTGGAAAACGGGACTATAGTTGTGTTGGTTATTGAATAGCTTTCCATTGTTCCGTTACGTTTTAGAAGATTGCGATCGGTAGTCCGTTCGTTTTGTAAAGGTTGCGGTCCAATTATTTTTGATTGAGAGCTTATCGAATCTGATATTTTGGTAAAATCTGACATTCATATTGGCTTTTAGGTGGTGATGGTGCATTGGCTTTTAAATAGTAGAAGTCGGTTTCAATTTCAAATATGCATCCAAGTTTAGATTTTCAAAACACAATTTTGGTTGAGTTGGATTATAAAAACAAAATTTTGCTCGATTTTTGGTTTTGGAAAGATAACTGGTCAGATTTTGATTTTTTTAAAAGGAAATTTGTTGAGTTTATATTTCATGACATATATGGACATACATTTTTATTGTTGTGTTGAGATTTGAAAGCGAGGACCACGAAGGGGTTGATTTTGGAAAACAAGATTGTAGTTGTGTTGGTTATTGAATAGCTTTCGATTGTCCCGTTTTGTTTTTAGAAAGATTGCGATCGGTAGTCCCGTTCAGTTTTTGTAAAGGTTGCGGTCCAATTCACTTTAGATTGAAACCTTGATCGAATCGATATTTTGGTATATCGGCATTCATATTGGCTTTTCGGTGGTGATGGTGCATTCGGCTTTTAAATAGCGAGACAAGTCGGTTTCAATTTCTAAAATATACACCCAGTTTAGATTTTGAAAACGATTTTGGTTGAGTTGGGATATAGAAAAACATTGTGCTTTCGATTTTTGTTTTGGAAAGATAAGCGGTTAGATTTTAATTTTTATAAGGAACATTGTCTCGTTTCTATTTCGACATATATCGACATACATTTTTATTATTCGTTGAGATTTGAAAGCGAGGACCACGAAGGGGTTTGATTTTGGAAAAGCGGGGTGTAGTTGTGTTGGTTATTGAATAGCTTTTGATTGTCCCATTTTGTTTGTAGAAAGATCGCGATCGGTAGTCTTGATTCGGTTTTGTAAAGGTTGCGGTCCAATCTATTTTTAATTGAGAGCTTGATCGAATCTGGTAATTTGGTAAAAGGCGCGTTCATATTGACTTTTCGATGGTGATGGTCGTATTCGGCTTTTGAATAGCAGACCAAGTCGGTTTCAATTTCTAAAAATATGCACCCAAGTTTAGATTTTCAAAACACGATTTTGGTTGAGTTCGGGTTATAGAAAGAACATTGTGCTCGATTTTTGGTTTTGGAAAGATAACTGGTCAGATTTTGATTTTTGAAAGGAACATTGTTCGGTTTCTATTTCTTGACATATATCAACATACATTTCTTATTGTTGCGTTGAGATTTGAAAACGAGGACCACGAATGGGGTTCGATTTTGGAAAACAGGACTGTAGTTGTGTTCTGTTATTTAATAATTTTTGGTTGTCATGTTCTGCTTTTAGAAATATTGCGATCGGTTGTTCTGTTTAATTTTTGTAAACGTTGCGGTCTAATCCTATTTTTAATTGAGAACGCGATCGAATTTGGTATTTTGGTAAAGGCGCTTGATCATATTTGGCTTTTCAGTGGTGGTGGTCGCATTCGGCTTTTAAATAGCAGACCAAGTCGGTTTCAATATCTAAAAATATGCACCCAAGTTTAGATTTTTGAAATACAATTTTGGTTGAGTTCGGGTTATAGAAAGAATATTGTGCTTTCGATTTTTGTTGTGGAAAGATAAGCTGGTGAGGTTTTGATTTTTAAAGGAACATTGTCTGTTCTATTTCTCGACATATATCGACATACTGGTTTTAATTGTTGTGTTGAGAGCGAGGACCACGAATGGGGTTGATTTTGGAAAAGCAGATTTGTAGTTGTGTTCGGTTATTGAAGAGCTTTGATTGTCCCATTTTGTTTTAGAAAGATGCGTCGGTAGTCCGTTCAGTTTTGTAAAGGTTGCGGTCCAATTATTTTTAATTGAGAGCCTTGATCGAATTGGTGTTTTGGTAAAGGCCGCATTCATATTGGCTTTTCGGGGTGATGATGCGTTACGCTTTTAAATAGCGGACCACAAGTTTAGATTTTTGAAACACAATTTTGGTTGAGTTGGGTTATAGAAAGAACATTGTGCTTTCGATTTTTGTTTTGGAAAGATAAGCTGGTGATTTTGATTTTTGAAAGGAATATTGTCCGTTTCTATTTCTCGACATATATCGACATACATTTTTTATTGTTGCGTTGAGATTTGAAAACGAGGACCACGAAGGGTTCGATTTTGGAAAACAGGATTGTAGTTGTGTTCGGTTATTGAAAAGCTTTTGATTGTCCCGTCCTGTTTTTAGAAAGATCGCGACCGGTAGTCCCGTTCAGTTTTTGTAAAGGTTGCGGTCAATTCTATTTTAATTGAGAGCGATCGAATCGGTATTTTGGTAAAGACGCATTCATATTCGGCTTTCGGTGGTAATGGTGCATTCGGCTTTTAAATAGCGGACCAAGTCGGTTTCAATTTCAAAAATATGCACCCAGTTTAGATTTTGAAAACGATTTTGGTTGAGTTAGGGTTATAGAAAGAACATTGTGCTTTCGAATTTTGATTTTGGAAAGACAAGCTGGTGATTTTGATTTTTTAAAGGAGCGTTGTTCTATTTCTATTTCTTGTCATATATCGACATATTTTTTATTGTTGTGTTGAGATTTGAAAACGAGGACCACGAAAGGGGTTGATTTTGGAAAATCGGTTGTAGTTGTGTTAGGTTATTGAATAGCTTTCGATTGTCCGTTACGTTTTAGAAAGATCATTATCGGTAGTCTGTTCGAGTTTTGTAAAGGTTGCGGTCCAATTCTATTTTTAATTGAAACGGTAAAAGCGCATTCATATTGACTTTTGGTGGTGATAGTGCATTCGGCTTTTAAATAGCGAACCAAGTCGGTTTCAATTTCTAAAATATGCACCCAGTTTAGATTTTGAAACGATTTTGGTTGAGTTCGGGTTATAGAAAGAACATTGTGCTCGATTTTTTATTTTGGAAAGACAACTGGTCAGATGTTTTTTTTAAAAGGAACGTTGTTATGTTTCTATTTCTTGTCATATATAGACATATTTTTTTATTGTTGTGTTGAGATTTGAAAACAAGGACCACGAAAGGGGTTCGATTTTGGAAAATTGGATTGTAGTTGTGTTTGGTTATTGAATAGCTTTCGATTGTCCCGTTCTGTTTTTAGAAAGATCGCTACCGGTAGTCCTGTTCAGTTTTTGTAAAGGTTGCGGTCCAATTCTATTTTTAATTGAGAACGCGATCGAATTTGGTATTTTGGTAAAAGACCGCATTAATATTCGGCTTTTTAGTGGTGATGGTCGCTTTCGGGTTTTAAATAGCAGACCAAGTCGGTTGCAATTTCTAAAAATACGCACCGAAGTTTATATTTTCAAAACACGATTTTGACTGAGTTCGGATTATAAAAAGAAAATTGTGCTCGATTTTTGGTTTTGGAAAGATAATTGGTCAGATTTTGATTTTTTTAAAAGGAACGTTGTTCAGTTTATATTTTGATGACATATATCGACATACATTTTTTATTGTTGCGTTGAGATTTGAAAACGAGGAACACGAAAACGGTTTGATTTTGGAAAACAGGCCTGTACTTGTGTTCGTTTATTGAATAGTTTTCGATTGTCTCGTTCTATTTTTAGAAATATCGCGATTGGTAGTCCTGTTCAGTTTTTGTAAAGGTTGCGGTCGAATTCTATTTTTGATTGACAACGCGATCGAATTCGGTATTTTGGTAAAAGACCGCATTCATAGTCGGCTTTTCAGTGATGGTGGTCGCATTCGGCTTTTAAATGGTAGGCCAAGTCGGCTTCAATTTCTAAAAATATGCACCCAAGTTTAGATTTTTGAAACACGATTTTGGTGAAGCTCGGGTTTTAAAAAGAACATTGTGCTCCATTTTTTGTTTTGGAAAGACAACTGGTAAGATTTTATTTTTTAAAGGGAATGTTGTTCCGTTTCTATTTCTTGACATATATCGACATACATTTTTTGTTGTTGCGTTAAGATTTGAAAATGAGGACCACGAATGGGTTTGATTTTGGAAAATAGGAATGTAGTTGTGTTCGGTTATTCAATAGCTTTCGATTGTCCTATTCTGTTTTTAGAAAGATCGCTATCGGTAGTCCCTTTGAGTTTTGTAAAGGTTGCGGTCCAATTCTATTATTAATTGAGAACGTGATCGAATTCGGTATTTTGGTAAAAGATCGCATTAATATTCGGCTTTTCAGTTATGGTGGTCGCATTCGGCTTTTAAATAGCAGACCAAGTCGGTTGCAATTTCTAAAAATACGCACCGAAGTTTATATTTTCAAAACACGATTTTGACTGAGTTCGGATTATAAAAAGAAAATTGTGCTCGATTTTTGGTTTTGGAAAGATAATTGGTTAGATTTTGATTTTTAAAAGAGCGTTGTTCGTTTATATTTGATGACATATATCGACATACATTTTTATTGTTGCGTTGAGATTTGAAAGCGAGGAAAGCGGTTTGATTTTGGAAAAGCGGGCGTAGTTGTGTTCGTTTATTGAATAGTTTTGATTGTCCGTTACATTTTTAGAAATATCGCGATTGGTAGTCTTTCAGTTTTGTAAAGGTTGCGGTCAATTCTATTTTTGTTGACAGCGATCGAATTGGTATTTTGGTAAAGATCGCATTCATATTGACTTTTTGATGATGGTGGTATTCGGCTTTTAAATAGTAGACCAAGTCGGTTTCAATTTCTAAAATATGCACCCAGTTTAGATTTTGAAACACGATTTTGGTGGGCTTCGGGTTTTAAAAGAACATTGTGCTTTCGATTTTTGGTTTTGGAAAGACAATTGGTTAGATTTTGTTTTTAAAGGAGCGTTGTTCGTTTCTATTTCTTGACATATATCGACATTCATTTTTATTGTTGCGTTGAGATTTGAAAGCGAGGACCACGAAGGGTTTGATTTTGGAAAACGGAATTTGTAGTTGTGTTAGTTTATTGAATAGCTTTGATTGTCCGTTGTTTTTAGAAGATCGATCGGTAGTCTGATCGATTTTGTAAAGGTTGCGGTCGAATTCATTTTAAATTGAGAAGGAGATCGGTATTTTGGTAAAGATCGCATTTATATTGACTTTTGGTGATGGTGGTTTGGCTTTGAAATAGTAGACGAGTCGATTTCAATTTCTAAAATATGCACCCAGTTTAGATTTTGAAACCGATTTTGGTTGAGTTGGGTTATAAAAGAACATTGTGCTCGATTTTGGTTTTGGAAAGATTGGTGATTTTGATTTTTTAAAAGGCGTTGTTAGTTTCTATTTCGACATATATCGACATACATTTTTATTGTTGCGTTGAGATTTGAAAGCGGACCACGAAAGGGTTTGATTTTGGAAAGCATTTGTAGTTGTGTTGGTTATTGAATAGCTTTCGATTGTCGTTTTTTTTAGAAAGGTCGGTAGTCCAGTTTTGTAAAGGTTGCGGTCCAATTCTATTTTAATTGAAAGATAATTGTATTTTGGTGCATTCATTTTGCTTTTTTGAATTGCTTTTAAATAGCTGGTTTCAATTCTAAAATATTTTAGATTTTTGAAAGAGCGATTTTTGTTTTGGAAAGATAAAAGATTTTGATTTTTAAAAGGAACATTGTCCGTTTTATTTCTCGACATATTGACATACATTTTTATTGTTGCGTTGAGATTTGAAAGCAGGGACACGAAGGGGTTGATTTTGAAAAGCAGGGTATAGTTGTGTTCGGTTATTGAATAGCTTCGATTGTCCGTTGTTTTAGAAGATGCGATGGTAGTCATCGGTTTTGTAAAGGTTGCGGTCCAATTCTTTTTAATTGAGTGAATTGATATTTTAAATGATCGCATTCATATTCTTTTTTGGTGATTGCATTGGCTTTTAAATAGGACCAAGTCGGTTTAATTTCTAAAATATGGATTTTAAATTTTTGCGATTTTGTAGAGCTCATGTTTTAAAACAAATATTGTGCTCGATTTTTTGTATTGGAAGGAAGATTTTGATTTTTAAAAGGACATGTTGGTTTCTATTTCTTGACATATATCGACATAAATTTTTTATTATGGCGTTGAGATTTGAAAACGAGGACCGCGAAAGGGGTTCGATTTTGGAAAACGGATTGTTGTTGTGTTCGGTTATTGAATAGCTTTCGATTGTCCGTTTTGTTTTTAGAAAGATTGCGATCGATAGTCCCGTTCAGTTTTGTAAAGGTTGCGGTCTAATTCAATTTTTAATTGAGAACGCGATCGAATTCGGTATTTTGGTAAAAGACCGCATTCATATTCGGTTTTTTAGTGGTGAATGTCGCATTCGGCTTTTATATAGCAGACCAAGTCGGTTTCAATTTCTGAAAATATGCACCCAAGTTTAGATTTTTGAAACACGATTTTGGTTGAGTTAGTTATAGAAAGAACATTGTGGTCAATTTTTGTTTTGGAAGATAAGCTGGTGATTTTGATTTTTTAAAAGGAACATTGTCCGTTTCTATTTCTCGACATATATGGACATACATTTTTTTTATTGCGTTGATTTGAAAGCGAGGACCACGAATGGGGTTGATTTTGGAAGCGAGAATTTGTAGTTGTGTTTGTTTATTGAATAGCTTTGATTGTCCGTTACTGTTTTAGAAAGATCGCGATCGGTAGTCCTGATTAGTTTTTATAAAGGTTGCGGTTGAATTCTATTTTAAATTGAGAACGAGATCGAATTCGGTATTTTGGTACAAGACTGCATTTATATTCGGCTTTTCGGTGACGGTGGTCGCATTCGGCTTTCAAATAGCAGACCAAGTGGGTTTCAATTTCTAAAAATATGCACCAAGTTTAGATTTTCGAAACACGATTTTGGTTGAGTTCGGGTTATAGAAAGAACATTGTGCTCAATTTTTGGTTTTGGAAAGATAACTGGTCGGATTTTGATTTTTTTAAAAGGAACATTGTTCCATTTCTATTTCTCGACATATATCGACATACATTTCTTATTGTTGCGTTGAGATTTGAAAACGAGGATTACGAATGGGGTTCGATTTTGGAAAACAGGACTATAGTTGTGTTCGGTTATTGAATAGCTTTCGATTGTACCGTTCTGTTTTTATAAAGATCGCGATCGAAGTCCCTTTCTGTTTTTGTAAAGCGTGCGGTCCAATTCTATTATTAATTGAGAACGCGATCGAATTCGGTATTTTGGTAAAAGATCGCATTCATATTCGGCTTTTCAGTGGTCATGGTCGCATTCGGCTTTTAAATAGCAGACCAAGTCAGTTTTAATTTCTAAAACTATGCACCCAATTTTAGATTTTTGAAACACGAATTTTGTGGAGCGCAGGTATTAAAAGGAATATTGTGCTCGATTTTTTGTATTGGACAGACAATTGGTCAGATTTTGATTTTTTTAAAAGGACCGCTGTTCCGTTTCTATTTCTTGCCATATATCGACGTAAATTTTTTATTGTGGCGTTGAGATTTGAAACGGAGGACCACGAAAGGGGTTTGATTTTGAAAAAGAGGATTGTAGTTGTGTTCGTTTGTTGAATAGCTTTCGATTGTCCCGTTCTATTCTTAGAAATATCGCGATCGGTAGTCCTGTTCAGATTTTGTAAAGGTTGCGGTCGAATTCTATTTTTAATTGAGAACGCGATCGAATTCGGTATTTTGTTAAAAGACCGCATTCATATCCGGCTTTTCAGTTATGGTTGTCGCATTCAGCTTTTAAATAGCAGACCAAGTCGGTTTCAACTTCTAAAAATATGCACCCAAGTTTAGATTTTGGAAACACGATCTTGGTGGAGCTCGGGTTATAAAAAGAACATTGTGCTCGATTTTTGGTTTTGGAAAGACAATTGGTTAGATTTTGATTTTTTTAAAAGGAACGTTGTTCCGTTTCTATTTCTTGACATATATCGACATTCATTTTTATTGTTACGTTGAGATTTGAAAATGAGGACCACGAAAGGGGTTTGATTTTGGAAAACAGACTGTAGTTGTGTTCGTTTATTGAATAGCTTTCGATTGTCCCGTTCTGTTTTTAGAAAGATCGCGATCGGTAGTCCTGATTAGTTTTTGTAAAGGTTGTGGTCGAATTCTATTTTAAATTGAGAACGAGATCGAATTCGGTATTTTGGTACAAGACTGCATTTATATTCGGGTTTTAGGTGACGGTGGTCGCATTCGGCTTTGAAATAGCAGACCAAGTTGGTTTCAATTTCTAAACATATGCACCCCAGTTTAGATTTTCAAAACGTGATTTTGGTTGAGTTCGGGTTATAGAAAGAACATTGTGCTCGATTTTTGGTTTTGGAAAGATAACTGGTGAGATTTTGATTTTTTTAAAAGGAACATTGTTCTGTTTCTATTTTTTGACATATATCAACATACATTTCTTATTGTTGAGTTGAGATTTGAAAATGAGGACCACGAATGCGGTTCGATTTTGGAAAACAGGACTGTAGTTGTGTTCGGTTACTGAATAGCTTTCGATTGTCCCGTTCTGTTTTTAGAAAGATCGTGATCGGTAGTCCCGTTAAATTTTTGTAAAGGTTGCGGTCGAATTCTATTTTTAATTGAGAATGCGATCGAATTCGGTATTTTGTTAAAAGACCGCATTCATATTTGTTTTAGTTATAGTGGTCGCATTCGGCTTTTAAATAGCAGACCAAGTCGGTTTTCTTCTAAAAATATGCACCCAAGTTTAGATTTTGGAAACACGATTTTGGTGGAGCTCGGGTTTTAAAAAGAACATTGTGCTCGATTTTTGGTTTTGGAAAGACAATTGGTTGGACTTTGATTTTTTAAATAGGAACGTTGTTCCGTTTCTATTTCTTAACATATATCGACATTCATTTTTTATTGTTGCGTTGAGATTTGAAAACGAGGACCACGAAAGGGGTTTGATTTTGGAAAACAGGACTGTAGTTGTGTTCGTTTATTGAATAGCTTTCGATTGTCCCGTTCTGTTTTTAAAAATATCGCGATCGGTAGTCCTGATTAGTTTTTGTAAAGGTTGCAGTTGAATTCTATTTTAAATTGAGAACGAGATCGAATTCGGTATTTTGGTACAAGACTGCATTTATATTCGGCTTTTTGGTGACGGTGGTCGCGTTCGGCTTTGAAATAGCAGACCAAGTTGGTTTCAATTTCCAAACATATGCACCCAAGTTTAGATTTTCGAAACACGATTTTGGTTGAGTTCGGGTTATAGAAAGAACATTGTGCTCGATTTTTGGTTTTGGAAAGATAACTGGTTAGATTTTGATTTTTTTTAAAAGGAACATTGTTCCGTTTCTATTTCTCGACATATATCGACATACATTTCTTATTGTTGCGTTGAGATTTGATAACGAGGACCACGAATGGGGTTCAATTTTGGAAAACAGGATTGTAGTTGTGTTGGGTTACTGAATAGCTTTCGGTAGTCCCTTTCAGTTTTTGTAAAGGCTGCGGTCCAATTCTATTTTTAATTGAGAACGCGATCGAATTCGGTATGTTGGTAAAAGATAGCATTCATATTTGGCTTTTCAGTGGTGATGGTCGCATTCGGCTTTTAAATAGCAGACCATGTCAGTTTTAATTTCTAAAAATATGCACCCAATTTTAGATTTTTGAAACACGATTTTTGTAGAGCTCATGTTTTAAAATGAATATTGTGCTCGATTTTTTATATTGGAAAGACAACTGGTCAGATTTTGATTTTTTTAAAAGGACCGCTGTTCCGTTTCTATTTCTTGACATATATTGACATAAATTTTTTATTGTGGCATTGAGATTTGAAAACGAGGACCGCGAAAGGGGTTCGATTTTGGAAAACAGGACTGTTGTTGTGTTCGGTTATTGAATAGCTTTCAATTGTCCCGTTTTGTTTTTAGAAAGATTGCGATCGGTAGTCCCGTTCAGTTTTTGTAAAGGTTGTGGTCCAATTTTATTTTTAATTGAGACCTTGTCGAATTGATATTTTGGAAAAGATAGCATTCATATTAGCTTTTAGTGGTGATGGTCGCATTCGGCTTTTAAATAGCTGACCAAGTCAGTTTTAATTTCTAAAAATATGCACCCAATTTTAAATTTTTGAAACACAATTTTTGTAGAGCTCATGTTTTGAAAGGAATATTGTGCTCGATTTTTTGTATTGGAAGGACAACTGGTCAGATTTTGATTTTTTTAAAAGGACCGCTGTTCCGTTTCTATTTCTTGACATATATCGACATAAATTTTTTATTGTGGCGTTGTGATTTGAAAACGAGGACCACGAAAGGGGTTCGATTTTGGAAAACAGGACTGTAGTTGTGTTCGGTTATTGAATAGCTTTCGATTGTCCCGTCTTGTTTTAGAAAGATTGCGATCGGTAGTCCCGTTCAGTTTTTGTAAAGGTTGTGGTCCAATTCTATTTTTAATTGAGAACGCGATCGAATTCGGTATTTTGGTAAAAGACCGCATTCATATTCGGCTTTTTAGTAGTGATGGTCACATTCGGCTTTTAAATAGCAGACCAAGTCGGTTTCAATTTCTAAAAATATGCACCCAAGTTTAGATTTTGGAAACACGATTTTGGTGGAGCTCGGGTTTTAAAAAGAACATTGTGCTCGAATTTTGGTTTTGGAAAGACAATTGGTTAGACTTTGATTTTTTAAATAGGAACGTTGTTCCGTTTCTAATTCTTAACATATATCGACATTCAATTTTTATTGTTGCGTTGAGATTTGAAAACGAGGACCACGAATGGGGTTCGATTTTGGAAAACAAGACTATAGTTGTGTTCGGTTATTGAATAGCTTTTGATTGTCCCGTTTTGTTTTTAGAAAGATTGCGATTGGTAGTCCCGTTCAGTTTTTGTAAAGGTTGTGGTCCAATTCTATTTTTAATTGAGAACGCGATCGAATTCGGTATTTTGATAAAGACCGCATTCATATTCGGCTTTTTAGTAGTGATGGTCGCATTCTGTTTTTAAATAGCAGACCAAGTCGGTTTCAATTTCTAAAAATATGCACCCAAGTTTAGATTTTGGAAACACGATGTTGGTGGAGCTCGGGTTTTAAAAAGAACATTGTGCTCGAATTTTGGTTTTGGAAAGACAATTGGTTAGACTTTGATTTTTTAAATAGGAACGTTGTTCCGTTTCTAATTCTTAACATATATCGACATTCATTTTTATTGTTGCGTTGAGATTTGAAAACGAGGACCACGAATGGGGTTCGATTTTGGAAAACAAGACTATAGTTGTGTTCGGTTATTGAATAGCTTTCGATTGTCCCGTTCTGTTTTTAGAAAGATCACGATCGGTAGTCCCGTTCAGTTTTTGTAAAGGTTGTGGTCCAATTCTATTTTTAATTGAAACCTTGATCGGTATTTTGATAAAGACGCATTCATATTGCTTTTAGTAGTGATGGTGCGTTTTAAATAGCGGACCAAGTCGGTTTCAATTTCTAAAATATGCACCCAGTTTAGATTTTGGAAACATGATGTTGGTGGAGCTCGGGTTTTAAAAAGAACATTGTGCTCGAATTTTGGTTTTGGAAAGACAATTGGTTAGACTTTGATTTTTTAAATAGGAACGTTGTTCCGTTTCTAATTCTTAACATATATCGACATTCATTTTTTATTGTTGCGTTGAGATTTGAAAGCGAGGACCACGAAAGGGTTGATTTTGGAAAACAGGACTATAGTTGTGTTCGGTTAATGAATAGCTTTCGATTTTCCCGTTCTGTTTTTAGAAAGATCACGATCAGTAGTCCCGTTTAGTTTTTGTAAAGGTTGCGGTCCAATTCTATTTTTAATTGAGAACGTGATCGAATACGGTATTTTGGTAAAGACTACATTCATATTGAGTTTTAAATAGTCGGTTTCAATTTCTAAAAATATACACTCAAGTTTAGATTTTCGAAACACGATTTTGATTTTTTTGAAAGGAAGACTGTCCTCTTTCTATTTCTCGACATATATCGACATTCATTTTTTATTGTTGCGTTGGGATTTGAAAACGACGACCACAAATGTGGTTCGATTTTGAGAAGCAGAACTGTAATTGTGTTCGGTTATTGAATAGCTTTCGGCTGTCATGTTCTATTTTTAGAAAGAACGCGATCGGTTGTCTGTTCAATTTTTGTAAATGTTGTGGTATAATCTAATTTTTAATTGAGATCGCGATCGAATTCGGTATTTTGATAAAAGACGGCATTCATATTTGGCTTTTCAGTGATTGTGGTCGCATTCGGCTTTTAAATGGCAGAGCAATTCGGTTTCAATTTCTAAAAATATGCACCCATGTTTGGTTTTTCGAAACTTGATTTTGTTTGAGTTCGGGTTTCAAAAAGAATATTGTGGCCGGTTTTTATTTTTGTAAAGATAACTGGTCAGATTTTGATTTTTTTAAAAGGAAGACTGCCCCGTTTCTATTTCTCGACATATATCAACATTCTATTTTTATTGTTGAGAAGCAGAACTGTAATGTTCTCTGTTATTGAATACCTTTCGGTTGTCCTGTTCTATTTTTGAAATGAATGCGATCGGTTCTCCTTTTCAATTTTTGTAAATGTTGCGGTCTAATCCTATTTTTAATTGAGAACGCGATCGAATTCTATATTTTGGTAAAAAACCGCATTCATATTCGGCTTTTCAGTGATGGTGGTCGCATTCGGCTTTTAAATAGCAGACCAAGACGGTTTCAATTTCTAAAAATATGCACCCAAGTTTAGATTTTCGAAACACGATTTTGGTTGAGTTCGGGTTTTAAAAATAACATTGTGCTCGATTTTTGGTTTTGGAAAGTTAACTTGTCAGATTTTAATTTTTTAAAAGGAACATTGTCCCGTTTCTGTTTCTCGACATATTTCGACATACACTTTTTGTTGTTGCGATGAGATTTGAAAGCGAGGAGGACGAATGGGGTTTGATTTTGGAAAACAGGACTCTAGTTGTGTTCGGTTATTGAATATTTTTCGATTGTCCCCTTCTGTTATTAGAAAGATCGCGATCGGTAGTCCCGTTCAGTTTTTGTAAAGGTTTCGTTCCAATTCTATTTTTAATTGAGAACGCGATCGAGTTCGGTATTTGAGTAAAAGACCGCATTCATATTCGGATTTCCGGTGATGGTGGTCGCATTCAGCTTTTAAATAGCAGACCAAGTCGGTTTCAATTTCTACAAATGTGCACCCATGTTTAGATTTTCAAAACTCGATTTTGGTTGAGTTCAGGTTTTAAAAAGAATATTGTGGCCGATTTTTCTTTTTGTGAAGATAACTGGTCAGATTTTGATTTTTTTTAAAAGGAACATTGTCCCGTTTCTATTTCTCAACATATATCAATATTCTTTTTTTATTGTTGCGTTGCGATTTGGAAACGAGGACAACGAAACCGGTTCGATTTTGGAAAACAGGACTGTAGTTCTGTTCGGTTATTGAATATTTTTTTATTGTCCCGTTCTGTTACTAGAAAGATCGCGATCGCTAGTCCCATTCAGTTTTTGTAAAGGTTTCGTTCCAATTCTATTTTTAATTGAGAACGCGATCGAATTCGGTATTTTGGCAAAAGACCGCATTCATATACGGCTTTTCAGTGATGGTGGTCGCATTCGGCTTTTAAATAGCAGAGCAAGTCGGTTTCAAATTCTACAAATATGCACCCATGTTTAGATTTTCGAAACTCAGTTTTGGTTGGTTTCGGGTTTTAAAAAGAATATTGTGGCCGATTTTTCTTTTTGTAAAGATAACTGGTCAGATTTTGATTTTTTTAAAAGGAACATTGTCCCGTTTCTATTTCTCAACATATATCAATATTCATTTTTTATTGTTGTGTTGCGATTTGGAAACGAGGACAACGAAAGCGGTTCGATTTTGAAAAACAGGACTGTAGTTCTGTTCGGTTATTGAATATTTTTTGATTGTTCCGTTCTGTTACTAGAAAGATCGTGATCGCTATTCCCATTCAGTTTTTGTAAAGGTTTCGTTCCAATTCTATTTTTAATTGAGTACGTGATCGAATTCGGTATTTGGGCAAAAGACCGCATTCATATTTGGCTTATCAGTGATGGTGCTCGCTTTCAGCTTTTAAATAGCAGACCAATTGGTTTCAATTTCTACAAATATGCACCCATGTTTAGATTTTCGAAACTCGATTTTGGTTGAGTTCGGGTTTTAAAAAGAATATTGTGGCGGATTTTTGTTTTTGTAAAGATAACTGGTCAGATTTTGATTTTTTTAAAAGGAACATTGTCCCGTTTCTATTTCTCAACATATATCAACATTCATTTTTTATTGTTGCGTTGCAATTTGGAAACGAGGACAACGAAAGCGGTTCGATTTTGGAAAACAGGACTGTAGTTCTGTTCGGTTATTGAATATTTTTTTATTGTCCCGTTCTGTTACTAGAAAGATCGCGATCGCTAGTCCCATTAAGTTCTTGTAAAGGTTTCGTTCCAATTCTATTTTTAATTGAGAACGCGATCGAATTCGGTATTTGGGTAAAAGACCGCATTCATATTCGGCTTTTCAGTGATGGTGGCCGCATTCGTCTTTTAAATAGCAGACCAAGTCGGTTTCAATTTCTAAAAATATGCACCCAAGTTTAGAATATTATGGTTGAGTTCGGGTTTTAAAAAGAATATTGTGGCCAGTTTTTTCTTTTTGTAAAGATAACTTGTCGGATTTTGATTTTTTTAAAAGCAACATTGTCGCGTTTCTATTTCTCAACATATATCAACATTCATTTTTTATTGTTGCGTTGAGATTTGGAAACGAGGACCACGAATGGGGTTCGATTTTGGATAGCAGAATTGTAATTGTTGTTCTGTAATTGTGTTCGGTTATTGAATGGATTTCGGTTGTCCTGTTCAATTTTTAGAAAGACCACGATCGGTTGTCCCGTTCAATTTCTGTATATGTTACGGTCGAATCCTATTTTTAATTGAGAACGCAATCGAATTCGGTATTTGGGTAAAATTCCACATTCATATTCGGCTTTTCAATGATAGTTGTCGCATTCGGCTTTTAAATAGCCGACAAAGTCGGTCTCAATTTCTAAAAATATACACCCAAGTTTGGATTTTCGAAACTCGATTTTGGTTGAGTTCGGGTTTTAAAAAGAATATTGTGGCTGGTTTTCATTTTTGTAAAGATAACTGATCAGATTTTGATTTTTTTAAAAGGAAAACTGTCCCATTTCTATTTCTCGACATATATCAACATTCATTTTTTATTGTTGCGTTGGGATTTGAAAACGACGACCACAAATGTGGTTTGATTTTGAGAAGCAGAACTGTAATTGTGTTCGGTTATTGAATAGCTTTCGATTGTCTTGTTCTATTTTTAGAAAGACCACGATCGGTTGTCCCGTTCAATTTTTATAAATATTGCGGTATAATCCTATTTTTAATTGAGAACGCGATCGAATTCGGTATTTGGGCAAAAGACCGCATTCATATTCGGATTTTCAGGGATGGTGGTCGCATTTGGCTTTTAAATAGCACACCAAGTCGGTTTCAATTTCTAAAAATATGCACCCAAGTTTAGATTTTTGAAATATGATTTTGGTTATGTTCGGGTTTTAAAAAGAATATTGTGGCGGTTTTCTTTTTGTAAAGATAACTGGTCAGATTTTAATTTTTTTAAAAGGAACATTATCCCGTTTCTACTTCTCAACATATATCAACATTGATTTTTTATTGCTGCGTTGAGATTTGGAAACGAGAACACGAATGGGGTTCGATTTTGGAAAGCAGAACTGTAGTTATGTTCGGTTACTGAATATTTTTTGATTACCTCATTCTGTTTTTAGAAAGATCGCGATCGATAGTCCTGTTCATTTTTTGTAATGGTTTCATTCCAATTCTATTTTGAATTGAGAACGCGATCGAATTCGGCATTTGGGTGAAAGACCGTATTCATATTCGGCTTTTCAATGATGGTGGTCGCATTCGGTTTTTAAATAGCAAACCAAGTCGGTTTCAATTTCTAAACATGTGCGCCCAAGTTTAGATTTTCGAAACTCGATTTGGTTGAGTTTGGATTTTAGAAAGAATATTTTCGCCGGTTTTTATTTTTGTAAAGGTAACTTGTCAGATTTTGATTTTTTTTAAAAGGAAGACTGTTCCGTTTATATTTCTCGACATATATCAACATTCATTTTTTATTGTTGCGTCTCAAATGTGGTTCGATTTTGAGACGCATAACTGTAATTGTGTTCGGTTATTGAATAGTTTTCGGTTGTCTAGTTTTGTTTTTAGAAGGATCGCGATCGGTTGTCCCGTTCAATTTTTTTAAATCTTGCAGTCAAATCCTATTTTTAATTGAGAACGCGATCCAATTCAGTATTTAGGCAAAAGACCGCATTCATATTCGGATTTTCAGTGATGGTGGTCGCATTTGGCTTTTAAATAGCACACCAAGTCGGTTTCAATTTCTAAAAATATGCACCCAAGTTTAGATATTCGAAACATGATTTTGGTTGAGTTCGGGTTTTAAAAAGAATATTGTGGCCGGTTTTTCTTTTTGTAAAGATAATTGGTCAGATTTTGATTTTTTTAAAAGGAACATTGTCCCGTTTCTATTTCTCAAAATATCAACATTGATTTTTTATTGCTGCGTTGAGATTTGGAAACGAGGACCACGAATGGGGTTCGATTTTTGAAAGCAAAACTGTAGTTATGTTCGGTTACTGAATAGATTTCGGGTGTCCTATTCTATTTTTAGAAAGATCACGATCGGTTGTCCCGTTCAATTTCTATAAATGTTACGGTCTAATCCTATTTTTAATTGAGAACGCGATCGAATTCGGTATTTTGGTAAAAGTCCGCATTCATATTCGGCTTTTCAGTGATGGTGGTTGCATTCGGCTTTTAAATAGCAGACCAAGTCGGTCTCAAATTCTAAAAATATGCTCCCAAGTTTGGATTTTCAAAACTCGATTTTGGTTGAGTTCGGGTTTTAAAAAGAATATTGTGGCCGGTTTTTATTTTTGTAAAGATAACTGGTCAGATTTTGATTTTTTGAAAAGGAAGACTGTCCTGTTTCTATTTTTCGACATATATCATCATTCATTTTTTATTGTTGCGTTGGGATTGGAAAACGACGACCACAAATGTGGTTCGATTTTGAGAAGCAGAACTATAATTATGTTCGGTTATTGAATAGCTTTCGGTTGTCCTGTTCTATTTTTAGAAAGATCGGAATCGGTTATCCCGTTTAATTTTTGTAAATGTTGCGGTTGAATTCTATTTTTAATTGAGAACGCGATCGAATTCGGTATTTAGGTAAACAACAGCATTCATATTCGACTTTTAAATAGCAGACCAAGTCGGTTTCAATTTCTAAAAATATGCACCCAAGTTTAGATTTTCGAAACATGATTTTGGTTGAGTTCGGGTTTTAAAAAGAATATTGTGGCCGGTTTTTCTTTTTGTAAAGATAACTGGTCAGATTTTGATTTTTTTAAAAGGAACATTGTCCCGTTTCTATTTCTCAACATATATCAACATTGATTTTTTATTGCTGCGTTGAGATTTGGAAACGAGGACCACGAATGAGGTTCGATTTTTGAAAGCAAAACTGTAGTTATGTTCGGTTATTGAATAGATTTCGGGTGTCCTATTCTATTTTTAGAAAGATCACGATCGGTTGTCTCGTTCAATTTCTGTAAATGTTATGGTCTAATCCTATTTTTAATTGAGAACGCGATCGAATTCGGTATTTTGGTAAAAGTTCGCATTCATATTCGGCTTTTCAGTGATGGTGGTCGCATTCGGCTTTTAAATAGCAGACCAAGTCGGTCTCAAATTCTAAAAATATGCTCCTAAGTTTGGATTTTCAAAACTCGATTTTGGTTGAGTTCGGGTTTTAAAAAGAATATTGTGGCCGGTTTTTATTTTTGTAAAGATAACTGGTCAGATTTTGATTTTTTGAAAAGGAAGACTGTCCTGTTTCTATTTCTCGACATATATCATCATTCATTTTTTATTGTTGCGTTGGGATTGGAAAACGACGACCACAAATGTGGTTCGATTTTGAGAAGCAGAACTATAATTGTGTTCGGTTATTGAATAGCTTTCGGTTGTCCTGTTCTATTTTTAGAAAGATCGGAATCGGTTGTCCCGTTTAATTTTTGTAAATGTTGCGGTCGAATTCTATTTTTAATTGAGAACGCGATCGAATTCGGTATTTGGGTAAACAACAGCATTCATATTCGGCTTTTAAATAGCAGACCAAGTCGGTTTAATTTCTAAAAATATGCACCCAAGTTTAGATTTTCGAAACTCGATTTTGGTTGAGTTCGGGTTTTAAAAAATATTGTGGTCTGTTTTTCTTTTTGTATAGATAACTGGTCAGATTTTGATTTTTTTAAGAAGAAGACAGTCCCGTTTCTATTTCTCGACATATATCAGCAATCATTTTTATTGTTGCGCTGGGATTTGAAAACGACGACCACAAATGTGGTTCGATTTTGAGAAGCAGAACTGTAATTGTGTTTGGTTATTGAATAGCTTTCGGTTGTCCTTTTCCTTACATAGAAAGATCTCGATCGGTTGTCCCGTTTAATTTTTGTAAATGTTCCGGTCTAATCCTATTTTTAATTGAGAACGCGATCGAATTCGGTATTTTGGTAATAGACCGCATTCATATTCGGTTTTTCAGTGATGAGTCGCATTCGGCTTTTAAATAGCATACCAAATCGGTTTCAATTTCTAAAAATATGCACCCAAGTTGAGATTTGGAAACGAGGACCACAAAAGGGGTTCAATTTTGGAAAACAGCACTGTAGTTGTGTTCGGTTATTGAATATTTTTCGATTGTCTCGTTCATTTTTAAAAGATCGCGATCGGTAGTCCCGTTCAGTTTTTGTAAAGGTTTCATTCAAATTCTATTTTTAATTGAGAACGCGATCGAATTTTGTATTTGGGTAAAAGACCGTATTCATATTTGGCTTTTCAATGATGGTGGTCGCATTCGGCTTTTAAATAGCAAACCAAGTCGGTTTCAATTTCTAAAAATATGCACCCAAGTTTAGATTTTCGAAACTCGATTTTGGTTGAGTTTGGGTTTTAGAAAGAATATTTTGGCCGATTTTTATTTTTGTAAAGGTAACTTGTCAGATTTTGATTTTTTTAAAAGGAAGACTGTTTCGTTTCTACTTCTCGACATATATCAACATTCATTTTTTATTGTTGCGTTAGAATTTGAAAACGATGACCACAAATGTGGTTCAATTTTGAGACGCAGAACTGTAATTGTGTTCGGTTATTAAATAGCTTTCGGTTGTCCTGTTCTGTTTTTTGAAAGATCTCGATCGGTTTTCCTGTTCAATTTTTGTAAATGTTGCGGTCTAATCCTATTTTTAATTGAAAACGCAATCGAATTCGGTATTTTGGTAGAAGACCGCATTCATATTCAGCTTTTCAGTGATGGTGGTCGCATTCGGCTTTTAAATAACAAACCAAGTCGGTTTCAATTTCTAAAAATATGCACCCAAGTTTAGATATTCGAAACACAATTTTGGTTGAGTTCGGGTTTTAAAAAGAATATTGTGCTCGATTTTTGGTTTTGCAATGTTAACATGTCAAATTTTGATTTTTTTAAAAGGAACATTATCCGTTTCTATTTCTCGACATATATTGATATATATTTTTTATTATTGCGTTGAGATTTTGGAAGGAGGACCACAAAAGGGGTTCGATTTTGAAAAATAGGACTGTAGTTGTGTTCGGTTAGTGAATATTTTTTGATTTTCTCGTTCTGTTTTTAGAAAGATCGCGATGGGTTGTCCCGTTCAGTTTTTGTAAAGGTTTCATTCTAATTCTATTTTTAATTGAGAACGCGATCGAATTCGGTATTTGGGTAAAAGACCGTATTCATATTCGGCTTTTCAGTGATGGTGTTCGCATTCAGCTTTTAAATAACAAACCAAGTCGGTTTCAATTTCTAAAAATATGCACCCAAGTTTAGATATTCGAAACACAATTTTGGTTGAGTTCGGGTTTTGAAAAGAACATTGTGCTAGATTTTTGGTTTTGGAAAGTTAACTTGTCAGATTTTGATTTTTTAAATGGAGCATTGTCTCGTTTCTATTTCTCGACATATATCGACATACATTTTTTATTGTTGCGTTCAGATTTTGAAACGAGGACCACGAATGGGGTTCGATTTTGGAAAACAGGACTGTAGTGTGTTCGGTTATTGAATATTTTTCAATTACCTCATTCTAGTTTTAGAAAGACTGCGATCGATAGTCCCGTTCATTTTTTGTAAAGGTTTCATTCCAATTCTATTTTGAATTGAGAACGCGATCGAATTCGGTATTTGGGTGAAAGACCATATTGATATTCGGCTTTTCAGTGATGGTGGTCGCATTCGGCTTTTAAATAGCAGACCAAGTAGGTTTCAATTTCTAAAAATATGTACCCAAGTTTAGATTTTGGAAACTCGATTTTGGTTGAGTTCAGGTTTTAAAAAGAATATTGTGGCCGGTTTTTATTTTTTTAAATTAAACTTGTCAGATTTTGATTTTTTAAAAAGGAAGACTGTCTCGTTTCTATTTCTCGACATATATCAACAATCATTTGTTATTGTTGCATTGGGATTTGAAAACGACGACCACAAATGTGGTTCGATTTTGAGATGCAGAACTGTAATTGTGTTCGGTTATTGAATAGCTTTCGGTTGTCCTGTTTTGTTTTTAGAAAGATCTCGATCGGTTGTCCCGTTCAATTTTTGTAAATGTTGCGGTCTAATCCTATTTTTAATTGAAAACGCAATCGAATTCAGTATTTTGGTAAAAGTCCGCATTCATATTCAGCTTTTCAGTGATGGTGGTCGCATTCGGCTTTTAAATAGCAGGCAAAGTCCGTTTCAATTTCTAAAAATATGCACCCAAGTTTAGATATTCGAAACATGATTTTGGTTGAGTTCGGGTTTTAAAAAGAATAGTGTGGCCGGTTTTTCTTTTATAAAGATAACTGGTCAGATTTTGATTTTTTTAAAAGGAACATTGTCCCGTTTCTATTTCTCGACATATATCGACATTTATTTTTTATTATTGCATTGAGATTTGGAAACGAGGACCACAAAAGGGGTTCGATTTTGGAAAACACGACTGTAGTTGTGTTCGGTTATTGAATATTTTTCGATTATCTCGTTCTGTTTTTAGAAGGATCGCGATCAATAGTCCTGTTCAGCTTTTGTAAAGGTTTCATTCCAATTCTATTTTTAATTGAGAACGCGATCGAATTCGGTATTTTGGTAAAAGTCCGCATTCATATTCCGCTTTTCAGTGATGGTGGTCGCATTCGGCTTTTAAATAGCAGACCAAGTCGGTTTCAATTTCTAAAAATATGCACCCAAGTTTAGATTTTCGAAACTTGATTTGGTTAAGTTCGAGTTTTAAAACGAATATTTTGGCTGGTTTTGCTCTTTGTAAAGATAACTGGTCAGATCTTGATTTTTGTAAAAGGAAGACTGTCCCGTTTCTATTTCTCGACATATATCAACATTCATTTTTTATTATTGCGTTGCGATTTGAAAACGACGACCACAAATGTGGTTGGTTTTTGAGAAGCAGAACTGTAATTGTGTTCGGTTATTGAATAGCTTTCGGTTGTCCTATTTTGTTTTTAGAAAGATCTCGATCGGTTGTCTCGTTTAATTTTTGTAAGTGTTGTGGTCTAATCCTATTTTTAATTGAAAACGCGATCGAATTCAGTATTTTGGTAAAAGACCGCATTCATATTCGGCTTTTTAGTGATGGTGGTCGCATTTGGCTTTTAAATAGGAGACCAAGTCGGTTTCAATTTGTAAAAATATGCACCCAAGTTTAGATATTCGAAACACGATTTTGGTTGAGTTCAGATTTTAAAATGAATATTGTACTCGATTTTTTGTTTTAGAATGTTAACTTGTCAGATTTTGATTTTTTTAAAAGGAACATTATCCCGTTTCTATTTCTCGACATATATCGACATATATTTTTTATTATTGCGTTGAGATTTGGAAACGAGGACCACAAAAGGGGTTCGATTTTGGAAAACACGACTGTAGTTGTGTTTGGTTATTGAATATTTTTCGATTATCTCGTTCTGTTTTTAGAAGGATCGCGATCGATAGTCCTGTTCAGTTTTTGTAAAGGTTTCATTCCAATTCTATTTTTAATTGAGAACGCGATCGAATTCGGTATTTGGGTAAAAGACCGCATTCATATTCCGCTTTTCAGTGATGGTGGTCGCATTCGGCTTTTAAATAGCAGACCAAGTGGGTTTCAATTTCTAAACATATGCACCCAAGTTTAGATTTTCGAAACTCGATTTGGTTAAGTTCGAGTTTTAAAAAGAATATTGTGGCTGGTTTTGCTCTTTGTAAAGATAACTGGTCAGATCTTGATTTTTAAAAGGTAGATTGTCCCGTTTCTATTTCTCGACATATATCAACATTGATTTTTGATTGCTGCATTGGGATTTGAAAACGACGACCACAAATGTTGTTCGATTTTGAGAAGCAGAACTATAATTGTGTTCAGTTATTGAATAGCTTTTGGTTGTCCTGTTCTAATTTTAGAAAAATCGCGATCGGTTGTCTTGTTCAATTTTTGTAAATGTTACGGCCAAATCCTATTTTTAATTGAGAACGCAATCGAATTCGATATTTGGGTAAACAACATCATTCATATTCGGCTTTTCAGTGATGGTGGTCGCATTCGGCTTTTAAATAGCAGACCAAGTCGGTTTCAATTTCTAAAAATATACACCCAAGTTTAGATTTTCGAAACTCGATTTTGGTTGAGTTCAGGTTTTAAAAAGAATATTGTGGCCGGTTTTTATTTTTGTAAAGATAACTGGTCAGATTTTGATTTTTTTAAAAGGAAAACTGTCCCGTTTATATTTCTCGACATATATCAACATTCAGTTTTTATTGTTGCGTTGGGATTTGAAAACGACGACCATAAATGTGGTTTGATTTTTAGAAGCAGAACTGCAATTTTGTTCGGTTATTGAATAGCTTTCGGTTGTCCAGTTATGTTTTTAGAAAGATCGCGATCGGTTGTCCCGTTCAATTTTTGTAAATCTTGCAGTCTAATCCTATTTTTAATTGAGAACGCGATCGAATTCGGTATTTTGGTAAAAGACCGCATTCATATTCGGCCTTTCACTGATGGTGGTCGCATTCGACTTTTAAATAGTAGACCAAGTCGGTTTCAATTTCTAAATATATGCACCTAAGTTTAGATTTCTGAAACTCGATTTTGGTTGAGTTCGGGTTTTAAAAAGAATATTGTGGCCTGTTTTTCTTGTTGTAAAGATAACTGGTTAGATTTTGATTTTTTTAAAAGGAAGACTGTCCCGTTTCTATTTCTCGACATATATCAACATTCATTTTTTATTGTTGCATTGGGATTTGAAAACGACGACCACAAATGTGGTTCGATTTTAAGACGCAGAACTGTAATTGTGTTCGGTTATTGAATAGCTTTTGGTTGTCCTTTGTAAATGTTGCGATCTAATCCTATTTTTAATTGAAAACACGATCGAATTCGGTATTTTGGTAAAAGACCGCATTCATATTCAGCTTTTCAGTGATGGTGGTCGCATTCGGCTTTTAAATAGCGGACTAAGTCGATTTCAATTTCTAAAAATATGAACCCAAGTTTAGATTTTTGAAACACGATTTTGGTTGAGTTCGGGTTTCGAAAAGAATATTGTGCTCGATTTTTGGTTTTGGATTGTTAACTTGTCAGATTTTGATTTTTTTTTCAAAGGAACATTATCTCGTTTCTATTTCTCGACATATATCGACAATACATTTTTTATTGTTGCGTTGAGATTTGGAAACGAGGACCACGAAAGGGGTTCGATTTTGGAAAACTGGATTGTAGTTGTGTTCGGTTATTGAATATTTTTTGATTGTCTCGTTCTATTTTTAGAAAGATCACGATCGGTAGTCCCATTCAGTTTTTGTAAAGGTTTCATTCCAATTCTATTTTTAATTGAGAACGCGATCGAATTCGGTATTTGGGTAAAAGACCGCATTCATATTCTGCTTTTCAGTGATGGTGGTCGCATTCGGCTTTTAAATAGCAGGCCAAGTCGGTTTCAATTTCTAAAATTATGCACCCAAGTTTAGATTTTCGAAACTCGATTTTGGTTGAGTTCGGGTTTTAAAAAGAATATTGTGGCCTGTTTTTCTTTTTGTAAGGATAACTGGTCAGATTTTGATTTTTTTAAAGGGAAGACTGTCCCGTTTCTATTTCTCGACATATATCAACATTCACTTTTTATTGTTGCGTTGGGATTTGAAAATGACGACCACAAATGTGGTTCGATTTTGAGACGCAAAACTATAATTGTGTTCGGTTATTGAATAGCTTTCGGTTGTCCTGTTCTGTTTTTAGAAAGATCTCGGTCGGTTGTCCCGTTCAATTTTTGTAAAAGGGAATGCTGTCTCGTTTTTATTTCTCGATATATATCGACATTCATTTTTTATTGTTGCGTTGAGATTTGAAAACAACGATCACAAATGGGGTTAGATTTTTGAAATCAAGACTGTAGTTGTGTTCTCTTGCTGAATAACTTTCGATTGTCTTGTTCTGTTTTTAAAAGATGGTGATCGGTAATCTTATCTAGTTTTTGTAAAGGCTACTGTCCAATTCAATTTTCAATGGATAAGGATGTCGAATTCGGTATTTTTGTAGAAGACCACAATTATATTCGGTTTTTCATTGATAGTAGTCGCATTCGGTGTTTAGAAAGAAAACCAAAGTTGGTTTCAAATTTTAAAGATACGCACCCAAATTTAAATTTTTGCAAAAATGATTAAGGTTGAGTTCGGGTTTTAAAAAGAACATTGTGGTCGGTTTTTGTTTATGTAAAGATAACTGGGCAGATTTTGATTTTGTGAAAAGGAACACTATCCCGTTTCAATTTCTCAACATATATCGACATTCATTTTTTATTGTTACGTTGAGATTTGAAAATGACGGCCACAAATGGGGCTCGATTTTGCAAAACAAGACTATAGCTATGTTCGGTTATCGAATAGCTATCAATTGTCCCGTTTTGTTTTCAGAAAGATAGCAATCGGTAGTCCCGTTCAGTTTTTGTAAAGGTTGCAGTCCAATTCTATTTTTAATTGATAACGAGATCGAATTCGATATTTTTCTAGAAAACGGATTCATACTAGGCTTTTCAGTGAGGGTAGTCGGATTTGATTTTTAGATAGCAGACCAAGTCGGTTTCAATTTCTAAAAATACACATCCAGTTTAGATTTTTGGAACATGATTGTGGCTGAGTTCGGGTTTTAAAAAGAACATTGTGTTCGGTTTTTATTTTTGAAAAGATAACTAGTCAAAATTGTAATTTTTTTAAAAGGAACACTATCCTATTTCTATTTCTCGACACATATCGACATTCATTTTTTATTGTTGCGTTGAGATTTGGAAACGACGACGACAAATAAGGTTCGATTTTAGAAAACAGGACTGTAGTTGTGTTAGGTTTTAATACCTATCGATTGTCCCATTCTTTTCAGAAAGATCGTGATCCGTAGTCCCGTTTACTTTTTATAAAGGTTGCGGTCCAATTCTATTTTTAATTGATAACGAGATCGAATTAGGTATTTTTGTAGAAGACCGCATTCATACTCGGCTTTTCAGTGAGGGTAGTCAAATTCGATTTTTAGATAGTAGACCAAGTCGGTTTCAATTTCTAAAAATACGCACCCAAGTTTAGATTTTTGAAACATGGATGTGGTTGAGTTCGGGTTTTAAAAAGAACTTTGTGTTCGGTTTTTATTTTTTAAAAGATAACTAGTCAGAATTTTTATTTTTTTAAAAGGGACACTGTCCTGTTTCTATTTCTCGACATATATCAACATTCATTTTTTATTGTTGCATTGAAATTTGAAAATGACGACCACAAATGGCATTCGATTTTTTAAAAGAAGATTGTAGTTTTGTTCTATTATAGAATATTTTTTGATTGTTCAGTTTAGTATTTAGAAATAGTGCGATCTTTAATCCCATTCAGTTTTTCAAAATGTTGCAGTCCAATTCAATTTTTAATGGATAACGCGACTGAATTCGGTATATTTGTAGAAAACCACATTCATATTTGGTTTTTCAGTGTTTACAGTCGCATTTGGTTTTCAGAAAGAAGCCCAAAGTCAGTTTTAATTTCTAAAAATACGCACCCAAGTTTATATTTTGAAAAGATGACTATGATTGAGTTTGGGATTTAAATGATGGAAGTCACATTCGTATTCATATTCAGCATTTCAGTAATGGAAAGACAATATTCATATTCAGCATTTCAATGATGGTAGTCACATTCGGTTTTTAAAAAGAAAACCAAAGTCAGTTTTAATTTCTAAAAATACGCACCCATGTTTAGATTTTGAAAAGATGAATGTGGTTGAGTTCGGGTTCTAAAAGAACATTGTGGTAGGTTTTAAAAAGAATATTATGGTAGGTTTTTGTATTTGTAAAGACAACTGGTCAGATTTTGATTTTGTGAAAAGGAACACTGTCCCTTTCTATTTCTTGACAGATATCGACATTTATTTTTTATTGTTACATTAAGATCAGAAAACGACGACCACAAATGGGGTTCGATTTTTGAAAACTAGATTGCAGTTGTGTTCGGTTATTGAATAGCTTTTGATTATCCTGTTTTATTTTTAGAAAGTTTCCGATCGGTAATCCAGCTCTGTTTTTTTAAAGTTTATGGTGCAATTCAATTTTCAATGGATGACGCGATCAAATTTGGTATTTTTGTAGAAGACCGCATTCATATTCGGCTTTTCAATTATGGTAATCGCATTCAGTTTTTAGAAAGAATACCACAGTCGGTTTCAATTTCTAAAAATACGCACTCATGTTTAAATTTTGAAAAGATCACTGTGATTGAGTTCGGGTTTTAAAAAGAACATTGTGGCTTCTTTTTTTTTTTTGTAAAAGAGCTCTGGTCAAATTTTTATTTTTTCAAAAGGAACATTGTCCCGTTTCAATTTCTTGAAATATATCGACATTAATTTCTTATTATTGCGTCGAGATTTGAAAACGACAACCACAAATGGGGTTCGTGTTTTGAAAACAAGACTGTAGTTGTGTTTGTTTATTGAATAGCTTCCGATTGTCCCATTTTATTTGTAATAACCTTATTTTATTTTCGAAACTGTCGGTTTCCGGACGCATTTTTGGTTTTATTGTTGTTTTGTCTTTTTCACCAAAACGAGCAGTTTCTGAATTTCCCGAATATTTTGTAAGGGTCGAGAGTACCCTGTGGGGAGTTGAGAAAATTTTTCTTCCTAATTTGCCCTTGGTCAAAATTTGACCACTTTGACTTTCACTATTTATTTGTTTATTAATAAAAGTAAATATCTTTTTTTTACTTTAACTTTATTATTATTTTATTAACTAGTAAATTGGTAATTGCCTTCTTCATGGCCGACTCTTTCTTGCTTTTTTAACCAATTCACTTGCTTTCCAATTACAAGTTAGAGAGAGATAGAGAAAGCTAGAGAGAGAAAAGGTAAAAATTATAAAACTCAAAGATTTTTCAAAGAGGGAGGTGGTCGGCTGCTTTAGGGGACCTTTTGGCTTTGTTCTTAGTGGTTTTCCAAGCTTGGTTTGGTTGGCCTACTTGCTTGCATCAAGGTAGGCAACTAATACATTTTTATTTTCTTGTAAATTTTTATGTTTTCTTGTGATTCTTGGGTGTAATCATGTTTTGTGATGTTGTTGTGATGATGGATTGAGCTTAATATATTGTGTGTTAAGGTTATTGATTAAGACCTCATTTATTTGGATTGAAGTTTGGTAGAAGTTATGAAATAAAGTTTGAATTTATGGAAATTAATCATGGTTTGATGGAGTAGCTTGATGGATTTGAAGTTTGGCATGCTTGGTTTGGTGTTTTGGTGAAGAAAACATGGTGTTAATTTGTGTATAAGGGGTCGGCCATGGTAGGGTAGTTATGTGAAAAATTTTGCTTGTAGGGTTATTTTGGTCATTTTGTATGCAAATGGTATTTTGAGAATTTTTAAAAGTTTCGAAGGTAAAATGGTAAACTTTCATGTAGGGACACAAATGTGTTTTTTAAAAATGTTTGAGGGCATTTTGGTATTTTACATGTAAGGGATATTAATGGAATTTTAAAAAAAGTCAAGGGCATTTTGGTCATTTGATATGTAGGGAATTTTTGCAATTGTTGGAGGTATTTTCGTCATTTTTCAAAAGAGGGGTAGAGTTGAAAATATTTGAAATTGGAAGGGTATTGAGGTCTTTTCTAATTTTTAAATTATTTTAATACATATATATATTAAATTGTCATTATACATACAAGTATTTTCAATTACTATTATTTATATTTGCATAAACATAATTAATTACACATGTGTTTGTGTAATAATAAATATGGGTATATTTTACAAAATACATATATTTTATGTACATATTTATTAAATATACTTAATTGTGTTTTGCAGATGTTTATGTATAAAAATAATACATTAAGTATTAAATTGAGTATTAAGTTTATATATAGAAGTGCTCAGTACTGGAGTACTTATCGGACAGGAGGGGAGCTCCACCAGCTGTGGCTCGATGTACTTAATTTCCAATATACTTTAGAGCATATGAGAAAAAAGAAGAAGAAGGATGCAGAGATATAAATTCTGAAAATAAGATTGAAAATATTATTGATAATTTTAAAAGATAATACAAAGCTTACTGAGAAGCTGGATTGAAAATACAGTAATAAAATAACACGAGAAGTTAATTCTCGAAGTCTCTCTTAAATTAACTCTGATTCTTTCTGAAGTCTTGATGCCTTCTTATAATGTCAGGAGAGGGGAGAAATCATTAAAGCTTGAGGAACTTTGTCAAAAGCTTGCGGGATTCTCGGATCTTGTCTGGACACCATAATGACTTCTGCTTTTACTTTGGGTAATTGCTACAGTAATTCTGAAGCTTTTATCCTTTATGCCAGAGAACTTTGTCTCTTTCCACCGAAAGTAATGTTGTCTGAAGCTTTATCCTTTATGCTAGAGAACTTTGTCTCTTTCCACCGAAAGTAATTTTGTCTGAGGCTTTATCCTTTGTGCCAAAGAACTTTGTCTCTTGTGTCGAAGTTAATTAATCAGGGCCCAATTCTAAAGGGCTAAATTCATATGGGTCTTGTTCATCATCTTCATAATCAGCCCATCTTTTAGATCTTTCTTTTTCTTTGGGCTGGGTTGAGCTAGATGCTTCAGAAATTTCATCTTCTTCTTAATCATCTTGGGCTTCTGCTTGTTGTAATAATTTTTGGGCCATCTCAATCAATTCCTTTTTGGATTTTGATGAAGAGGTTGAGGTTGTACTGAGTGCAGGCTTGGGGTTTCCTGTTATTGGAGCAGGAGGAGTAAATTCTAAATCCATAGCCTTCTGAACTCTTGTAATCTCAAATTTATCCCACCATTTAACAGTATAGGAACGGTAGAATAAATCGTCTTCTTTTCCATAATACCATTTGAAGATCCAAGGGATCTTATATTTTATCATAAAATGATATTCAATAGGAAAATTTTGCTCTCTTTTATTTAAATTGATTTTGTGAGCAAAATCGTAATAATTTTGTAATCGAGAAGGAAAATATTCTTTCTTCATGCCATGATCCTCCCACCATTGATAAAACCAATTGGGGATATTTTTTGAAAATTTTGAATCCCAGCATATAAACCATGAATGGGAAAACTGGTCATTTTGATGTAAGAAAACATTGGACCAGACATCAATATAATCATAATAAGTATATTTAAATTCAAAAGGGTTTTACATTTACAATTGATATAGAGGATTATTCCATTCGAAAATGTAAGAACCTTTTGAGAAATATTTTGTGATATAAAATTTTTGTTTTGTCGTTGCGGTCATAAAGAGCCTCAACATTTAGAGACTGGGTATGGTTGAGAATGGCAGTATAATATCTTAATGTTTTTGAAGGATGCCCTGGTATATAATGGAAACCAGGAGGAAAGAATTTTTGGGCTATTAAATTGGCCGCAGGAATAGATTGTAATTCGGTTCTATATATCCGTGGATAGGAGGCTATATCATTATAAGGGAGCCTCAGGTTGGTATGGAATAATGGGTGCGAAGGTGACTTTGTGAGATCAAATGGATTATGGGCCGTTGTAAGAGCATTTTGATAATTAGGAATAATTGCTCTAATAGGTGCATAACTAATAATTGTTTGGGTTAATGGTAAAGGAGTGGAATCCTCCTTTTTAATGGGTTGGGTCGATGACCCTTGTTGTAAGGGTTTTTGGTTCTTTTTGGGGCGTCCTCGGAAATCGGGGAATAGAATTATTTTCTCCTTTTATATATTCTATTTCAAAATAAAAATACTTAATATAGCTTACCATCGGTAAATATTTGTTTTGAAGCAATATTTTGAACATCTTTTGTAAAATATATTTAGCACTTTGGCAATCAATCTGAACTAAAAATTTTTGTTTAACAAATCATCTTGGAATTTTTGTATACATAATACCAAAGATAAAATTTCTTGTTTAATAGTCTTGTAATTCCAAGTTCCGTACGAATGATGGGACTAATTGTTCAAGAGATTGGGGAAATTTTTGTAATAGAATACCTCCGAGGCATCGGTTTGAATAATTTTGAAAGAATTGGGAGAAGGGATACCTAAACATGGAAGGGTTACGAGTTTTAATTTCTCTTACTAAATTGGTGTGGATATCATCCAATTTGGTGGATCTTTTCAATCTGTCAAATAATGGCTTGCATTTAATTCTAATGTGAGCATAAAAGTCAACAATGTAATTAAGGGATCCTAAGAACCTCTGTAATTGTGTTTTATCAAGAATAATATCGGGGAATCATTCGAACTCTAAAGATCTCATAATTGGGATTATTTTGGGTGATAAATTTCATATCCTAAAAATGAATCTTAGTGCGGAAGAGTTTGATTTTTGGGCGAAATTACTAAGCCATGTTGTTTAATGATTCTAAAAATAATCTAAGATGTTTCCAATCGTTCATATGGGAATAAATAAGGACATCATCAATATATACTATAGTGAAATGAGTATAATCATTAAATATATCATTCATAATGCTCTGAAATTCACTTGGCACATTTTTAAGTTCGAATGGCATAACATTCCATTAAATCTTGTCAAAAAGGGTAACAAAAGCAATCTTATATCTATCTTTTCATTAATTTCTATTTGCAAAACCCAGACTTCATGTCGAATTTTGAAAATATTGTAGCCTGATGGAGGCGGGAAATTAAATCTTTCTTAATAGGGATAGGGTATCTAATCCATAATAGAGCTGTGTTTAATGGTTTATAATTGATAACTAACCTAGGAATTCCTCTTTCTATTTCAGCATTCTTCTGAACATAAAAAGCAGAACAGGACCAAGGTGATTGACTATGTCTGATTAATTTTTTCTCTAATAATTCTTTAATTTCTGTTTTATAGTACTCCATTAATTCTTGACTCATTTGGATTGGTCTAGCCTTAGTAGGAATTTGTGATTCTTTAAAATTGTTTTCATAAGGTAATGAAACAATATGTTTAGATCTGCTCCTGTATCTATTAGGGCAATAGTACTAAATGAAAATTTATTATTAATTAAAATTGTGACTTCAATGTACCATTTTCTTATTTGGATTTTATGAATAGTGGTTAAATTATTTTGTATTAAATCTTACATGTCGATCTTACGTCATTACTAGTGTCTGAATCAGATGAAATATAACTGGGAGATGGTTTACTAATAATGTTTTTTAATTTTTCTTTTAATGATAATTGATCATTTTTTAATACCTGAATTTCTTTCTTGATAGTTTTAATTTCAGCGTATAAATCTTGAGTAGATATTTCTTTAGATTTCTGAATTTGAAATGTTTTAAAGCATTATTTATGTTTATGGGTGATTTTTCTTTAACATTTGGTAAGGTATTTTTAAAATACTTTGTTTATATTTTAATAGGAAATCTTTTTTATATCCGGATCGATAATTTGATTTATGGTTTCTAGTAATAAGGTTTCAATTTCTTCATCTTTATTTAAAACATTAATTGTTTTACAACAAGTAAATGAACAATTAGGTTTATCATTTTCAGTGTTGTAGTCTGTTTGTGAGGAAGTACTATCTTCAGTTATTTGATCATCATAATAATCTTCACTAGTAGAGTTTTCTAATTCACTATCGGATCAATCATCCCTATAGTTTTAATGAGGTTTAATTTTTATCTTGTGAATTTCTAATGAGTTGATAGTATTTTTTAATTTACATTCATTTGCATAATGTCAGATTTATTACACTTGTAACATTTAATTTTGATTTATCTTTATCGCAAATTTAGATTTTTTTTCTTAAATGGATTTTTCTTAAAGGATTTATAAGTTTGTACTGCTGAATTTTTAGGATAATATTTATATGGTTTGTGTGATGGTGTGGATTTTATACGATGCCTTCTACTTGGAGGAATGGCATTAATTCCATATTGTTGGCAAAAGTTTCCTAATTCATACTTAGCTTGTTTTTCTCATTTTTCATTTCTTTAGAGATTTTTAAATCAATACACATTTTAAACCTTCGTTTTTATTGTAGCTATTATGTCTCCATATGTTAATGAATCATAATCTATATAATTGTTCTGATTACTTAATTTATTCCTAATTTTATGTGCAAAGTATTTAGGTAATCCGTTTATAAACTTTTCTTTCCAAAAAGCTTGGTTACTATCTTCTCTAGTCATAATTCCTTTAGTAAAATTTTCTACATACCAATCAAAATCACTTAGGCTAGGACAATGTAAGTTGGTTAATTGATTATGAATTCTTTCTGTGATTGTAGGTGTTCCTATAAAATGTTTAATAATAGTTACTAAAAGGGTATTAATACTATCATAATTATCTAGAATTGGTTCATCATTATCATCTAATTTGTAAGAATTAATAATTTTGTTTCTTGATTCTTCAGTAAGGTGTTTACTCCACCAATTTTGTAAGGTTCCTGTGAATCCTAATGTTAATAATTCAACTATTTCAGGTTGTTGATAATCATGTATTTGTAAGTAGGTATTGGCTACCATAGTCATTTTTTGTAATAAATCAATTATTTCTTGTTCTTTTAATCCATCAATATTCCAGGAATAAAATTTATCAGCACTTACTGAAAATTGTGTTTGAGATTGTGATGATTCAGGAAAATCTGCTAATGGGAGATTTGGATATTTAGGACGATTACTTTTTCTTTTTATTCTTTTTACTTTAGTTTCTGGTTGTGAATCAAAATTATAGTGTGAGTTTAAAGTTTGAATACTAGATTTAAGATTAACAGGAGAGGTTATCTTATTGGGTTTATGTATTGGGGTATCTAACATAGGTTGACTAGTGGTTGGTTGGTTTATATGAATCTGTTTTAATAATTTATCAATATGTTTTAGTTTATCTATAGAAGTTTTTAATTTTGGAGTCTTAGTTATATCTTGGAATTTAACTAAAGGTTTTTGTTTTACTTCTTTTTGTTGATTAATTTCAATTTCTATTTTGTCTAATTGCTTTCCTATTGTAGTCAAACTTTTATTGGTGTAATTGTTTTGTTCAATAATCTTATTAAGATTTATGTCTTTAGTAGGTAATTTAAAAGGTGCGGCATTTATTAAGCTATTATGATGTTGTATTTTGATTTGTTCAACAGGAGGATGGGTTAATAATACTGATGAATCATTTTTTAAAGTAAATCTTTCTTTGGTTAATGTTTTTATCTTAGGAATATAATAATTTTCTAGGAAGGTAAAGAAGTAAATGTTTGTCTTAGATATATCCATATGTTTTTTCCATAGATTATAAATGTTTTGTTTTTCTTCTGCTGAATAAGTTTGTTTATATTTTAATAATTTTTCAGCATTCTCTTTAGATATTACATCTTTATTTAATTTTTTCCATTTAGGTGTGAAATTTTTATGAAGAGTATTTAATGAAGGATCAATAAAATCTGAGGCTGTTGGTGATTCATTTTCTGTTGTATAACAAGTTTGACTTACTTGTCCTTGGGTATGAATAGATGTTTGTTGTAATTTATTAATTTCATTTTCTAATTTTAATTGTCTTAATTGCTGTTCTAATTCATGAATATGTATTTTTTGTATATCTTTATCTAATTCAATATCCCTTCGGGATATGCTTTCCGAACCTACGGATTCTATAATTGGTCTAAAAGTATTTTTTATGTGTTGTCTATCGAATGATATTCTAACAGTTCCATCTTTTGTTTGGTTGATAAATTCTTTATCTGATAATATGTTTTAAGGAGGTGGAGGAGGCTGTACTTCATCTAATGTCCATTCTGTAGGTAGATTTACATCTTCCCATTTGATCATTTTAGGAATTTGTAGATTTAATTGATTTTGTTGATTGCTTTGAATTAGGGTGGTGTATCCTTTAGTGTTAATATTTTTAACTTTAAAGTCCATATTAGTACCATAAATTTTGTAATGGATTCTATAAACTAATGCTAAAGGTTGTCTTCCTGGGTCAACTTCGTACCCTGAAGTTTTTATGTTTAATGTTAATACTTTTAATATGCAAGGATCAGAAAGACTAACTGTAAAATTTGGGTAACAGTCAAAATGGACTGGACCATTACAAAGGCTAGTTTCAATAACTCCTAATATTCCATCTTTATAATTTTTTAAACTTGCATCTCTTAATGTTAATAGAATTGAAGCATTTAATCCTAACAAGGTTAATGGGTTTATTCCAACTTGTACAACTCCTATATAAAGAAAGTTGTAACCGTCCTTCTTATGTTTTTCAATATTATTTTTATTTAATAATTGACATGTTTCAAAATTTTTATTTATTGAGTAAACTTGTTCTACCATTTTGACATGAGTTTCAGATTTAAAGGCCGATAAAGACCAAGGTTTCTGGATATAAATTTCACTAGGGGAAATATTGGGCATAATCCAATTATTATCTATAGGTCTGTCATTAGGGATACTATAATGTTTTTCATTAACTGTTTCTCTTTCTATGGGTGGAATTGAAGCCATAGTTAAACAAGAACTAGAACTTCGTCTAGAACTAGAAGAAGATGAAGACCTAAATATTCTATATATATATATATATATATATATATATATATATATATATATATATATATATATTTGTGAGTATTTTATACATGGGGTATGTATATATATATATATATATAATTATGTGTGTGTATAAATTGTATTAGTATGCATATATCGTGGATAAAATATGTGTATACATATATGGGTATGTATATATGTGTTTGTGTATATATATGTGTATGTGAGTATGTATTTATATGTGTATTTTTATATGTGTTTATGTGTATGTGTTTATAGTTATGTTTACGAATACGTACAATGGTTGATGTGTACTGGAGTGGTTGCATATATATATACATATCTGGTTTGTATGATTGTTACTGACTATTAATTAACTAAGGGTAGGATGGTAATTATCCATATACCTATTAAGGGGTATTTTGATAATTTTCCATATACTCGAGGGGTATCTTAGTAATTTCTGAGATGGTCAAAGGCATTTTGGTAATTATATCAGTATGTTTAGGCGGTTTTGAATCATCATTTTGAGCAGGGGCATTTTGGTAATTATGACTATTAGAATAGGACGGTTGGTAATTACAGTTTTACTATGATGTCTGGTTTTACTTGTGTATTGTAGCACGAGCATTCATTTGTATAGAGCAATTATGGTAATTTATTGTTTTATGAAAAATGAAGGATGTTTCCCTGGGGGTTTATGTTTTCCAAATGGTTTGCACGGAGGTGCATGGTTTCAAATCCTAGTTTATAGTCACTCTATGAATCACTTACCACACGTAGCGGTGGGTCGCCAAACGGTGGTTCATCCGCATACCACAGAGGTGTGGTGATTTGTGCTCGAAACGCAGAGAGTGAGTGGGTTGTTCGATTTTAAATAAATAGAGAAAAATAATGATTTTAGATGTATGATGTTACACTACATGACATGGCATTTACATTTGCATATTTGCTCTTGAGTGTTTTTCACTCACGGTTGTCGTCTTGTGTGAGTAAATCCAAAGTGACCAAGAGGGCTTGGCGGGGTGTAGACGGAGCGTAACAATGTACAATGTTCTTCCACATTTTGGTTTGTTGTTTTGGGCTATGATATTATGTATTTTTAAAAATACTACTTTCTTTTCCGATATAGGTGTGTACTTTGAAATTATTTTAAAGTAATACTATCTATGGTGTGGTTTACAAAATAATCCAAAAAAGTAAAGGGATGTTTTGGTTTTATTATGGTTTTGCCTAAAAACGTTTTCAGCAAACCAAATTAACAAAAAAAAAAAAATTATAACGTTAACACACCTTACTTGGAAACCTATGCTTGAGTAAAGGGGTGTTACACTATTTTTATAAAGATTACAATCGGTAGTCCAGTTCAGATTTTGTAATGATTGGGGTCCAATTCGATTTTTAATAGATAAAGAGATCGAATTTGATATTTTTGTAAAAGACCAATTCATATTCGCTTTTCAATAATCATAGTCGCATTCGTGTTTTAAAAGAATATGAAAATCAGTTTCAATTTCAGAAAATATACACCCAAGTTTAGATTTTGAAAAGATAACTATAGGTGAGTTCTAGTTTTAAAAAGAATATTGTGGTCAGTTTTTAATTCTGTAAAGACAACTGGTCAGATTTTGATATTGTAAAAAAGAATACTGTCTCATTTTTTTTCTCGACATATATCGACATTCATTTTTTTATTGTTACTTTATGATTTGAAAACAACGACCGCAAACAGGGTTCGATTTTTGAAAACAAGACTGTAGTTGTGTTCAGTTATTGAATAGCTTTCGATTGTCCCATTCTATTTTTAAAAAGATTACGATCGGAAGTCTCATTTAGTTTTGGTAAAGGTTCCAATTCGATTTTTAATGGAGAATGATATCGAATTCGGTATTTTGGTAGAAGACCACATTCATATTCGACTTTTCAGTAATGGAATTCGGCATTTTTGTAGAAGACCGCATTCAGGAGTGTAGTTGTGTTAAGTTATTGAATAATTTTCGATCGTCCCATTCTATTTTTAGAAAGATTGCAATCGGTAGTCCTGTTTAGTTTATGGAATGGTTGCGGTCCAATTCGATTTTTAATGGATAGCGTGATAGAATTTAGTATTTTTGTAAGACCACATTCATATTGAATTTTCTGATGGTAGTCGATTCAATTTTTGAAAAGAAGACCAAAGTCGGTTTCAATTTCTAAAAATAAAACTTATGTTTAGATTTTGAAAAGATGACTATGGTTGAGTTTTAGTTTTAAAAGAATATTATGGTAAGTTTTTGTATTTGAAAAGACAACTAGTCGATTTTGATTTAGTGAAAAGGAAAGTTGTCCTATTTCAATTTCTCAATAGATATCAAATTTATTTTTGTTGTTACATTAAGATTGGAAAACAGCGACCACAAATAGGGTTCGATTTTTGAAAACTAGATTGTAGTTGTGTTCGGTTGTTGAAAAGCTTTCGATTGTCCTATTCTATTTTTAGAAAGATTACGTCGAGACTAATTCAGCTTTTGTAAAGGTTACAGACAATTCATTTTTAATGGATGCCTTAATCAAATTTGGTATTTATGTAGAAGACCGCATTCATATTCGGCTTTTCAATAATGGTAATTGCATTTGGTTTTTAGAAAGAATACAAAAGTCGGTTTCAATTTCTAAAAATACGCACCCATGTTTAGTTTTTGAAAAGATGACTGTGATTGAGTTCATGTTTTAAAAAGAATATTGTGGTCGGTTTTTTTTTTTTTGTAAAGAGAATTGGTCCAATTTTTATTTTTTCAAAAGGACACGGTCCCTTTTCTATTTCTTGAAATATATCGACATTAATTTTTACTATTACGTTGAGATTTGAAAACAACAACCACAAATGGAGTTAGTGTTTTGAAAACAAGGCTAGTTGTGTTAGTTTATTGAATAGCTTCCGATTGTCCCATTCTATTTTTAGAAAGATTGCAATCGGTAGTCCCATTCAAATTTTGTAATGGTTGGGGTCCAATTCGATTTTTAATGGATAACGAGATCAAATTTGACATTTTTGTAGAAGACCAAATTCATATCCGGCTTTTCATTGATTGTAGTGCATTCGTGTTTTAGAAAGAATACAAAAGTCGGTTTCAATTTCAAAAAACACACAACCAAGTTTAGATTTTGAAAAGATGACTGTAGGTGAGTTCGAGTTTTAAAAAGAACATTATGGTCAATTTTTCTTTGTGTAAAGACAACTGGTCAGATTTGGATATTGTGAAAAGGAATACTGTCTCATTTCTTTTTCTCAACATATATCGACATTCATTTTTTATTATTACATTGTGATTTGAAAATGACGACCACAAATGGGGATCAGTTTTTTAAAACAAGACTGTAGTTGTATTCGATTATTGAATAGCTCTCGATTGTCCCATTCGATTATTGAATAGAATCAGAAGTCCCATTCAGTTTTGGTAAAGGTTTCAATTTGATTTTTTAATGCAGAATGCGATCGAATTTGGTATTTTTGTAGAAGACCGCATTCATATTCAACTTTTCAGTGATGGAATTAGGTATTTTGTAGAACACCGCATTCATGAGTGTAGTTGTGTTCAGTTATTGACTAGCTTTCAATTGTCCCATTCTATTTTTAGAAGGATTGCAATCGGTAGTCCCATTTAGTTTATGGAATGGTTGCGGTCCAATTCAATTTTTAATGGATAACGCGATCGAATTCGGTATTTTTGTAGAAGACCACATTCACATTTAGATTTTCAGTGATGGTAGTCACATTTGGTTTTTAGAATAAAGATCAAAGTCGGTTTCAATTTCTAAAAATACGTTCCCAAGTTTGGATATTGAAAGATAACTATAGTTGAGTTCGGGTTTTAAAAAGAACATTATGGTCGGTTTTTGTTTCTGTAATAACAAGTGGTCAGATATTTATTTTTTGAAAAGAAACACTGTTCCGTTTCTATTTCTCGACATATATCGACATTTATTTTTCATTATTGTGTTGAGATTTGAAAACAATGACCACAAATGGGGTTTGATTTTTGAAAACAAGACTATAGTTGTGTTCGATTATTGAACAACTTTTGACTATCCCATTCTATTTTAAAAAGATTGCGATCGGTAATCCTATTCAGTTTTTGTGAAGGTTGCGGTTCAATTCAATTTTCAATGGGTAACGTGAATCGAATTGATATTTTATAGACCGCGCATTCATATTCGGCATTTCAGTGATGGTAATCTCATTTGGTTTTTAAAAAGAAGACCAAAATCGGTTTCAATTTCTAAAAATATGCACCCAAGTTTAGATTTTAAAAAGATGAATGTGGTTGAGTTCGAGTTTTAAAAAGAACATTGTGGTCAGTTTTTATTGTTGTAAAGACAAGCGTTAGAATTTAATTTTGTTAAACGAACACCGTCGGTTCTATTTCTCATCATATATCAACATTCTTTTTATTATTGCTTTGTAATTTGAAAGCATTTATAACAAATGGGGTTTGATTTTCAAAAACAAGACTATAGTTGTGTTCAGTTAATTAATAGCTTTTGATTGTCCTGTTCTATTTCTAGGAAGATTGTGATCAGTAGTCCCGTTCAGTTTTTATAATGGTTGCAGTCCAATTCGATTTTTAATGGATAATACAATGGAATTCGATATTTTTGTAGAAGACCGCATTCATATTCTGCTTTTCAATGTTAGTAGTCACATTCGGTTTTTTGCAAGAATACCATAGTCGGTTTTAATTTCTAAAAATACGCTCCCATGTTTAGATTTTGAAAAGACAAGCGTGGTTGTGTTCGGTTTTAAAAAGAACATTATGGTCGATTTTTGTTTTGTAAAGACAACTGGTCAAACTTTTATATTTTGAAAGGGAACACAATTCCGTTTCTATTTCTTGAAATATATCAACATTTATTTTTTATTATTGCATTGAGATTTGAGAACAACAATCACAAATGGGGTTTGTATTTTTAAAATAAGACGTAGTTATGTTCGTTATTGAATAGTTTTCGCTTGTCCCATTCTGTTTTTAGAAAGATTACAATCGGTAGTCCGTTCAGATTTTGTAAAGGTTAGGGTCCAATTCGATTTTTAATGGATAATGCAATCGAACTCGATATTTTTGTTGAAGACCGCATTCATATTGCTTTTCGTGATCGTAGTCGCATTCGGTTTTAGAAAGAAGACCAAAGTCGATTTCAATTTCAAAAATACACACCTAAGTTTAGATTTGAAAAGATAACTATGGATGAGTTCAAGTTTTAAAAAAAATATTGTAGTTGGTTTTAGTTTTTATAAAGACAACTAGTTAGATTTTGATTTTGTGAAAAGGAACACGATCCCATTTCTATTTCTTGACATATATTTACAATTATTTTTATTGTTGCTTTGAGATTTGAAAGCGGCGACCACAAATGGGGTTCGATTTTTGAAACCAAGACTATAGTTGTGTTCGGTTATAGAATAGCTTTTGATTGTCCCATTCTATTTTTAAAAAGATTGGGATCGGAAGTCTCATTCAGTTTTTGTAAAGGTTGTGGTCCAATTCAATTTTTAATGGATAACACGATCGAATTCGGTATTTTTGTAGAAGATCACATTCATATTCGCTTTTCAATGATGGTAGTCGATTTGGTTTTAGAAAGAAGACTGAAATCAGCTTCAATTTCTAAAAATATGCACCCAAGTTTAGATTTTAAAAGATGCATGTGGTTGAGTTAGAGTTTGAAAAGAACATTGTGGTTGGTTTTGTTTTGTGAAGACAACTGATAAGATTTTGATTTTGTGAAAAGGAACACCGTCCGCTTCTATTTCTCAACATATATCGACATTCATTTTAATTGTTGCCTTGAAATTTGAAAACCATGACCACAAATGAGGTTCAATTTTTAAAACACGATTGTAGTTGTATTTGGTTATTGAATAGTTTTTATTGTCCTATTTTGTTGTTAGAAAGATTGCATCGGTAGTTTCATCCAATTTTTGTAAAGGTTGCGGTCCAATTCGATTTTTGTTGAAGACCGCATTCATATTTAGCTTTTCGCTGATGGTAGTTGCATTCAGTTTTAGAAAGAAGACCAAAGTCGGTTTCAACTTTTAAATATATGCACCCCCAAGTTTAGATTTTGAAAAGATGACTACTGTTGAATTCGAGTTTTGAAAAGAATATTGTGGTCGGTTTTTATTTTTGTAAATGCAACTGTTCAGATTTTGTCTTTATAAAAAAGGACCACTGTCCCGTTTCTCTAGGAACCTCCTTATAAAGATAGGGAAGGGCTCCCTGAGCCCACAATAAAAGGCTGGGATGGTGATGGCGATCTTGCCTCTGCGAGGTTGGCTTGGAACCTCATCTTACTCCGCACCCTAAGTGTTACGTCTAAGGGAATGTTGAATTCCTTTCTCATTGTTATTAGATGGCTGGTAGTGACAAAGGACTTGATAAGGTTAATGGTTCCTTCTTTGTGACCTACAACCTTATCATTCCCAGGCTCGCCTCCCTCCCCTGGCTCGCCCCCATCGCCTGGCTCGGCATTATCAACCTAGTCTTCTTCCTCAACCTCATCCCAAGTGGCTCCTCAAGGATTTCCTCCTTACCCCCATTCAACACAAGGGCAATTCAGGGTAGCCTATAAGACTCCCCAACCAAGTTTGACCTACCAGATAGGGATCCAGCTCTTTTTCCTCCTCATCCTCATTTTTTACTTCTAATATCAGCCTTCTCCTCTTAGAGGTCCCAACGGGTTCTGAGTATGGAGCGCTAACTCGAGTGCTCCTGAGACCTGAGCCCCGGCTAACTATAGGTGGGAAGGTGACCTTGACTTCCGTTTCTAGACTTTCCTCAGGATTTGGTGATTGGAATTTGATAGCTAAAGGCGTAAGGTTCGACACAAGTCCTCCTCGTCCTGACGAGAACCCCGAGATAGGGTCATCGCTAGAGGATGGGTTGCTAGAGGAAACCTCCATAGGTTCCAACGGGAAGTCATGTCAAAGGGTAGGGTTACTTAAAAGCCTTTTTCTATGAATGTGCACCATCTTTGAAAAAAGAAACAGACCAATAGGCAACAAGAGTCAGTTCGAGAAGACATAGGTCAAAACCTTAAACTAAAAAATTCCAAATGGTGACACTCTATGAACCTAAAAGGATTAGGAACCCAAAGTCGAGATGGCTCGGTGAACCTCACCAGTATATCTGGCTCCCAACCATCGTGGGGCATCCTATCTTGAGGATCATAATTTCTTCTTCAATCCCTCTTGCTCTTTCCACCTTGCTAACCTCTCAACGAAAAACCTAAACATATGTAACAAAAGAAAACCGTACAAACCAGACCACAGAAAAAGGGGGAGGAAAAGAAAATGAAGCGAGGACTTACTTGTCAAAGCAATGGAAGAGGTTGCTGACTCAGGTGAGTGATCGGTAAAGGATGATGATGTTTAGCAGACGACATGTAGTAGCAAGAGAGAAGAAAATTTTTGAAAATGGGGGCCAACAATGTATGATGAGCAGGTGTCAAAAGTAAACGAAAAGTTTTTCCCCTCCTGAATTTGTCCTTTATAAGAAAGAACCCTAACCGTCCATAGCTATAGGAGAAAATGGACGGTAAAGATCATCCCACGTGGGCAGCAAAGGAGAAGGTTAAGCCTAGCCCACGTGCCCCACATCCTTAACCTCCCACAACTGCTTCCGCGAGTGCCACGGGTTAGTCGCCTACCCACTATCCAGGTACATTATATCCGAAGCTCGACCTCTCGATGCTTGCACCTATCCTAAGCTGTGATGGGGTGTCAAAAGGACTTCTTCGGGATAATCACCCCTTAATGATCAGTTAAGTTGTCTTAGCCATTTCTAAAGCCCTGGGCAAGCCCATATCTCGTTCAATAACTTAGTCCTTACCTTCTTTCTATGTAAGAGGAAAGGACTAAGGGCAACTGTTATGGGTAAGTTTCACACTTTTTGGGCTAGCCCAGGATCCTTAAGCCATGGGCTAAACCCACTAATGATTCCCACAAAATGTGCAACCCAGAGCCACAAGGCGTCTAGTTGAAACCCACACCTTCAAGCGGGAAAAGACCCACGCACCCCTTTGAACTTGCCAGCATTCTACCTGGATAAGTGTGCCTAACACACATTAAATGGTCTGCAAATGGTAGGTAAGACGGGAATGCAAGCCTTACCCAAAATAGCACCTGCTGGATAGCTGCCAAGTTAAATCAGGTCAATCCCTTTACACGAATAAGGAAAGTCCACTAGCCGGACCTAGAAAAGACCACAAGTCTTCTAACCAGCCCGTTCCTTGCCGAAAAGCTCAACTACCATTCCACATGTGACCATAAGAATGGGCAAGTACATTTGCCCAAACGTCAGCAGGTCTGACCCCCACCTCCTTATACAGTTTGCATCAAGTTTTGAGTATAGATCAAAGCTAGAAAAAGGGCTAGGTGGCAACATCCCAAGAAAACTTGCACTATCTGTCACCCATCCGAGGCCACACTTCTAAGGTATGAAAGGTAATCTATGCCCGTCTAAGAGGGGATGTAACACAAAAAGGTGGGAAAAAATCAAAACTCTCGAAGACAAGTTAAAGCAAAAAACTCTATCTTTCTCTTGTGCATTCCTTGTGATTTTTACTAGTGAAAGATGGTGACTTCGGCTTTGGTAAGTGGGCACTAGTGCTCACACCGGTGCCCCCACTAATTGATTTCTATGGTTGCAGGAGACCCTAATTATTCTAGTCTCAACCCGTCCTCAGCTGGCTTTAGTATGTGCTCAACCTTTCCTTTTTGGTAGCTTCATCTATTTAAGCCCAACACCACGACCCATTATAGCTTAGTACAAGCCCACAAAGTAGGTACCAAAAATCAGCGACAATATATATATATACAAAAGATAACAAATATGAAACATAATTTAATAAATTTCTCATAGCATGCATTTCAGCCCACAACTAATCTCTAGTACACATCAATGCCTCTAAAATCTTTGGATAAAGTTACTTCTATATGGATTAATAAATCTACCATTAGTAGTAAATGTAGACTCTGATACTACTATAGATATTAGGATGACTAAAACATCTCTTACAACATTTTACAAGATTGGGTATTTGCTTGAATTTACTTTCCACTAAACAAATAAATCAAAGTCATTGGATCTTGGCAATACAGGCTCTTCCTAGTAATTATCAAGCTCTGATCTCACATTATCAATATTACTAGTACTACAAACAAATTCATCAAAACTTGCTAAACAATCTTTGGCCTCTATCTTTTGTCCAACACTAATAGACATCTCAAATTAAAAAGATGAAACTAAAGATTGACTAACATTCCCACTCAAACCATGTTTTTTCTTATAATCATCTATTAACTTATGAAAAATTTGTAGAACCTTTTTCCATTTTATGCTTTGAAATTTCATTTTTAGAAATTTTAAGAAAATAAAATTCAACCAATTTCATTTTGAACCTTAGATCCAACATTGCTGCAGCAACCAATAGACTATGAATCTCACTCCAATATTTGTTAAATTTTTCAATCATATTTGTGGTCATCATTCTAATCTCCACATCTGAGATCCAATCCAATTAGACATTAACATCTTTATTTCACAAATATATAGAAAATGAAAATTTATTGTAGAATACTTGCTCCCATAAAATAATTCAGTCACTTCATAAAATAACTCCAACCTTTCACAAATCTCCTTGGCCAAAATCTAATCTAAATCATTAAGAACATATTTATATTCCGTATTCTATAGCTTAGAGAAAAACATCCTTACATTTTATAGCAGTGTTAAGTATTAACAATGTTGAGTTCCACTTAATTTTGCAAATAAGTGTTAACTTCTTATCACAAAAAATATTCAATTGACGACCAGACTCAACAAACTTGTCCACTCTCTCAGGTGTAGTTGTCCAAAAAGCAACACTATCTCGAATTTTCTCAACACTCGAACCAATTATTTCTAATCCTTCCTTTATTATCAAATTTAAGATACGTGCGCAACAATGCAAGTGAAAAATTTCACCATTCAATAAAAGTGAGCTACTAGAAAGCTTATCTAAAAGAATGCTGATCAAAGTATTATTTGTACAATTATCAACAGTTAAAGTAGACAACTTACAATCAATATTCCAATCAAATAAGCAATCTTTTAAAGCTTATTTGATTAAGGGGACATGAATATCAAATAAGCATTAAGAATATGCAGCATGATTAAGGGGAAAGAATGCATTACAAAAAGATGCACAGGCAAAAAAACCTACGACAATTTTATTATACTATTACATTCATGAATATCAGACTAAGCACCAATTAAGAATAAGAAGTTACCTACAAGTCCGAATAATAAAAACAGAAATTCACAAATCATTATTAATGAGTTATTAAGACCAAGCATACAGGAAAACAAGGATATGAGGTTGCAAAATGAAAGTTGGTGAGATGGGAGAAACCTTGATGGCTATCTGCTTATCCGAAAAGCTAACAAAATGACATTTGACAATTAGAGTTCAACTAGCAAACCCTACATAGAAAGCGTGTGAAATTGTTAGTTTTGCTCATAACATTAATCATACATTGACAAAAAGATATAAGGCTAATAAATTATTTACAAAGGTGTGCATAACTGCTACATTCAACTTGAACTTGCATTGTAATTGCTGCTTTGAGATGCAAACCCATATATATTGGTACCGTGAAACTCCTAAAAGTTGATTACCTGAGACATAAAATGCATATAAAATAAGAAGAGATGAAAGAAGGATGACGACATAAGGTATCGGGGATAGCGTGCCATAATGCTTTTCAAATCTTTAAACATTCCAGCCAACTAAAAATTGCAAGAGTCCAAAAGAGGGGGGGTGGGGGGGAAGGAAGATAAAGATAGAGATCCAATTATCATGATTTATACTTAAAAGTACCCAAAAGAAGAATAACTCTATGTTGGGAAGGAAAACTAAAACAGATATATCGGCATCTAGATATGTGGCATTTGCAGCGTTTGCAAGGCCCGTTTAGAACTGCTTATGTAAATAGTATTTTTTCTAAAAACGCTTTTTATTTAAGAGCTTTTTTAAAGAAGCACCCGGATAGGTGCTTCTAAAAAAAGCACTTAAATGATTTTTTTTTAAAAAAAATATTTTATAATTTTTTGACCAAACATATTTCAAACTGCTTTTTTCATAAATATATATATATATTTTTTCATTAAAAAAAAGCAGTTCCAAATAGGTCCGCAATACATTATATGTATACTAATACACAAATACATATTTTTTCTCAAAGGAAAGTAACATAATAAGACAAGTAAATATTAGTAAAAAAAATATTTAAATATGATAATTGATTTTAGCTAGTAATAAAAAATCATAATATGACTATTAATTTCTTAAAAAGCAATTAAGAAAACATTTTAAAGAAATAATATAAGAGCATTTACAAATATGCACTAATAAACTGCAACAGTAATATAATTAAAATAACGAAAAATAAATAGTTAGGTTTTTTTATATTCAATTATATTTATACCCCTCCACAATTAAAACGAACGATCGCCAAACCACCCCCCAAAAAAAAAGTGTAGAATATGTTAACTTTTTATAAAATAATAATAATAATAATAACAATAATTTATATTTAATTTCATAGTTTAGATTTTGTTTATATTAATTAAGATGTTAAAATTATAATTCGGGTTGATTAAAATGTCAAAAAAAAAAATCTTTCAAAAACTAAAATTTAAAAATTAATATGATTAAAATTTTTTATTAAGATATTAAAATTATAATTATGTTTGATTTGAAAAATATTTAAATCAAGCATAAAGTTAGGAGACTAGTAAGGAAATATATATATATATATATATATATATATATATATATATATATATATTGGTAAAAAATAGTAAGGAAAAGATGGTAAGTACAAAGAGAGTTAAATGTATCAAGATTAAAAATCATTCTACTTGAATGAAACAAATTTTGTTATCTTAAAATAGTGACATGAGAGACATAAAAGGAGAAAAGTCATCGGATATTTTAAAGCTTCAATGGGGAGGTTGTATTAACAATGGCAATTTAATCTAGTTTGTAATTAATAATTAAGCATATGGATGATTGTGTTTCAATTAGGGTTTAAGGGCTTTTTCGAGTAGTGGTTTAGGAAGGAATACGACTTTCTTTACCACCAAATAGAAAGGCCAAATCTCTAGCCCAAAGAAAATAAAAAATAAAATAACATATTAGGTCTTAAGAAATTTACTTGAATTGCATAATATTAAAATTCTTTAAACGAGCTAAAATAGTTTGAAATTGGTGTTTTTTTTTTTTTTTCCTAATGTGTGATCAAATAGCTCTTGAAACTTGCTCTAGATGGATAGAGGGCCTGCAAAAATTCTGATGCATCCCGCATTTGGTTCGCATACACCGCAAAATTGTCAAGCAATTACAAAGCAACCAAATCTTATTGTGGACGTTGAAAATCTCACATCTTCCGCCTTGATGTAGGGTTGATGCAAGTGTTGGCAGCCGTTATGATATTAAAATGGAAGCTTTAAGCAATCACTTGGAAATTGGAACGCATTGACAAAAATACTTCTTGTAGCCAAGTTAATTCTTGGCTTAAAAAATGAAGAAAATATGTCAAACTCTAAGGCTTGTAAGTGATTATATATGAATTATAGTATGCTTTATGAAGCTTACTACACATGCTTTAAGGTATACTTTATTTTCTCATTGTTGTGGGAAGTTTTGAAAATTAAAATTATTAAAGGTGTTTCTATGTTTCATTTTAATAATAAAAAACTCATTTTTGTTGAAAAAGAATATATTATTTTTTTTCTTGTTTAATAAGTATGTGAATAATGGAGATGTTTACTACATATTATAGTTATTTTATAATAGAATTATCAAAACTAAGCTCTTCTTAAAAACTGTTTGAGATGGTTTTTAATATTTTTTCTTTCTTTTTTAAAAATCTTCTAACCAAATGAGAGGCCAAGCAAATGAACTCTAAATAGCTAGAGTAGTTTAGAGGAGTAAAATATACGCCGGACCAAGACTAAATGTAGTCCCATCCTAGCCAGCCCTGCAAAACAAACAGCCCCCTAACAGTCATCCAACATCAATCTATCAAGGATAGTAAATCCAGAAACAAGGTTTTCAAACCAACCACTGATCAGTAAGCTTCACCCAAGATAACAAGAGATATCTAAGTGTACTTCCACAAGCAATTACAGCAAATCAATATCATAAAAAGAAGCATCAATAGTATCATAATCTTGATGAACAAGATAACATTCAACTACATGCAAATCCTTAACTGGACATCCAGAAATAAGGTTTTGGAGAGTCTCAACGTTCGAATGCACGATCTTCAAAATGAGAGTTCTTAATGATCCTGCATTTAGCATAGACTTAAGTAAGCAATATTGTGATTATTTAGGTGATATGACACGAAGATCTAACTCCTGTAGACTTTCTTGGACCATAACATAACTCAAGCATCTATATATTTGAGTAATTGTATCCCTGATTCTAACGGACCTGATATAATAAGTTTAGAGACTCAATGCTTTTGGTGTTTCTTTCGCTTAAGTACCCCTGATATTCTCCTCTAAACCTTCTTCCTGAATGAATTGCTTATCAACAGAAAAATAAATTATAAACCATCCACAAAAACCATGAAAAACAATGGAAAGAAGTACCAATGAAACACCACACAAATATGTAATCTTATCAAATTATTATTATTTTTTTATTAACCCATTAATACATTGACTATAAAAATTAATTCAAAATCAAAGACATTAACCATGTGTCCAAAAAAAATTTTATCCTACTGATGGGGATCAAGAAGGGAAACTAAGAGTATATATTAGTTCAATTATTTATTTTAATACTTTTAAGGTTATTTAATTGTCTATTTATTTTTACAGTCTCATTAGAAAACCTAATTACAGATTATTCGATATTTAATAATCAAGTCTGACAATTAAGGTTCTAGAGGCCCTATTTATGATAAAACAACCAACTAGTCTCCACCTTCAAACAAGACAAAACATTTACAAGCTTCTATTTTAAAAAAGGTGAAAGTGCACCACAAGAGATGAAGACATCCAGTGAGTGAACCACTCCCCTCTGTATAAGTACACTAAATGACGATGAGACACCTTTAAATACGAGAACAATTCGTTTCACATCATAATTGTCCACAAGAAGGAACAAAAAGTCAAGAAGAGTGTGAGTCATGTCGATGTATCTGGATAGAGAGTGTACCATCAGCAACATTGCAGGCTCAATATTCATGACATTGTTTATTTTTTCGTAAAAAAGAAAAAAAAGCTAATCATAGAATGGAGCGAGCTTTACCTTGGCTTCAATAAGATTCTTTGTACAAGACCTTAGCAACCAACCTATAACAGCCCATCTTGGAATAACTTCTGACTGAATGATATCATTAGGTGGGTGGTGAGCACAACATATAAACCGAACAATGTCCGTTATGAGAGTCTCTATTTGGTGCACAAAGAAACTTCTTAGAAAACCATGTTTGGTGGCATTTTTGGCTTCCTAACTGCACATGTGTAAGTAAAAACCTCAACTGGGCCTCCATTTCTGGAGTAATCCGAAGTAAAAAATACCTACTTGACGTACTTTTGCAATAAAGCTGTAAAATATCTAAAAATCCTGGGGTCCTAAACTCACTTAGGTTGAATACCAAATCCTTCCACAGTGCTCCGAACGCATGTACATGTACCAAATCTTGTAGAAGTCGAATGAGATCCCTCCTAATCTTCAAACACAAATGAAACTGCTCCTTTAGAACTTTGAGACAAAACTTAATCTCCAATTGCATTAATGATTATAATCTTGTGTTATTAAACTATCTACAGTGATCAGCTAACAACCTAAGATAAGTATACAATGCACTCGTCAAAACCATCTGTTCCACTTCCAATAAACAGTCTCATTTGGCTCAAAAAAGGTTCACTACCTCAAACACACAACCACAGATTACCATCACTAAAATCTCCACCAACAATTTGCCTCAATAAAGATACTAACAAATTATCAGCACCTAAAGCGGAAACATCAATCATCACCTGAATAACCCAAATCAATTGACCTTTTGCCGAGTCAATAAGTTTTACATACAATTCATTTACAACCTTTTTAATAAAACTAACAAAAGAGCAATATCCATCAGTGACAATGGCATGCAAATACTTAATATGGATTTTGGCAGAATTGGGTCCTCCTAGAACCCCATAAAGGATAACCTGGTTGAGCTGCAAGTATTCTTGTAGGTTTGAGATTGTTAATGGAAAAGTAGGTCTTAATCTTAGTTCAAGAACCTCAAAGGCTTGTCTTAGAGAAAGTTCAGTTTGGTTCTCAGCTTCGTAGGGAATTGTTCGTATTAGTTTCGAAGCCATGTAAGGGTCCTACAATTCAAGCATTAACAAACTTCAAAAAAAATAAAGGTAGGCTTAATGGTAGTAGAATTTGAGATGATACCAAGATTACTTGATGCTGATGGAGTAAGCCCTTCAGGATTGAAACCTAAAGCAAGCAAGTATGCTCTAAAGTTTAAACCTTGAAGCCAATTATGTTTCTCAAGAGCCCCAAAATTTTAGAAAGCCAATAAGATTGCTAGTAATCGACATTGAATTGCTTCTGTCGAACCTGCAAAATCGCCAAATATTGTTTTTCTTCTATAAAACCCAAAGTCGCTCAGTGTTTATCCATCAGCTCCTCCATTGTAGGACCGCTTCTAGTGAGCAGAGCAACCACACAAACGCTACCAGTTTTGAGAAGAATTAGAGTAAGCTATGCCAGTGCCAAAGGTAATGTCTTTTTTCTGGAGGGCACGCCAAGGCGGTTCTGTAGTCATAAATCACGGTTCAATTGTTCACTGATATGCTGGTATGGCCATGAAGGAAGTAGGTTAGAACATTAAAAAATATTAAATCATACATTGACAGAAAGATACAAGTAAGCCAAATAAATTATTTACAAAGGTGTGCATAATTGCTATACTCAACTTAAACTTGCATTCCAATTGCTTCTTTGAGATGCAAATCCTTATATATTGGTACCATTAAACTCCTAAAAGTTGATTACCCAAGACATAAAATACTAACAAAATAAGAAGATAGGAAAGAAGGATGACAACATAAAGTATAGAGGATAGAGTGCCCATATTGAGGACGCTAGTGCCATAACAACTTTCAGATCTTTAAAATCCAAACCAATTGGAAATTGCAACTGTCCAAAAGGAGGGAGGGAAAAAGAAGATAAAGACAGAGATGCAATAATCATGATTTATATTTAAAAGTACCCAAAAGAAGAATAACTCTATGTTGGGAAGGAAAACCAAAATATCAGCATCCAGATATGTGGGATTTGCAGCATTTGGCAGCTGGTTCCAAACTTAAGGCCAGTTTAGGAGCTTCCTAGTTTGGATTTGTAGGGGTCAAACGTCTTCTAGCACCGACCACTATGGTGGAATGGCAAAAATGTTCTCTTTTCACTTATGTTATTCAAAATTTCTATATTTACGACAAGTTCCTATAATATGCATTTTGTAGGGCTATAAAGGCATCCAGTGCTACAAATCAATACACATAAAAAAACTGCAACATTGATATAAATATAAATATATATATATATATATATATATATATATATATTTGATGAACTAATTACCTTCTAGAAATTAAACTTTTTATAATGCATAAGCAAAGTTAAAAATTATGAAAGACTAAATAAATAATAGATTATTGTTAAATACTGAGCTAAAACTAATAATTGGGGAAAAGTATTCACTTAAGGCTATAAAAGTGGTTCCCATGCATTGACCTAAACTCTTTATATTGTTTAAATGCATAGCATTATATACATTATGTGGCATGCCTACCAACAAATGTCATTTATCATAGGGTTCAGCTATTCAATACATCATCGACAGTCTTACCAAACCCTTCGCATCATTTTCTAAGCTTCAAAGTATGATGGAACCTTTTCTACCTAAAAACTACAATCCACTTATTTACCCACAGGTTTTGTGCACATTTGGCCTTTTGACCTTAAGGAAGTCTTATATAAGCAAGTGGGAACATTTCATCTAACCTAGATGCATTGTCACTTGGTAAGTTTTTCTGTGTTTCTACAGTACTTTAAACAACCGGTGCTCTATGAAGCATGCCAAGAAAAACCTCTAGGTGACACCTTTGTTTGACTAGCGAAAGTAGTAAATTTCTAGTACAGTAAATCCATTTCTTTTGCTTTTAATTGATTAAGGAAAAAATTAAAATTTCAAAAAAGAAGAAAATGGAACAAAGGGTATGTACTAGTTGAACCCTTTTAAAGTAATAACTTCATATTAACAAAAAAAAAAAAATCAAATAATCATAAACCAATCAATTCGTTCAGTAGAAAAATTAAAATACAAAAACCTTAAATTTCTTACCAATTGGATAGAGATAGAGACAAGGAGGGAGAAGGAGAGAGCGAGTTGGTTCCACTTTTTGAAAAAACTTTCTAGTGCCATCATTGCTGCACTGAGTAATCAGTACAACTTCAATTCCTCAAGAGACACATCAAAAACCACCGGCTATAATTGCCTTTGTCTCGCCAGGAGAGAGGGCTACCAAGATCCAAGTCGGTGGGAGGAGTTAGTGTCGAGACAAAAGGAGAGAGAGAAAAAGAAAGAAAAAGAAAGAGGAAGAAAGAAAAGGGACAAATGGAAAAGAAAATGAAAATGAAAGTAAACATTAAATTATTTAATTAATAAATTATCTATATATTTTTTATTTTATTGTTTATTATTGAGCTGTTTTTAAAACATTAATTATTATTTTATAAATGCTCATAGTTTTTAATAAATTATTTTATGAGTGTAAGTGATATTTTAGAACTTTATTTTATTAATATAAATATTTTTTGGTTATGTAGAAATTTTTTTAAGGTCATTTAACTTATAATGGACATTTTAATAGTCCATCTTATCAACATTAAAATATTATAAAGCTCTGGCAATGTTGTTAAGTTTATGATAGTTTTCGAAATGATATTGAATGATTCTATTTATGCTAAACCTCATCGTTAGGTTAGAAGAAGTTAAGCAACTTTTGCTTAGTAAATGTTTCTTAATTAAAACAACATTCTAATTATTTATATTTAAGCTTTAACATTTTTAATTAACTTTAAAATTTAAATAATTTAATTAATTGACAATATTATATTCTTTCTTCCTTTTTTTTTTTTTTTAGAAAATTGATAATATTATCAATTCACACACACACATATATATATATATGCTATAATACACTATATTATATATATGAAAAGTAACATATACGTGACATCTAATTAAATATTAATAAAATAAATAAATTTATATTATTTATTCATTTTTATATTCATCTTTTTATTTTTACTCAGCATATATAAGCAATGTAGTGCACATGATATATATATTTTTCTCAAAGGAAAGTAACA